>OZ010788.1:9185833-9785833 GCA_963932465.1 Maratus speciosus | reverse complement strand
GGGGGGTGGACCAGCCCCCTTTATCCTTAACCAATGAACTTCCAAGTTTAATCAGGGAAGCTCCTTAACATAATAAACCGGTATACCAAATTTGGAGCAAATCGAATAATTCTGCATGAAAAGCCCATTTATCTAAATTAAGGGGGGGGGGGGGGTCCAGCCCCCTTCTCCCCCTTTATACTTAACCCGTAAACCTCCAAATCTAATCAAGGCAACTTCTTAACATAATGAACCGGTATACCAAATTTGGAGCAAATCGAATAAATCTGCATGAAAAACCCATTTATCTAAATTAAGGAGGGGGTCTACCCCCCTTTCCCCCCTTCATACTTAACTAATGAACCTACAAGTTTAATCAGGGAAGCTCCTTAACATAATAAACCGGTATACGAAATTTGGAGCAAATCGAATAATTCTGCATGAAAAACCTATTTATCTAAATTAAGGAGGGGGGGCAGCCCCTTCTCTCCCTTTATCCTTAACCAATGAACCGTCAAAACTAATCAGCGGAACGCCTTATCAGAATGAACATAAAAAAAATTGAAGCAAATCGTACATTTTAATCAAGAGTTATCGCGTTACGTACATGCATGCATACACACAGAACCGACGGGTACATTAGCTCTCAGGCTTAGATAGCCTGTGAGCTAAAAAGAGATTGGATAAGCAGATGGACTCCTTTGAGAAATTATGACTTAAACCAGAAATGCGGTAAGTTTGACTCTGAAAGCTTCATTTTCATCTCGCATTTCGGCAAATCTCATCTCGATGATTTTTCCAGCATTTCAACGCTTCCAGATGGGAAGCTGCTCGATGGTTTGTTCTCTCTCGGTTTTAAACCTTTCAGGATGGGAAGTCTCTCGAGAGTTTATCTCGCCGTTTTCAACCTTTCCCGATGGGAAGCCTCTCGCTGGTTTCTCTCGTCCTTTTCGAAATCTCCCAATGAAAAGCCTTTCGAGGACTTCTTTCGCGCTTTTCAACATTTCGCTATGAGAAGCTTTTCGAGGATTTCTCTCGTCCTCGGCAGAGAAGAAAAGTAAGAAAATTTATCGAGAGTACCAAGGGACGAGATAGAGAAAGAAGCATGACAATGAGCTGTGAAATGAAGCCCTAATTTTCAAAGTTTCTCTTATTTTAGCCCCATCAAGATGTCACATACCTGGAGACCTCCGATAAAAATTATTTATTAAATATAAAAATTTCAAAGAGGAAGGTGTGTCGGGTGATTTCGAGGGAGGAGGACGTGAGAGTGGAGTCATGCGGGGTGCAATTTTAAAAATTTTACCGAACCCTTCCTGTGGCATATAAACGAAAAGCCCTTTGACCACTCTTTCATACTATGAACCTTTCTTCGCCCAAAGGGGGATGGGGAAGGGGCGATCAAAGTTTTAAAACCGTAGCCGATTTCTATAATAAATTTAAATATCATTTTAGATGTGGGTTTTTTATGCAGTCTTCCGGTAAATATTATTTATTGAACATAAAAATTTTAAAGTGGCGGCTGTGTGAATTCTGGGGCGAAAGAGTGGGCCCACGGGGGGAGGGAGGGGGAGCAATTTTCAAACTTATTTTGGACCAGTCATGTGATACATCATCGGTAAGCTCTCGGATGACTCTTTCATATTATGAGACTTTCTTCCTCCCCTCCCCAATTTGGCCCCCACTGCGAGGGTAGTTTTTTCCGTTTTTATCATTTAGATCGGATTATTTTATGGAGCCTTCCGCTAAATATTATTTATAATATATGAAATTTCAGGACAGTTTTCCAAATTTAGCCAAGACCCCTCATGTGACATATCGTTGGAAAGGTTTGTGACTACTTATTGATGTTATGCACTTCCGGTGACAGTCCCCCCCACTCTTCCCCCCCCCCCCCGGGGGACACTTTTCCAAATTTAGCCAAGACCCCTCATGTGACATATCGTTGGAAAGGTTTGTGACTACTTATTGATGTTATGCACTTCCGGTGGCCGCCCCCCACTTTGCCCCCCCCGGGGGACACTTTTCAAAATTTAGTCAATACCCCTCTTGTGAGATATCATTGAAAAGGTCTGTGACTACTTATTGATGTTATGCACTTCCGGTGACAGTCCCCCCCAACTCTTTGCCCCCCCGGGGACACTTTTTCAAAATTAGTCAAGACCCCTCGTGTGAGATATCGTTGGAAAGGTCTGTGACTACTTATTGGTGTTATGTACCTATGGTGTCCCCACCACCACTTTGCCCCCCCCCCCCGGGGGCACTTTTCCAAATTTAGCCAAGACCCATCATGTGGGATATCGTTGGAAAGGTCTGTGACTATTTATTGATGTTATGCACCTCCGGTGACAGTCTCCTCCAATTTGCCCCTCCCGGGGGACACTTTTTCAAATTTAGCCAAGACCCCTCATGTGAGATATCGTTGGAAAGGTCTGTGACTACTTATTGATGTTATGCTCTTCCGGTGTCCATCCCCCCATTTTGCCCCCCCCCCCGGAGATACTTTTCCAAATTTAGCCAAGACCCCACATGTGAGATATCGTTGGAAAGATCTGTGACTACTTATTGATGTAATGCACCTCCGGTGACCGCCCCCCCCCACTTTTCCCCCCACGGGGGTGTTTTTCTAATATTTGCCGAGATCCCTCATGTGACATATTGTTGGAAAGGCTTATGACCACTTACTCATGTTATCCACCTCCCGCACCCCTCTCCCCCTTTGCTCCCACGGGGAGGGCATTTTTATAAATTCAGATCCAGACTTCTCATGTGACATATGGTTGGAAAGGCCTAAAGACCTGTGACGACTTAATCATATTATGCAGCTGCTGTGCTCCTCCGCTCGCTTTGACCCCTCCCCCAAGAGATCTGGTCCGAGGTTCATTCGTTTCGATATTATATTTTTTACAAGATTTTGTAGTGCGTGCACACCACACCCGCCTGCTATCATATATCAGTGCCGTATATAGCGGGTAACCTGTTTGTGATTTCATATTACAAGATTACGTATGAATTAGGGGCCCCGATTAAAGGAGGGGCCCGCTAGCGGTCGAAGTCACCTAGTCTTTATTAACATCGACTCATTCCAGTTCACCCGCAGACGATTCTTGATAAATGTATGACGTATATAATACATAATATATGATTTATAAAAAAAATTTGCAAACTGTAGTCATCGAGAAAAAATTTACCCAATCAAAAAATATCGAGATGTCCATACAATCGAGAAAATCGAGAAAAACATCTCGTTATAGCCCATCACTACTCCATGTAGAAAGTGACTTAAGGTTAAAATTAACCAGTTTTAACGCTGATATAGATATCCTCATCGGCAAACACCAGTGCCATAAATCTCACTGACTGTAAAGTTGTATTTTGATAATAATTAAATGTATTTTTCATTATCTTTGTAGTATGTGTGTTGTTTAAATTATTATTCCACTTACAAACAATGGGATTACCGATTCTTGATTTTGTTGATAAGGCAAGTTTTCGTACGAAGGATGCACTTTTCGTGAGATAGTTTAACAGACTTATAATTAACTTACAGCTTAAAAGACTTTAAATTTTGTATGCTTGGTAAGGAAGGGGGAGGGTGGGGAAACGTCAATGGGGTGGTGGGGGAACGTCAATGGGGTGGGGGGGTCAAAATGTGGAGGGGTGGGGAGTAAAACTGTATGATCGATTATTTATTGTTACAATAAATTAACTAATGGAGCAGAAAAAGTTTTAAAAAAAGCAATGATTTTTAAGATTTTAAACTTTATAAGTTGAGGGGGCAAAGGGACAAGCATATTTTTTTTAATTTTTTAGGGAGGGAGGGAGTTTATTAGATGACTTATTTATTTACCTTACTAAAAATTTACAAGCAAAAAAAAACTAAGAGGAGTTTTAAAGACTTTAAATTCCACATGTTCTTTAAGTGTGTGTGGGGAGAAGGGGGGAGGGGGCAAAAGGAAAATTCCAATTTCAGGTGGGGAGAGAAAGCTTGATTGATTATTTATTGTGGCAATAAAATGACAAAGCAAAAAAAAATTTAATTAAACAGTTTCGAAGAGTTGTTAAACTTTGAGTACTGTGGGGGAGCAAAGAAAAACGGAGGAAGAAAAATTTTGAGGGTGAAATTCAGATGAAATTTTAATGAAATGTGATGGAATGAATTGTTACAGAAATTTAGGACAGATTATTTATCCAGTATAAAGTAAGAAATAGAGTACAGGGATGAAAGTGCACTAAAGCCATTTTGTAGCAGTTTTGTAGCAGCAAAAATCGAATTTTGGAGCAGTAAAATCTATTTTTGTAGCAGCAAAAATCTGATTTTTTAGCAGTAAAATCCATTTTTGTTGCAGCAGAAATTAATTTTGCAGCCATAAAAACTGTTTTTGGAGCAAATTGAAATTCTAATGCTAATAAAAAAGAAATTTGCGTATTTTCGCGATCTTTTGATGAAATTTGCGTATTTTCGCGATCTTTTGATGAAATTTGCGTATTTCTTGCGATCTTTAGGCGAAATTTACGTATTTCTCGCGATCTTTTGGCGAAATTCGCGTATTTTTCGCGATCTTTTGGCAAAATTCGCGTACTTTTCGCGATCCTTTGTTGAAATCAGTGTGCTGTTCACTATTTTTTGACGAAATTAGCGAGTTTTTTTAAAAATCTTTTGACAAAATTTGCGTTTTTTTGTGACCTTTTGATGAAATTTGTGGTTTTTTTTCGAGATCTTTTAACGAAATTTGCGTTTTTTCACAATCTTTTGACCCCATTTTGTTCGTTTTTAGAAGTAATTGGTAATCCTTTGACAAAATAAATGGTCTGTTTTTTTCGCTATGACAAAATTCGCATGTTTTTCGCGATCTTTTGACGAAATTTGCGGATTTTTGGCAATCTTTTGACGAAATTTGCGGATTTTTGGAAATCTTTTCACAAAATTTGCGTATTTTTGGCAATCTTTTAACGAAATTCGCGTTTTTTCACAATCTTTTGACCCCCGTTTTGTTCGTTTTTTGACAAAGTCAGCTACCCTTTGACAAAATGCACGTTTTTTTCGCGATATTTTGACGAAATTCGTTTGTTTTTTGCGACTTTTTGATGAAATTTGCGGGGTTTTTTTCTCCATTTTTTAATAAAAATAGCGTTTTTACGATCTTTTGATCGTGTTTTGTTCGTTTTTTGACGAAATTAGCGATCCTTTGGCAAAATTCGCGATCTTTCGACAAAATTTGCGCGTTTTTCGCGATCTTTTGACGAAATTTTCGTGATCTTTTGACGAAATCGTGCGTTTTCCACGATCTTTCGACAAAATTTGCGTGTTTTTCGCGATCTTTTGACGAAATTTGCATGTTTTTCGCGATCTTTTGACGAAATTTATGGTTTTTTGCGACCTTTTGATGAAATTTGAAGGGGTTTTTCGCCATCTTTTAACAAAATTATCGTTTTTACGATCTTTTGACAGCGTTTTGTTTGTTTTTGACTAAATTAGCGATCCTTTGACAAAATTCACCTTTTTTTTCGTGATCATTTGACAAACATCGCATGTTTTTCGAGATCTTTTGACTGCGGTTTTTTGCTTTTTTTGGCGCAATTAGCGGCCTAGAAAAAGGTTAAAAATGGATTTTTTTTCGTTTCTCGGATCGACGAAATCGTGCTAAATTTTATCTTGGCACTAAGTACGTTTTGGCGCAGGTTTGGCGCAAAATGGAAAAAATAGCGGTTTCGTAGAAGCTTGGCGCAGTAAAGCGATTTTGGCTTCGTCTGGCGCAGGTCTTACATCCCTGAGAGTAGAAAAAGGTTTTTTAAAAAAAATGAAGTTTTTAACTTTGATATTACGAAGGGGGAAGTGAAATTTCAGAAGAAGGGGAGGCAAGGCGGGATTAAGATTTTTTTAAAAATCAGAAATTAAAAGAAATGCAGAAGAGTTTCACCTTTGAAAAAGAATTAATATGAGAGTAAAATTAAGCGCTTTTAAAGACTTTTTTCAGATTTTGCATGAAAATAAGGTACTTTTAAGCACCAAAAATTTCCTTTGAAAAATGTAAGCACTTTTAAGGACTTTCAAGAACCCTGGGCAACCATTTGCTAAAGTTCACGATATTTTCTAGCACTTTTCATTCCTTGAAAATGAATACTTTTTTTTCCCGCACTTTTCATTATTTGAAAATAAATACTTTTTTTTCCAGCACTTTTCATTACTTGAAAATGAATACTTTTTTTCCAGCACTTTTCATTACTTGAAAATGAATACTTTTTTTAAAGCGTACGAACCATGCTGTTATATTGGAATACTAAAGTAATCCCAATGGAGAATTAAAAGTAGCAGAGTATATCCTAACACCTGATGGCACCGCCAACCGCAATCGTCCAAGGTGATGCACTGTCCATCGCACGTCATACCACCTGAGTCCAAGTGTCCGGCCGAGGCAACAGAAACCCCACCCAGCCCGAAGAGCCAGGTGGTCCTTTCGCCTGATTTCCTCCCCAGTCGACCCCGCGATTCGAAACCTATGAAGGAGGCGGGTCCGCAAGCCGTACCCAAGGCTTTCCAAGGAGGACTTGCTTTACAGAATCCTTCCAAGATCAACTGCTATTATGAGCAAAGACGTATCTATATAATATTTGAAAATTTGCTGCTTTGGAACCTATTCACTATCTTATCACAATCTATGTAATCACAACCTATCAATTAATTTTGGTGCAATTAGAAAATTGAAATGCAGTACATAAAGCAAGTTTTTCATATAATTGAAAATCAGAAAATTTCATATTATTTCACATGTAAAATTCAAAAGTTCTAATTAATTTTTTTTTTTTTTTTTTTTGTAACTTATAAAATAATAGATTTTGAAATATTAACTAACTGTAAAGGAAAATCAATACAAAAACCCTTAACAGGTTAAAAGTTTGTGACGCAGCACTTTATCTTATGCTCAAAGAATTTTAAATATGGAACTTAAAAATAATGATATCAAATTTTGAGTGACGCTACGCTATTAATTATAATCTCTCTCTATATTATTTATTTCATCTTTTTATTTTTTTATAATCGCATGTGCAAAAATTATGTTCAATTTAAAAAAAATGTATACAAGTTTATTCATTGATGCCTTAACATTTACACCTCACATAAACTCCAAGTATGAGTTTTAAAAGATATGATATCAAAATTTTAGTGACGCTTATTTGATGTGGCTTTAAACGATTTGTTTTTAAATTAAATTTAAATTATTTTTGATTTGGCTAAGATATATTCACACATCTAAAAAATAGTTTTAATTTTCCAATATACTTTAAATATGTCACTTTCACTGAATTTATATAATGCATTTAAATGTATTTATTTGAATAAATTGATTTATCCTTTGTCCAATGCTAGTAAAAATTTAAAATAAGATTTACATAAATAATTTTTTTTTTGCCTCATAGTATCCATTTAAATACATTTCACTTAGTTTGGATACAATGACGCAAAAAAAAAAAAATTATTTACGTAAATCTTATTTTAAATTTTTACTAGCATTGGACAAAGGATAAATCAATTTATTCAAATAAATACATTTAAATGCATTATATAAATTCAGTGAACGTGACATATTTAAAGTATATTGGAAAATTAAAACTATTTTTTAGATGTGTGGATATATCTTAGCCAAATCAAAAATAATTTAAATTTAATTTAAAAACAAATCGTTTAAAGCCACATCAAATAAGCGTCACTAAAATTTTGATATCATATCTTTTAAAACTCATACTTGGAGTTTATGTGAGGTGTAAATGTTAAGGCATCAATGAATAAACTTGTATACATTTTTTTTAATTGAATATAATTTTTGCACATGCAATTATAAAAAAATAAAAAGATGAAATAAATAATATAGAGAGAGATTATAATTAATAGCGTAGCGTCACTCAAAATTTGATATCATTATTTTTAAGTTCCATATTTAAAATTCTTTGAGCATAAGATAAAGTGCTGCGTCACAAACTTTTAACCTGTTAAGGGTTTTTGTATTGATATCATTACTTTTTTGAGGTTATTGAAAAAATAAATAAAACAATAAACACACACACAAAAAAAATTAAAGACCAATACAAAGAATTCATAGTCAGAATTTCCATTCACCTTCAATCTCCTCCCCCCCCTCCCTCCCCGCAAAAAAGGATGACCATACTTCAATTTTAAAGAGCACCGTGCAATAAAATTTTTATAAGAACTCTTTGGTAAGATATGGAAGTAATGTACAACATGCATGTTTAGAGGGTATTTCTGTTGGTTTATTTCAGAGATATAAAAAGCTATGTTAAATTTTACTATATAAAAAATTTACTTTGTTAAGAAAAATAGCAAGAAATATTACTCTTTAAACCTTTATATATATATATATAACAATCACCGCTCACTTATAACAGTAATTACATACATTTATATTAAATCCAAAACTACAAATTTCTGCTTCTCCCTTTTCTCATTCATAGTGCAAAAAAATTAAACATTCTTTAATTTTATATAAAATAATCTTTCACCATCCCTATTTAAAATTCTTTATTAACAATAATAATAAATCATATAAAATAATCCCCTGAACTCCGAAGATTCCACTTCTGCTTTTGCACCCACCTCTGCAGCTTACCTAAATAATAAAATCTTTTAAAAATTAGTTTGAAAAAAAAAAATCTACAACATGTGTTGCTCACTAACATAAATAAATAAGCACTAACTTCCCTAATGTACAGTCATGGAAAAAAAAAAGTAAACACCCCCTACTAACTCCTCAACAAATTACCGTAGAAGAAGTTACTGGTACCGAACGATTGGAAATAAAGTCTACTTTTAAATGATGTATATAAAATTAGCTTAAGGGGTCATCTACATATTAAAACGAACCATAACTTTGTTTTTTTTTCAATAGCAGTACACAATTCTTACAGCATAAATGAATTCTACACCATTTAATTAGCCTAAAAACAAATTTTTATGCAATTCGTACTATAAGTTTCCGAGAAATTAATTGTTTTAAAACGAGCGTTTTTTAAGGGCTGTATCCAAATTGAAGTTTGGTACTCGATTGTTAACTGAGAGAGCCCCCTTCTTGATCAAGGCACCTTAAGCGTCACTCAAGCAGTCAATGAAGTCTGCTAGATTACAGGACACGTAAGACATTTCAAAATATCTAGTCACTTCTATCGTAGACGGCCCCTTAAACCACCATTTTGCCGTTTTTTAAGCATAATTTGAAAACTATTTGGAAGAAAAATGTAAATTTTGGATTTCCATAAAGCAGGACATAATAAATCTAAATCCATCAAAAAAATTGTAGGTTACAATTCATAATATTTTCGAATATTAATTTCATAATTCATATCATAAAATTATAAAAATTGCAAATTCAACGTATTTGTGTTTGGGTATATTAGTATTACTGCAACACAAAAATTTAGCACATTAGGAGCATAATTTCAGGAGATATGAATAAAAATATGAAAATGTAATTTAACATTAGAAGCACTAAATTTTGAATGTTTATAATTCAAAAACTTATTATTCAAATTACTTGAAATTTGGTGCCTAGGAATAGTTTGAACCGAAGATTTGAAATATCTCGTTAAAATTGGGTATTGCCATTGAAAAAAATGAAGTTTGGATTTGTTTTAATATGTAGATGGCCCCCTAAGCAAATTTTATATACATCATTTAAAAGTATACTTTATTTCCAATCGTTCGGTACCAATAACTTTCGTCTACGATAATAATTTGTTAAGGAGTTAGTAGAGGGTGTTTACTTTTTTTTTCCACGACTGTACATTTCACCTCTTCTCCCTCCCCCTACTCCCCAGCATTAAAAAAATTTAAATTTTTATTTTTATACAGAAAATTCTTCTATATAAATTATCCTCCTATTCCTCAAAATTACCACTTTCCCACTCCAGCCTAGAGATTTCAATCTTTAAAGCTTTTTAGAAAAACGGATCTGCAAAGTCTGTTGCTTAATAATAAAATATATAAAATATAACCATGTACACTTTCAATTATTTTTCACACAAACAATTGATGTCATGATAATAGTTGTTCTGAGCGAATATTGTGTTGGCTACGCTGTCGTACAGATAGCTCAATTAGAAGAGTACTGGCAATTAAAGCCAAGGGTTATTAAAGTTCACTGTAATTCAAGATGTTTAACCCCTTCGCGACAAGAGCCCTTTGGTTAATTTTTAACCTTTTACTACAGGTTTTTAAAAACAGAAAATTTTCTGTAATTGAATCACAGAAATGCTCCGATTAAAGAAGGTAAACTTTACAATTAAAAATAAGTGGTGAGAATAATGAAGGATTCTGAACACCTTAAGTGGCCAAGTATACCGGTCGCTCATCCCCAAGGGCTTAAAGATGCTTTTTTGCTATTATAACCTTTAGGATTTACAATATAAAAAAATCTTAATCACTTCTGAGGTAAATAAAGATAGTGGAAAAAAATCAAGATGGCAATGTTTTGATTGGCAAATTCTAAGCTGAGTAATTTGTGCCACAGAATGAAAAAAAATATAAAGTTGTAATAATGTCCTCTTATAGATACTAAATCTTTAAGGTTTTTGATGTGTGAACTACATATGAGTACAGTAGAAGATCTTTATAATGCACACCTTGGTATGAGAAGTTGTGCATATTATAGAACTTTGCATTATATAGATCATATTTCATACATCATTAAATTTACTTCGTATACATGCTTTAAATTACATTCCTTGGAACCAGAAAATGTGCAAATTATAAAATTTTACACAATAGGTATAGATCACACATTATTAAATTGCCTTAAAGATATTACCTTTAAATATAACATCCAAATATGCCTGGGCAAAATCATTATAAACAGTGGTAACTCATGACTGACAATTTTGGGAACACTAAATGCATGGCTGGCAAATTTATTCTTTTTCACTATTTTTAATAATGAAATCTTTGCCTTATTTTTAGCAGAACTTTCTTCCGTTAAATAAGGCAAAAATTTAGTAAAAAAAAAAAAAAAAAATGGAAGGCATGCATTTTAGTGCTGCAAGAAAAACCTGTCATGAACTACTACTGATTATAACACCCATTTACAAAACAATTTAATGTAATAACAATGTTTTCATTACTCCAAAATAATGTGTTAAAGACGATAATGCATCAAATTTAGAGTTCCAAGAAATAGCAATATTTGTGAAATGCATGTGCTTCTTAACTGCAAAATTCATTGCTTACATATGAGAAATACATTACATTTTCTGCATTAAAATGTTTTAGTGGCAGGCTTTTGTGATTGAACAAGAACTGCTTGCAGAGTGCTTTTAATGATTTTAGAATATAAAATTATGGCTCTTAAACTACTATTAATCCAATACAGTAATAGAGATAAAAAAAATCATTAAATAGTTCTTTTTAAAAAATTATTTGTATTTTCATCAGATATACCGATTATTACTACCATATGTTATATGTAACATATTTATTAGAAAAGTTACAGCTATTTTGATGAAGTTTTGGATCCCCCCCCCCCCCTCCCTGACATACTGTCAAATTTCGCGAGGGTTTTTTTTCTTGTGATGTTCCTTCCCCCGACCGAGAATGGAGCGGGTTTTTTATAATTAACTGATTAATTTTTTCTTTTATTGCTACTTTTTTATGTTAGTGTGGTGATCTTTCAAATGCTATTGCACAACTAGGCGATAAACGCGCTACTCTGTAAGTGGCACGGCAACCCTCCAGTGTACAGGTGGGATTGATAAAAAGGGTTTTTGTAGTCGGAATATGCGGAATGTTAAAGAATATTGAATGGTTTAATGAAAGCAGAATAAAAACTTAATATTTAATTTAAGATGCGAGTCAGATTAATATATTAATTGAAATGGTTACTGGGTAATCACTTTATTAGTTTGTACAAAGTCTAATTATCATGACAGCTACAATGCAGCTGCTAATGAAATTTTGTGAAACCAATCTTTTCTAAATAGTAACATGTTTTGAATTGTTCTTATTTACAATAATACTTCATTACCACAAATACCATATAAGAGAGCTGGCTACTTTTATATTTTTTAAAAGTAAATTATTTAAAGCTTTCTTTTAAGCATATTAACTTTAAAATTAAATAAAAACAAGTATCTTACTTTCGCAAAAAAGCTGTTTTATCTTATTTATCTATAAACTTTAATTACTAAATAAGGAAAAGTATCATGATGAAAATTTTTACTTTTAGGAGCTCAAAACAACCAGTCAGGATAAAATGTTTCATTTTGAGCTAATCGTGATAATTTAAGTATATAAAGTAGAATTTACTCTCAGTCAAAAATATGTCCAAGACTGAAATCAGTCCTGAGACTGAAAGTCTTGCACCCACCCATGGCTGTAATCAATTAGCCTAAAAGAAATGCTTCAAGGTTTTTTTTTTTTTGTTGTTGTTGTTTTTTCTTCTGTTTTTCTTTTGTTACAGAGATAAACGGCAATAAGAATTTTTTTCTCCCCTTTAGGTTTAATTTTATAAAAATAAAATACTACGATGCTTTAATTTTTGAAGCTGAAAAGAGTTATATAAAAAAAAATAAACGAAAGATACCCATATTTCGAAAAATATGTCATTTTAAGTCAATTTTCGTTTATAATGTTATTAGAAACGATTCGCAAATGAATCATTTTATAAACGGGATTGGAAATCTTAATTTTGATTTCGTCATACCTTTTATTTAAATTGTGCGTTCTTTAAAAATGAAAGATTTTGTTTAATTTCTTTAAAAGAAAACTCAAAACACAAAATTAAATTAGTAATCTATCTGTATTACACTCACATATCACAAGAAATACCTATGCCACACATGAACGTTATTTTGTAAGGAAAACAGTTATAAGTATTGTTGAAAATAAAAACAATTCAGAACATTATACTAATTAGAAAGGATCGATTGCAAAGAATGCTGTCTGGATAATTAGAAATTGTACTCACTTTCTCCCCTTGGAATACCATTTCAACAAGATCTTTGAACTTCTTATTTCTTCAGTCAACTTCGCGTATCGCGTAGTGATACATGGCGAAGTCTTATGGCGAACGCGATGAATTTTCATTTTGATACGAGAATTTTCGATAAATATCGAATTTCGATGCGAGAATTTTTTTTAAAATGTGAAATATTTTCTCCTTAAAAAATGTTTACTTACTATGAATAACAATGAAATAAAATACATATAATTACAAAATACTGTTCCATTTAAAAAAATCAGTCTAAGTATTTTAAAGCACATAATAAACTGTTTTTGTAGTTTAAAAAAAGATTTATTGCCAATATTCAGATTTTTAACTGTGACCTAAACCGCGCAAAACCGATGTGCAACGTTCTGTCTGCTAGCCCATAGAATAACATGTAATCCGCGATCCTAAGAAGTCCAATTTTTCATGCGGATTATATAAAAATTAAGAGTTTTCCTAGATACTAGGTTAGTCTTATCCATTTCATCAAAAACAGATTCATTTTATATATTAATGTTTTAAAAAAAATCTAGACCGTTTCGGAGAAAAAAAAAAGACAAACTTACACCATCGAAATTGCTTTCAAAATGGGTTTACAGATCTGAAAATATACTGCACGTAGAATTGTAAAAAAATCAGAATAGGATTAGACTGCAGATATAAGACTGTTTTTAAAAAATCAGAACAATAGGACCTATATTTGCTGAGTGATTAACAGGCGGCTTTTCGCATTTTCTTTGATGTCGAGTTAGCTGTATATATGAGTTCCGCCATCTACGAATTCTACGATACGATACGATACGATTTTAGGCTTAAGGCTGCGTCACTCGGAAAACTACCGTCTTCCATGATAAAAATTGAGCAATCTATCATAAGTTCACATTATAAAACTCAAATTTATTGATTATTTATATCTACAGGGTGCATTGTGAAAATCCTGTCATCCATAATACAGTTGTGAACAAAAAGAGCTCTATGCAAATGCGATAACAGCATAGTAAAGAGATTTACCCCCAATGCAACCGATAGCAGTGCTTCCTAGTGATGAAATTTAGAAGTTATTGATCCCATCTCGGAAACTATGAGAGATAGCGACAAAATGTCAATTACAAAAAAAAGATGTGTGCATAAGATTTATATGAAGAATTACAAGTGTTCAGTGTTAGAATTTAAATTTCTTGCATGACTGACAAGCAAATATTCAAAACTGTGTATTTGACAGGAGGGAAAGAACAGTTTAAAGCTAAACAAATTTTTTGCAAATCCTTTTATGTAAAGTGCATATTTTAAAAAGATGATAAATTTTCTGATTATGCTAATTAATCTAGGATACACACTTTTATATAGCAATCAGTAGATAAGGGGGAAAAAATCATGAGTAGATATTACAAAAAAAGAAAAAAATTAATGCTACTTACATCATGCAATTGAATCTGTAAATTTTTGTTCTCTGTCACTAAAGCAACTTGAGCTTCTAAATCTTTATACACAGATCGATAGCCTTGAAAAAAAAAAAAAGACTATAATTAATAATTACTACAGTTTCTAATATTAATAATTGAAATTAAACTATTAATCTAAATATATTCTTATTCAGCAGAGAAGGATTGCATTTTAATATTTTTGCAGACATATTGTTGCATGCCAACAAGAAATAGAGGCATTCTAGGTTTAATTATTATACATATAAGCATTATAGAATATTACAAATCATCATTTCAAATATAATTTATAAATTGAGTATCAAGTATATATATAAATTCGGTTTATGGCATCAGATGCTGCCATCTGAAAAATCTATAATAGTCTTTTCCAGTTCTTCTGGTCAAGGGCCCGATCCTCCTCTTCCTTTATTCTTTCAAAATACTTTCAGTTGCTTTGAACTTCACTCTTCATAAATGCTTTTCCTTGTTGGTGTTTTCTTTTTGAATACATTTAATAATTTCTTGCTACTTGCATTAATTTTTTTTTTGTCTCTGCAAACTGTACAATACAAATCTTTATTTTTCAGTGTTAATTTATTTCACTGACGATCATTCAATGATACTGATACATTTAATTATACTATTATAAGGCACAAAGAGACACTCAAAGATGAATGAAAACTAGGGATGCACCGAACATTTGGTATCTATTTGGTATTTGGTCAACTTATCGAATATTTGGTTAGGCCGAATATCAAACTATTCGGCCTGCTGAATATTCGGTTTGGCCGAATATCGAAATACCAAATACTTAAAAAGAAACTTTTTAAAAACCTTATATGGCTTCTACTTTTAACTGGCAACTTTTAAAGATATTCAGAATAATTAGATAAAGAGAATCATATTTAAATAAAAGAGAATGTTTTTACATTATTTATTTGCTGTTTGTAAAATTGCATTTAAGAAAATTAACCATTAATGAGGATTTTCATAGAAATTTATGACGTACAAATGCAAGTTTCTCAACACTGTCTAGTAAATAATCTGATTCTTGCTTTTTCACAAAAAAGGATGCTTCTAAACAAAATAGAAAAACTTTCAGGGTTGATAATAGACATCAAGAAAGACAATTTTTGACCAGGAAACCATAATTGCAATCCACTTATTTCAGTCATAAATATAGTGTATCTCATCTCACCTCAGGTCAAACATGGATTTTCTTTCGTTACTTTAACACTAATGAAGATATCATATGAACCTGTGAAGTTTTGTTTCCAATTTTTTTTTACAATTTCTCCTTGATTTTAAAATGTTTGTTTTAGAATTTAAGAAAATATTAATTTGTTTTAATTCACAGAAGAAGCCAGGAAATTAAAAATGTTATTAATTAAAAAAGTTTTCTAACTACCTTCTTCTTAAGTAACTCAAAGTAGGTTTTTTTCAGTATAAAGTTTACTTGTAAAAAGCTCTTGTTTATCCAAATGCAAGTTTCTGTATTAAATATTATATAAAATTGTTTAAAAGTTTAACATTTTAATGGCTTTAAACTTTGAAATATATAATTATTCGGCCAGCCAAATTTTCCGTATTTGGCCAAATAGTTACTATCCAGTATTCGGCCTAACAGTTACTATTCGGCTAGTCGAATATTCTCTATTCGGTTCGACTGTAGGCCGAATATTTGGTATTCGGCAAAAATCACTATTCAGTGCATCCCTAATGAAAACAAGTAAAGAGTAAAATAATTAAAAATACAACTCAAAAAATCACATTTTTAAGATATTAATATTCTTAAAAGGTTAGAATTAATTCCTGATTTATTATAAATTTAAAAAAAAAATTCCCTCCATACTTAACATTACTTGCTTTTTACGAACGACTTCATTTCTTGAAATATTCCCCTTACGACAAATGTGTGATAGATATGTTTATATCATTTTTAATTTACAAACAAAAGTTGTTTGAAATTATATATTTAATTTATAGGCATCCTGTATATTTTTATGACTTGGTGAATAAAATTATGATGATAAAAGAGATACTTATTAGGCAATATGAAACCAGTAATTTTAAATAACACCACAAAACATATACTCTGTGAATTGAAATTATATAGAAAATTTACCAAAATTTGGTGATCCAATAAATGTAGCAGAAGGCAAACTTTCTCCTCGTTTATAATACCACAATCCTTTGACATGGAATGTCCAAGCTGACCTCTCATACTCATGGAGTTCAATTCTTTTCTCTTGTTTATAATTCAAAACTTTGGAAAAAAATGTTTTAGCAATATGAGTGTAAGCCATCGGGATAGCACCAGAAATACCTTTGGCACCATAAAAACCATTCACCTATATAATAACAATAATAAATAATGTATTTTAATAATAAAAATAACAATACTAATATCTGATAGTGATAGATGCTTAAAGTAACAACCACAGATATAAAAAAAAACATTATTGACATATTAAAAGTACAATCTAATATTTATGTTGCAAGAGTGCAAATACATTGAAATGTTACATGAATGATGAAAAAAAAAATCCCAATAAAAAAGAAAATACTTCATGAAAACACCACAAAAATGAAAAATACACAAAGCATTTTGAAATAACATGGTCTTTTTCATTAAGTGCAAAGATATGCTATCACTTTAAAAGCAAGAGCAAGGAACTTCTCCTTTGAAAGTGATAGCAAGCAGAGCTCTATTGGAGGGTACAGAGTGGTATAAGTAGTTTAAGTACTTTAGTAGCCAAAACTTTTTAAGGTTTTTATTGAATTATTATAATAATGTTTTGTACAAACTGTTATGTTGTAAAAGCTTTACATAACATTCCCCCTTCTTAAATTTACATAAATTTAATTTTGTATATTTTGTTAATTTTAATAATCTACTTCCATTTACCATCTTTCAATTTTGACAGCAAAATTTACTAAGTTTTAAATATTAAATCTTTATTCTTAATTATTTCATTTAAAATTACATTTATTGTATTCTATTATCTTTTTCCATTTCTCTGATAAACTTTCATAACAATTGCTGAAATCGTTTGCCAGAGAAACAAAATTCTAACTCCTAGACTTTCTTTATTTTTAATTGCCTTGCATTCACTTGGTACCCCAAAAGAAGCAACTTTAAAAAAGGATTTGTCTCTTATCTCAAAACAGGCAGGAAATTCCTTTTTGACGTCACAAGAACTCCCACAACGCAAACATTCCTTCTTTCCCGCCCGTTAGAGTGTTGCCATTCCACGGCGATTTTCCGCCGCTAAAACATTTTCCATCGATTCATTATCGATATTCCGGTCTTTGGAGTTTTCTGATTGGCTATCCCGCCGACATCGTTCTCCTGATTTCGGCAGCCGTTTCAAAAAAGAGTGAGTTTGAAGAAAATTATCGCAGGAGTAAGACGTGCCATTCTTTAGGGGATTTTCCCCCCGCTGGGTCCAAGGGCCCATCCCTGGTACGGTACTTTGTAAAGATAACGATTTTTCAAGTAGGAATTCCCATCTCTAAAGTTAAATCATCTCTCCATTATTTAAATCAATATTCGATGTTGAACATCTCCGTTTCCTAATTCAATAGTAGTTTATTTTTATGAATATGGAATTCAGTAATTTAACAATTTCCCGAAATAGTGCCATACTCTACAGCTAAACGGAGGTTTCGTGAATTGTGACTAGAAGAAGGTCGCGGTAGTAATTGCTGGTGAATAATACTCCCTTTTATCTACTGTTTGATCAAGACAACAATATATCATAATAACAGCACCTTCTGTTTATCTACATTTCGAAGGATGCCATGTTCCGGAATTTTATTTTAGTTCTACATCTTTAATAACTTCACTATTACAGTACAGAACCATTTATCCAGAATGCTTGGGGTCAGATGTATTCCAGATAACTGGTTTTTCCAGTTAACTGGTTGTGCATTAAAGCAGCATCCATTTGATAAGTTTTGTGGAATATGTGTGGTTGTGGCATTATTTCTGATTTTAAATTATTAGATTACTTGGATTAAAAATCAATGCAAGAAAGATCAAAAGTTAACCAGAATTTAAAAGAAGGTAATTTATGGGAATCCCTTAGGAACAAAAATTCTCCTGTTTCTTCTGCATAAAAATTAAAACATCTAAAATACAACTAAATATGTTTTCATTTCAAGTACTAGATGTTGTGATCAAATTATACAATTGTTTCAAGCAAAGCCTATTTCAAACTGGCAGTGTATGACACCTTTTTCTGCAAAGATTCTGAAATCAGTCTATCAGAAATATCATTCCGGATAACTGGTTTTCCGGTTAACTGGTTTACGGATAAATGGTTCCATACTGTATTCATCAATGAACTACAGTTATCGTTTTCACCAACGAACTTCAGTTACTGTTCACATAAGACAATCCAATTTAAAAACTTTATGAGCAATAGTAAAATACTGAGAACTGCTATATACAGATGACAATTTCAGCAAGAAAAATTTACTAAAAAAACATAAATCTTGTGCTTCAATTACAATTTAAGTGTTAATTTTTATTCTTTCAATAGCTACCTGGATGCACAATATCTTTGTCATAATATAGAATAATGATAGTAACTTTTTAGTACAACTGAACGTGTTATTCCTGTTCAGTATTTGTATTTCAAAACATAATTTTTTCTACTGGATCCAGTATCTGTCTTCTAGAAAATGTGTGTAAATAAAATTGAGTTAAAATCTATTTATCTTGTATCATTAAATAATATATTGTACAGATTTCATGGGGTGAGTAGATTTTTCAATACATATTTTATTATTTATTAAGTATTTTCCTTTTTCAGATTTAGTTTAACTTAATTACATCACGCACTACTTTACAACTATACTTTTACCGGCCATAGTGTGATTTCGGGGAATGTGAATTGAATTTGTTTCGATCAGATTTGAATATTTCTTTTCAAATTTTTGTTTCAATTTACATATCCCGGAATCTCACTTAACACAAACTATAAAAATCTTATAAAAAATCTCGAAACACTTGAACTAGAAATATTTTAAAAAATAAATAAATTTTGCAAAATTTTTGCTCAGAACATGAACACAAGGGCAGCTCATGTTTTTACAACTAAATATCTGTACTTTTGCACAAAATTTTTATGCAGATTTCAAAATCATTATATATTTATAACTGATAAAAATGTCAAAGAGTTTGGACAATAAAAACCATTTTTTTTATGTTAAAGAGCCCCATGCAAAAAAAAAAAAAAAAAAAAAAAAAAAAAAAAAAAAAAAAAGACAAGAAGAAAACTGTGTTTTAACAACTAAATATCAATAATTTTCAAAGTTTTTTACACAGACTTCGAAAACTGTTAATTTTTATAATAGATAAAAATTTCACAGAGTTTGGACAACAAGAACTGTTTTTATTTAACAATTAAATGATCTAATGTAAAAAAAAAGAATTTTCAAAATTACACATCGGCTTAATCTTAATGGGAATTAAAATACATGTGGCTTGGTATTTTTCCCTATGTTCATTTTTCTTTCCAACGGTGCAATCCATTTTTAAAAATATGAACATTAACCTTTTGAAAAAAATTCATTTCTGAACGTCACTTCTGGTGAATTTTATTTGTTCCCATAGGATTTCTATGTAAAAAGAGTGAAAAGAAAAATACAACTTTTTACACACAAATATCAATATTTTAGCAGGGAAATCATACACAGGCTTCATAAATATTTCTTTATAACTCATAAAAATTTCAAAGAGTTTTAAGAATAAGAAATATATATATATATATTTATGTTTAAATGTATTCAACGGTAACCAATCAAAAAAAAAAAAAAAAAAAAAAAAAAACCTGGGTAACACCATGTGAGTTAGCTAGTATATTGATAAAGTGTTAATTCTGTTATGGAGTATTAACTGGAAACAAGTGCTAAACTATTCATATTGTTTGAAGCGCAAATGGGTTAATCTTTTTATTCGGAAATACAAATGCATTTCTCAGGGGTTGAAAGAATAGCAGAGTTGCTTTAAGCAGTGAAAAATGCTAAGGTTAGTTTGAAACTACAGTAAAAGAATAATTGATATTGACTCATCAAATTACAATAAAAGATAAAGATGTAATTAAGGTGGAAAAGATTAACTTAAACTAGTGTGGTGGGTTAAAATCAAGATGACAATTTAAAAACAAAACACTCATTTATTAAAAGCTTTAAAACAAAAACAATAACATAAATAAATTCTTTTGGAAAAATATAATTATTAACATAATAAAGAAGATCACTTATCTGATTTAAATATGACAAACTTAAATGAATTTTCATGACATAGAATAAAAAGTAGAGCTTTGACTCTCATTGGACAGATAACTTCACAACTCGAGTTAAATGATCATTTCAGAAAAATATATTGATGCAACTGAAGCTCATCGTTATCTTGATTAAATTAACATATTGGAAGAATAATCTAGATATACTACCAAGAACACACAACATAATATGTTTCACTGATCTTACTAAAAAGAACTCTTGGTAATTGTGGATTTCATTGTACACACGCTATAACAATCACTTTAAATCTGCAAGTGCTTTAGATTGAAACTGAAAAGATAAAATAGCCTTTTATATGTAATTGTATAAAGTGATGCCACACAACGATTATAACTTTAACTCAAGAATTTCACAGATTGGAATGCAAAAATGATGTTTAGTTTATACACACACCTCTATCCATATTCATATCACAGGCAAAAGGTCTGTTTATGACCAGATCTACGTTCCTTTCAGGATGTCTTTAAAATAAGCCCACGAACTTCCATTTTCTCTATGAAGCATAGTGAGGAGTTTGTTAAACAATGAAAGAAAAAAAAAAGTTCCAAACTTTAAAATGATTTATATAGGTTAACAAATGGTAGACATTATGACAAAAAGGCTTAAATCAATTTGAAATGACCTACTCTACAAGCACTCTGATAAAAACAGATTAAAAATGCCACTGAAACATCTGAGAAACCAAAAAGACAAAGGTAATTAATTTCGAGCTATCACAGTGTATATATGTCTCAGACATACGAAAAACAGACAACGACATAACGTGAAACAATGCCCCACTTTTGGCTTCAAGAATATGTTTTCAGGAATACAGAGTGGTGACGTCAATTGCATATGCAAATCATGATTATATCAAACCACTGCTGCCTCCTCCTAGCATCTATATAAATTACTGCAAAACCGAAGAGTAGAGGAAAAGATCAAGTATATGAAGATAAACAGGAGATGTTTTCAACAAGTGAAAGTATTTTAAGATAGATAATCTATTGCAGGCTGAAAATACTTTAGGAACTTAAATTAAGTACCTTTAAGAAAGACTCCAGAGGAAAAAAGGATAATGGACTGTATTAATTAAAGGTAAGTGAGTTTCAATGAAGGAAATAAATAAAGAAAATACTTATGTAGCAAGGATGTATTTAGATATGAATATGTGTACAGGGATAAGAAGCAGGGGTATGCATATTCCTTATAAATCTTCTGTAATCAGCTGCACACAACAAGGATAATTTAAAAAAAAATCATACTTGAAAAATTTTTTAAATCGTAAAAAATAAATAAACTGCGATACAGTTTTTAAATAAATTGTATTTGGAAGTACATTCCCCACCCCCCTCTCCTTATATTCAACAGAGTAAAAATTTAAATTATACAATTTTTAGAAGTAATTAAAATTTGCAAAAAAAAGGAAAATGAACTGCTTTCATTGTCGCCACTGTCGATATGACATCAGTGTTACTCAACAACACGTTTTTGCTTTATAACACAGATTATGTACAAGAAATCAAAATATTATTATTTTTTATCTTCATTATTATGTATTACATAAGTAAACTAAATAAAAATATAAAGATAGCAGCACATACCTTTGGTGAAGCAACTAAAAGACTGTACATGGCTCTAGATGATTTTAAAATGATGTTCATGTAGTGATTTGTTAAATTGAAGTAGCCAGACGCCAGTTTAATTTGTGAGCCAGGTTCAGCAGAACAAAGGAACTTTTCCATAACTTGTTCGTCCTGCCGTATACCAAATGTATACATCTGAAGCAAAGGGTATATTAATGTATCATTGGCAACACCTTCTGCATTTTCATACAAATTACTTGCGTGGGTACTTTTTTTGGCAGACTGTATGAAATTCTCCAAGCGATTGTGTGCTTTAGATATAAATTCTTTAAAGCTACCTATTAAAAGAACAAATAAATAAATGAGATAAATTTAGCATATAATTTACTGTCACAAGAGTCAGTAAAAATTCTAGAAGACATTGATCTCAGTTTTTTGTCAGAAAGAGACACTGTACACCTCCTTAAATCCTCACATCTTGGAACCAGTGCCTCATTTATGGCAGGGCATTCAGGGCACTGGTCCAAGCTTATATCTGGAGGCCCATGATTTTCAGGGGCTCTCAAATGCTGCTGAAGGTTTTTCAATTATTGCCCAAAATTTGATGTAGTTTTAACATCTAATAGAATTTTGCATTTCATTCTATATTCTATTGTGTTTGTATTCTATTTTTATAACATCGTATATTTTGTCTGAAACATCCATATTTAATTAATTTATTAAAGCGAATATTTTCTTTTGTCTTTATCACTTTAAAAATATATTGTATTTTTAATTCTTATTTAATCCTGTTCTGGTCATATTATTTAGGGGGGTTGGCGAGCATAGCTCATAGGCGGCAGAGTCCCCTAATATTTTAAATAATGGTAGCTTGGTATTGCAGAAAATTTATTATTAGTTGTTACATACTTATCATTCCAAATATATCTACTTACCTATTAAGAGATAATCAGCACCACACAATTTATTATAAAATGTCTACTCATTTAAATTTCATAATTGTGAAATAATTATTTCAAAGTAAATTAATGATTATCAAATTTAATTTTTTAATGGATATTTTAAAATAATTATTATAATCAATAGTGGCTATCTTAGTAAGTACCTTTTTCAATATATATATATATTTTTTACTCAATCCCCATGTATGCATCAGTGCAGGGGGGGGGGGGGGCTGTAAACATCTGTGCCCGGTGCTCCCGAATCTGTAAATCAGTACCTGCTTGGAACTCGAGACTTTGAGGTTTTTTGAAAATTTTAATTCCACAAAAGTCTATGGAATGAAAAAAAATTATTTTTATGAGAATATGTTCAATAAATAGACTAAAATAGGCTATGAATTATGTATAGCAAAATATATTTTTATTTTAACTTTATACAAAAAGTAAAAACTTTTTAAGGAACATAGATGTTATAGAAAGCTGATTGAAAATTTTGAGCTGTGGTACACAATATGCAGTGGTACTTTACAGATAATGAATGCAAAGAATAAATAAAACACAATTACTTAAATAAAGCAGCTACTGCTTTTTATAACAATTATTTTCAAAGCAAATATGGTTACAGATTTAAATACAAAACAAGTAAAACATTTAGTTACAAGCCTCAGATGTTGCTCATGGTAAACAAGAAAATATGTATTGAACCAAGATGTGATGGTAATTAACACGACTGAAACAGCAGTAGATTAAACATTCAATATTTAATGGATGAAATGACAAGTCACAAGACAAAGTGATTTTAATAAAATAATTATACATTAAGAATGGTGTAATTGGAAGAGGGGGGGGGGGGGCGAGTAATAAGCCGTGATTACAATTATCTTTGTACATAGAAACAAAAGGTTCAGTAGAAGATCTTTATAATGCAATTCTCCATATAACGCAAAACTTCTCAGATGTAAACAATGAATTTTGCAGTTAAGAAGCACCTGCATTTCCATACTGTAAAAAATTGCTACTTTTTAGAAAACTAAATTTGATACATTAGCTCAACTTTATCTCCTTAATTCAGAACATTTTAATGAAAAAATTGCTATTATTACAATAATTTTTTTTGAAAATGAGTAATATAATGAATGATTTGGTCCAGGCATGTGGACCATGTTTATAAAGGAAATTTAACAATAAGTGAAATGATCTATATTAGGCAAATATTTATAATCTGGATAACGTCTGGTAACAAGGAATGCGATATAAAGATATTCTAATTTTGGATATGTTTCGGGCATATTTGACCATGTTTACAAGGTATATTTAACGATGTATGCAAGGTGATCCAGATAACGCAAAATTCTATATAACACACAACCTTGCGTTTTTAGTTTTGCGTTATAAGGATCTTCTACTGTACCATATATCAAATAGAATTCATTATAAAATTGCCATAAATTATTTTATCACAATCAAACAGGAATAGTTAATTTGTGTGCCAAATCATAAGATTTGAAATCTGCAACATCATATTTTCCTTCCATGTAACATTTTAAATATCTTTCAGCAGTGATCAAAATTATGCAGTGCTTTGAACATAATGTATTTTAATCCAGCTTATAATTTTTTACAGTATAGATGTTTACATCTCAACATTACAATAGTCTAAAGAAAGTGAAAATAAGTATGGATACTAATAATACTAACTGTACCTTCAGATGGATGTATATTCCATCTAGGATGAAGAATCACAGAATTATCAGGCTTCAACAAAAATGACATGGAAGACACAGTAGACACTAACTCATCAAAGAAATCACATAAAGGTTTGCAGTCATGAAATATTATATATCGATCTTGCCGATTAGTAAAATACTGATCACTGAGGTTTGCCCTGAAATAATCAAAAGGACATATTAAGGAAAAGAAATTGCTAAGTATTATATTTTATATTATTGTCAAAATATTAAAAATTACATGACAAAATCCTCACCATGCTCCACCTCTATATGTGTATATTTTCTTTATTTCTTCTCTCCCCACCCTCTCCTCTCAAACAAAGAAATTTATAACTGATAATGTTAGTAAATATCTTACTATTAGGAGTTTTAATAGCAATTAATACCAGTGAAAGTGTTAATACTATGAGCTTTAACAGTTTTTAAATGATCAAGCTTATTGCAACTTCTTTTTCTCTTTACAAACTTTATAACCTGAAGCCTAAATTTTTACTTAGTGTAATTTAGCCTGACATGATCTGTTTGTTTCTCATTAAGCATATTTACTATGCTATGGGATATTACAGGCTATATTTGCATGACAATGGAGGTACTTCTCCATTATACAGTCAACTATTTTCTGTAAAAAAAAAAAAAAAAAAAAAAAATCACCAAACTATAAAACTAAAAGACAACTAGCAATTCCAAAACTTTCTTCTACCTCATACATGTTAATATTTCCTGAAAAATAAACCATATCAGTGACACCGGTTAGGTGATTTACACCAAAATCTAAATCAGCATCAACTTATGTCAAGCTGTAGCTGAATCTGAAGTCTGATGAAAATTCGTGCATTAGTTTTTGAGGTAGAACTATTGCAGAAATCGTAAACAAATCTACACAGCAGCACCACCTGTCGGTCGATTTACTCCAAAAACTAATCCGGACCAATTTTATCAGGGACTAACTGAATCTGAGGTTTGATGAAAATTCATGCATTAGTCCTTGAGATACAGTTATTGCGGAAATTGTGATAAATGCTGTTTAGGAACATCACCTGTTGGTTGATTTATACTAAAAACTAAACAGCACTAATTTATATCAGGGACTAACTGAATCTGAAGTTTGGTGAAAATTCGTGTATTAGTTCTTGAGATAGAGCTATTGTGATAATCATGAATAATGATGCATAGCAGTGCCACCTGTTGGGCAATTTACACTAAAAAGTTATCAGCATCAAATTATATCAAGGACTAATGGAATCTGATGTTTTCTAAAAATCCATGTATTAGTTCTTGAGATATAGCTATTGCGGAAATTGTGAAAAATGCAGCATAGCTGCGCCACCTGTTGGACGATTTACATCAAAAAGTAATCAGCACCAGTTTATATCAGGGAATAACTGAATCTAAAGTTTTATTAAATTCTGTTCATTAGTTCTTGAGATAGAGTGCCCACAAAATTTGTGTCACACACAGACAAACAGACAAACTCACAGACAGACATTTTGTAAAAACATCTTTTTCGGGTTCTCTGACCCCTAAAATGAGTAAATCCATCGAAAATCGGAATTCGAAAATTTTCATGAATCCAATACTTTCTTCTTGTAAAGATAGAAAAAAGTAAAAATGCATGATCGTAGTGTCACATTCACTTGATGTCAGAAATGTTACACATGTTTGTTATGTCAACAAGTGATTTTAATTCGATATTTATTTATACAATTATGGCTTTAAATAGCGCCGCCATGATATTAAAAGAGAAAAAGCATTGAAAAATGTTGCAATGCATAGTCATGTACAATAGATAGTTTCAACTGACCTCAGACATTTATCCACCAGCCTAGAGAGATAATTAAGAAAAATAATGTAAATAAATAAACATCCAAAATTATTTTTTTTATGCTTTCATTAATATATTGTAAATTTTATTGTTTTAAGTTACTAATACTTGACACTTTAGTGAGTGAAGCTTATGCAAATTTCTTGTATTTATTTGAGATTCCAATGGTAAAATTCTTCTATTAGTTTATTGGGAGTTACAGTTTGGTGATATTTTTTTATGGAAAGTAGCCGATAGGATAATGAAGAAGTTATATTACATATTATACATATTTAAGTAATATTGTGATTTCTAAATACAATGCTTATTTTCAAGATGTCTGTAGAAAATAAACATTTTAAATAATGATTAACTCTCTCTTTTTTATTTATTTATTTTTTTAAGATAACTTCATATCCTAAAGGGCTTGGCAACAAAAAATACAAGAGATGAGAAAAATGTTCCAAATTTTGCAAATTATTTTCAGAGTAATATTTATTTATTTATTATTTTAACAGAGATTTACAAACATCACCTAATTACTATGTATTTCAACAAACAATAATGTCACAATTCACAAGCAATTAAATTTTTTAATCATTAAGTAAAACTAACAAGGAAGGTTTCCTTACTGGGCTAGTCAGAATATTTTGAAAAAATACTAATTAAACTACTTATGTATGTAATAAAGGATTAGTCAAATTTAGCGACGGAATTACAGTAGAAAGTCAGTAAAAAAATAAAATACTTTTGAGAATTTGGTGCGAAAAGACGAAAGTGATGGCTTAAGTTCAAATATATGTTTTTGTAAAGTTAAGTTTATTAAAATAAAAATACATTTCTATATTTTCCCAATTAGTTTTCCCAGTTTCTCTGCTCGACCAATAACAATGTTTTTTCAAAGAAACAGTAAAGTTTCAATTACTTGTTTAAAAATGTTTAAGTTCATTTAAATGTCTGTAAGATATCAGTTTACTATTTTTGAATATTAATTACTTACTTGGAAAATGCTATGAACTTTATTTTACAGTTGTACAAAGTGTGTACTTTCACTAGCCTACTTGCCACATCACAACCTTGTTTACATGTGACTATGGTTGGTTGGCTTCATGGTTGACTGGGTGTGTGGCAGGGAAACCATCTCATGTCAGTTAACCTGCAGTTAGTTGGTTTCACTGCTTCACACTTGCAGTTTAAATTTGCATATTAACTTTTAACTGTGTGCTTTAACCTCCTTTTCTTTTAGTATTTAAGCCAGTTGTTTTGCTTGGAGGTGTGCAGTGGCAGTTGCAGGTGCAGTTGAACATGGCTGTTTTTGAAGCTGTCTGGTACAGCAATACAAATTTGAATTTTAATACTTAGGCATGAGGCCAGCCAAGCCATGGAAAAGTTATATGGTGGTTGTTGCATTTTTCCTGTTGTTATACTAACAAGTTTTTACTTCAAATTACATTAACCTCTGAAAAATAAAATATGTTACTTCTTTTAAAAACTGTTTTTACTGATGGCTTTTTACACCAATGAAGATAGATATAATTTTGATAACATAGTGATCCACGGCCCAACAGAAAGCGTCACACGATTTGGTGAGCAGCACTTTTCCTCGCCAAAAGCAAACGATTTTAATGCATCTGAAAATAGCTTGTTAAGTGATTTTTAGAATGTGTGTTAATAGTATTTAATGAACTTAAACTTAAACAATGAGAGAGTTTAATGCATATATTTTTTGTATTACATATTTATGTTGCTTCTTGCTGCAGTTATTTAACTTTATCACTGTAAAAATATTTTCATATTGAAAAATATATTATCACATATATTTAAGCGTATTCCAAAATAAAGGCCAGATGAAGAATGATGCAGTTATACATTTCAATATCAGAGAAGTTTTTGTTTCTATAGCAACAAAATTGAATTGACAGTGCTTAATTGGACTTCATTTTGATTGAAACAATTTTAATTAAATTTAAATTTTGTTTTAATTCATAAAATTTCATAGTTAACTTTTATAGTAAATATATATATGACAAAACTGTAGTTAAAACAAACTAAAACTGACAAAACTAAAGTTATTTAAATTAAATTTATTTAAACAAGTTTAACATGAAGCATTTTTACCTTAAAGATTTGACATAAGAAAGTATTTTTTGAATAAATAAAATCATAAGACAAAACACAATTTACGTAATAAACGTATTTTTTTATATTTTATTCCATCGCCAACCAGAGATAAATCGCCAAATAATGAAATTTTCATTATTTTTTTTACAGACACTCTATCGAGTATCTGCCGAAATTTTTTTTATAAACATATCTATCTTCATGAGAAGAACATTCTGTATTTTTTTCAGATTTTTCGGAATATGCCCGTATGGAGACCTTCCTTGTAAGTTGTAGATACAAAGTAAGATCTATAATTTTTTAAAAATTCAACAAGAGGTTGATCTTTTTTTTTTTTCTTTTCCTGTTGATTTTTTTAACACTCTTTTACAAAATTATGTACACATAGTGACAAAGATGTTGGATTAATTTTAGAATATTGAATAACATTACATAAAACATCTAATGTGCATTGATTTCTATAAATTTGTTCCTGCATGCATAATCTATGAACGCAGATTATTTTTATATTATTCAATGGCTATCACAGATTCTCCAAAAAATTTTTCTTTCGGCTTTAAGGAGTATTTGGAATTTTTATTTAAAAAATGAAATTAAAAGGAAAGAAAAAAAAATTGCATATGACTAAAATTTTTTATCAGAGTTAAATGCAATATTATTTTTCTAACAATAAAATTATTATTATTAACATCAAAAACTGTTCATAAAAATAAAAGGAAATTTAAAATGTTTTAAATAAAATGCAATACTTTTATAAAGTCAGAGCTACAAAATTCAAGCTTTAATTAAAAATTATTTTAATAATCTCTTATGAATGCATTTTACTTTTTCTTAAACCTGGCAAAAAATAAATTTGTCTAGCATATTCTGTTTCAAAATAGTTTCAACATTTCGGATGATACAGTGCAACCTTCATTTAAAAAATTCTCAAGATATTTCATAAATTTATCTTCTATTTCAAAGAATTTCCTAGATTTAGATCCACGGAAAGCTCTCATGCTTTTATTTGCTCTGGTCATTTTTTTTTAAAACTAGGGGGCTCGGCCCCCTACGAGCTACGCTCGCCAACCCCCCGTCAAGACACCATAGACTCTAAATGCCCGCTAATTTGATCGGCTTTAAAAAGATTTCGAAAGATTGAATTATAATTTAAAAAAACAGTAGCATTCTCTCTATAAACGGATTTCTATTCATTTCTCTTTGATTGGGGAATTTTAACGCCAAATCCATTGCGGTACTACTTGATTATCCCGTCGACTAATTTCGCCAAATTATATAATTCGCCAAACCACTCGCCAAATTATACAAATTGACATAATTTTTATTTTAAATAACGAGAAAAAACAAATAAGTTAGTACAACATTAATAAAAATACAAATAAAACGTCGAAATAAAAATAACTTGATGACGTAGACACGTGTAACAACATTTCAAAATAAGCTAATATAAAAGGAATTAAGTAAACAGAGTCTTTGTCTCCTGGTATTTTTTAACAAAGTGAAAAGAAAGTTCTTTTAAATAAGACATTTTAAATTAATCGTTTTTAATCTGATGTAATTTTGACCAAACTATTATTTCTCTATAATAAAACACTCATACTACATGTATTAAAACACACATACACACATAAATAACGCCTGCATTCAACAGTTAAAGGTATATATAAATATTATACAGACATACAAACAATAAATACAACAATTTTTCACTCCAGTTGGGTTTATTGTATTTATTGTTTGTATGTCTGTATAATATTTATATATACCTTTATTATTTCTCTTTTTAATATTCACGTGAAAATTCTTGTGTTAGAAATGAAATATTATTTGCGCTTTCATAACAAAAATAGTTGAAAAGTATCCTCTTTCATACATTCCTCATCAAATAAATGTCTAGCGCAATTTCTAAATTTAAACAGTTTTGCAATATTATTTTGTGTTCATTTTATGTAATAACTGTAATGTGGCGTAAATATGACGTAATTTCTCCTATTTAAGACTTCTGACGCATGTTAATAAATTTATTGTTTTACAAATTCCTTTCTCTCTTAAAATTCACGTGTAATTATAGTTTTTATGACGTAATTTTTAATAAGTTCTGCTTTTTGTACATAATTATTTAATTCTAATTCCAAATGTTTTTTTATGTTTATAATAGTCACGTGTAAATAAATTTTTAATTTATTTACACGTATAAATATATATATATATATTTTTTTGAAGCAAACATTATTGTTTCCGCTGTTTATACAGTTGGCAACAGTTTAAATTAATATCACTTTCTAAAATCTGTTAAAAATATCTCTAGAAATGCTGAAAATCTGAATTTAAAGTAGAAATAAAACCTCAAAGAATTAGTCAAAATAAAAAAATTAATGCAATCTGCACTCCGGCAAATTCTAACGCATAAAATGATCTAAAAATGATTAAATTCCTATGAACAGTTTTTGCTCCTATAAAACTTTCTTAGTGGAACGATTTTGTCCAACTTTAGAATTAAATATCTCTTAAAATAATTCTTCGATCTGAAAACTGTCTGCATCAGCGTGTTTATCAAACATTTCTGTATAATACTACCAATTTTCATATTTTTGTATGCATTATTTTTCTTAATATTACCGAAGAAAGACCTCCGGTCACAAAAAATTCAAAACCGGCGGCGGCGGTGACAGCGGTAGTTACTTTTTTTTAGAATAGAGAGATGCCAGTATCAAACAAGGAATTCATTTATGCCTAAATCTCTTCCAGTGGCTCTTCTGCTATATTTTCCTGAAAAGAAGACAGCTTTAAATTTATTGTCTGTGGTAAAACTTTTTTCCTTATAATTTTACAACATGAACAATCTGTTCAAATGTCTTAAGGCTGTTCTCAAATCCAAAAGGGCAACTTTATAACATAAGTTTTAATTTATTTTTGTTCAGAAAGGCATGAAACAAGCAGGTGTTGTTGTTCAGAAACTATGTAATCAAATTGTTTTCTCAGTATTTTTTGCAAACGCAATAGATCTTTCAAAAAATAGTGTCAAAGTGGGCGTTTTGAACCGTATTTCCTGTGAAAGAAGAATAACCACTCAAGAATGGGTAAAAAATGTCTTTGTCACGTGATCAAAATCGCTTATAACTCAATAGGTAAGTTATTTATCAAAAATGGAAAACACTGTTCGATTCCAAATCACTTCCATAGTCAGGCCTTCCAATTTTATATCTTTCTGTTAAAAAATAAATTTGTAAATGTGTCAAAATGTTTTTTGCTTGTTGAGCAGAGCAGTTGAGAACAGCCTTAATGTAGTCTCATTAATTTTCAATAGGAAACTCTAATATGTATTATGTTTGTTAATGCAGTATTATTGGGCATAAAATTCACCTGTACACTTGGAACAGATGAAAAAGGAAATAAAATGGAAACAAAAGAACCACATATGTTCATATGGATACACAGAACTAAACTGAAAGTTGACCTTAGATTTGATTATGAAATCAAAATGCTAGAATATATGCGGTTAGAGTAATATGAAATCTTATTTCATTATTGCAGACTATTGCATAAAATGTTTCATAAGAAAATTGTGTTATTTTTTAAGTATATTTTTTCAGAAACTTTCTTTGAAAAAAAGGATGCAAAAATTACGACCTTTTTTTTGTGTGTATGTGTCGGGGGTAAAGATGGTATCAAATTTTTCTTTCAAAAGTAAGGGGTATAACATGGAGGCACAAATTATGTGAGTAAATACAGTATATATATATAAATATATAATACATATAAACTATAAATGAGTATACTAATCACTTTCTGATTATATTTAAAAATATATTTGAATGGAATTTTGGTTGTTCCATGCAAAATGTATTTGAACAAAACAACCTTAAAAGGCACTTTCAAATCAAAATTTCCACTTTTCTGATACTACTAGAAAATAATTTTCAGTTGCATGTATATGAAGTTTTTAGATATTCTTATTCAGTTTCATAAATCACATAATTTCAGTAATTTTCTACAGAATAATACTAGAATATCCTTCAATGAACACTATCATATTCCAACCGATAAATATGACATTTATAAAGAAATTAATAATGTGGTAATTATGAATTTGGTTTGTCTGTCCATACTCTAACTCACATAAATAGTGTCTGACTGCCATGAAATGGATATATGTTATTGGTATTTACTATGGCATGTTCAGTTTTGAAAATGAGAAAACTGTAGCATTTTCGGTTTATTTATAGGACCACTCAAAAGAATTCTGTTATGGTTACATTATGGTCTATAAGGAAAAATCGTTTCCCATGTACTTTAATGATATTACATTATTTTAAACATAATGAAATTGACATGCATTGCTGAGGTGTACTACAAGGTTCTTATTATGGAATATTGTGTGGATAGAACTTATTGTTTATTTACAGGGACACACAAAAAAATTCGGCTATTAAAGAAATTGAACAATAATTGAACTATTGAAGCCTACGAACAACAATGGCTGGAAGTGCGTTTTCAGTTGTGGTATGCGTTTAATTTAACTATTCTTTTGTAATGCTGTGTATAAATTTTATATATCATATACAGGGTCACACAAAAGTTCTCAACAACATCCGTTTATTGGCAGAAATTACTGAGTGGAAATTTTTAACTCTGCTATCCATTTAACTGAACTAGATTAAGCATATTATGAAGTATGCATACATATGTGTAGATCATATACAGGGCTGCAAACAAAATCATATGTTTTAATAAATATTCATGGTAATATCAGAAATCAAGTTTTCAAATGCATTATGTATTTTCCAAATTGTTCATTTAGATGTTATCTTTCACCTTAGTAAACTGTGAAGTTTTATTATAGTATTTTGAATATGTTGGAAAGTGTTTCATAATCTATGCTGTACGCATAATTTTTTGTTGTTGCTTATTTCACTTGAGTAAAAATCTTCATGTACGAAGGAATACAAATATTTCTGTAATTGTGAAATATTCATGTCATCAAAAATTTGACAGTATCTTAAAACGAATTTATAAAAATCTGTGTTCTTAAAAGTAACTAAAACCTAAGTAAACTACAAAAACAAAAAATATGTATAAGTAAACATCTATTTCAGTTTTCAATTTAATATTATCTCAATGAAGGTACACATGTTAGTTGTTAGTATTATAAATACATCTTTTTAATATTTTAAAATTTAAATATTTTTGAAAATTGCAATAATTTGCAGCTATCGATAACCGATTTTTATTTTCCACTCAGATCTGAATTTTTTATCTAAATTTCAATTAATTAACGATACAGAATTTTATTCTATAAATTACAATTTTGAAAACAATTTCAAAACATTAAATATACAAGAACGAAAAATCGTGTGCCCAGCATAGATTATTTAACACTTTCCAACACATTCAGAATAATGTAATAAAAATACACCGTTTAATAAGTAAAAATATTATGTCTAATTCAACCATATGGAAATACATAACATATTTGAAACCCAATTTCAACTGTTCCCATCTGCAGTCGGAAAATGATCTGAATTCTTTGAGCAGCCCTATATATGCTATATAGGTTTGTATCTATTAACTACATGCATGCCAAAATTTAGTTCACTTAAGAAATACATATACTTCAGTTGAAAATTCCACTTCAGTAATTTCCTCTAATAAGGAGAATGGTGCGTGAATACTTTTGTGCAACCATGTATATGACGTATAGAATTTATATATAACAAGTAACATGTAAAAAATCAGTTAAATTTAAAAGGTCACACTGAATTTTAAATCGTAGACTCCAGCAATTATTACTCAAAGACAGTTCTGTAACTGATTTCTTTTGTGTGCCCCTGTAAATGAATAAATAAGGGCGTCCTGGTATGTGAATACCTTTGTGCAGCCCTGTATATGAGATATAGAATTTATATATGTTGAGTAACATGCAAAAAGTTAATTAAATTTAAAAGCGCATATCAAGTTTTAAACCGTACACCCCAACAATTATTACTCAAAGGCAGTACTGTAAAATATTTCTTTTGTGTGCCCCTGTAAATGAATAAAACATCCTATGAATTTCCTGTTCTAACGTAATCATAGTGAAATTCAGTGATTTCTATCAGTTTCAATACATTTGAAATAGCGTAATGACATTAAAATTCTCTGAAAACGGTTTTTCTCCATATACCATAATGTAATGGAATACTTTTGAGTGCCCCTGTAAATGAACTATTAATCCTACATACTTCCTATACAATACCAACCATGCTTTGGTGACCCTAAATAATCTTTATCAATTGCATGAAAATCCGAGTCTATTTACGGGAGTTAGAGTGTGGACAGACGGACAGATAAACCGGATGCATAAACACTTTTCAACTTTGTTGGACAGTGTTAAAAAAATGAGTGTTACATAAATATCACATACCAAAGAAATCTTGAAAAGTAATGACATTAAGTAGTCAATGGAACAAGTAGCGATAAAAAGTGAAATAAATCATACCCACTTAATATTAATGTGTTATCAAAAAGATACACTTTTAAATGTGACAGTCCGATAGTTTCATTCCAACGCTCTGGAAGAAGCCATTTGATGAAACCCCTTAATTTTGGAGTATGATAAAGTGACACTTCTATCTGAGATTCATGGGATTGCAGTAATGGTAGAAATAATGTTCTTGAATTTTCTGTTCCTCTTGAACCTCTGGTATAGTCTAAGAGAATTTTTACCTTGAGTTGACTGGATGACCCTTGTAAATTCTCAGCAATACAGCTTACCTAAGATGCAAAAAATAACAAGCATAGATAAATATTATATTATAAAAGGCTAAATTTTTTGTAACAGATAAGCATTATATTAGTAAGAACAATAGGTTTCAAAATCATTAAATAAAAGATATCAAGAACCAGAAACATGATAGATGGGCTTTAGTACATAAATTACATGAAAAAACCCCACATGATATATATATATATATATATATATGAAGGTCGCAGACTTGCCAAGTCTAAACAAAAAAAAAAAAAAAAAAAAAAAAAAAAAAATATCAGGTGATTTCATTTCAGAAATCAGGAGATATTTTTGTTAATGAAAATAATGTAAACATGCTTAGTGCAAGTTTAATTTTAAGCAGGGCTTGGTTATTACTGAAGATTAAAAAGAAATATGTCACTCTTAGTCAAATAAGGAAAATATGTGCTTTCTGACAAGTAGAATGCATTTAAGCATATGATGTTTGGGATATTTTTGCATACTTTTAAATTGATTACATATTACAGGAGAAAGGGATGTTTTGTTCCCAATAAACTTATATAAAACTATAATAAAGTTCTTAAATAAATCTTAATTGAGACAAATTATTAATATTCCAAAACATGTCCATAGATAAGAGTAAAAAAATCTTAAAGATTAATCATTTATAATGAATCCGAATGTAATTTATCACATAAAATACTACTGATCAATCATACTAAAGAACAACTACACCTGTACTAGAGTTTTTATCTCTGAATTACCACAATACATTTGATTGTAAAATAATAGAATATTTAAAAATATGTGAAAAAACAGGAGTATGGAAAAACATGTGAAAATCAGGAGTCTCCTGCCGAAATCAAGAGACTTGGCAAGTCTGAGATTGGGTATTATGGAATGGTCACATAATATGGAATACTTTCAATATCTGGCACATACGGTGTTGCAGCCAAGTGTAAATATGACATATGGCTTTCTAGTACTCCCATGAGGCACTGTACTCAGTTCTGTTTGGATATCAGTTGTTGGAACAACACAGTGAAATAAAGTCTTATTCTCAATTTTTGCAGGTAAATTTTATAAAAATCATATTAATTATAAAATATCATCGTTAGTGCAAGCTCAGTATAAAATTTAACAGTTATATTTATTGCTGTGTTAGTCAGTTTTCTTCTATGCTAACTTGTTGACGAGTGAAGAGATTATGTCTCTCAAGATGGTAATTCGGGTAATATGGAATATCAGCTAGACAACTGTTTCAAGACGAGTCTCGAAATTAAAACAATTTTTCAAAGAATGTGATGATTTATAGATGATACTCATTTAACACGTTGAGTGCCACATCAGTCACTGATGGCTGACACTGAACCTTCTGTTTAGGCCATGTCAGTCAACGGTGACTGATGCTTATATATTGTGTAACGGGAATCTTATTTCGAACCCCAAACGAAACGGCCCAAACGAAAAGACAGACAAAATAGACTTGGCATTCAACGTGTTAATAATTTTGGTTATTCTTTTAAATTGTGGTTTTTCTTTCAATTTTAATATTCCTTGTGAATCTCATTCCATATTACGCAACTGGTTACCATTACTAAAAAAGTGTAACTTAAAAAAAAAGCTAAATATTCATATGTGTGTTTTGACTTGCCCAAGATATTCTACCCCATGATTTTATGTATCAGTTTGGAAGAGATTTGTGCAGAATTATCAAAGTTATAGTGTCCATAAAAAAATGATATATGTAAGTTTTTAACTGGGGTGTTTTAGGTTCTAGGGGTCATGGTCGGCGTAGATCTGCAAAAATTTTTCAGAAAATCCAACATAGGAGAGAATGTAACAGGTAATATTTCTTACGAAATCTACCTAATATACATAAAGTTTTGAACTGGGGGTGGTTTTGGATTCTAAGAGTCATGATTGGCATAGATCTGCAAAAACATTTCAGAAATTCCAACATAGGGGAGAATGTAATAGGTAGTATTTCTTATGAAAACTACCTAAAATGTAGAAACTATACACTGCTTTTCAAAGTAGTCACTATTTCACGACTTTCAGATTTTGTCGAAGAAATCAAACTACACTTGAAATTCGAGACAAAGATTCATGGTCTCTCCTTATATCACATCCATTAGAATGCAATAGAATAAGTATGATATAATCAAGGGCATTAAAAAATTAAGAAATGTAACATACAAGGAAATGTTAGAAAAATACGAAAATTGCTACAAGCTTCTCTGTACTATAGGTGCATATTCCCAAAATCTGTAAGGAGCCAGTGGCTCCTAAATCCAAAAAATCCAGCGGCCACATTATGAAACAAAAGCATAAAAACAATAGCATTTATAAAAGGAAAAAAAAAACCTTGAACAAATACTTTTAATTTGAATATAAATTAAATATAATATAAATCTTGATGTACAGTCAGAAGATAAAAATGGACAATATACAGTTAAAAAAATATGTATAAGCTAAGCAATTATGGTAGTGGAGAATATTAGGAAAACAATGTTTCTTTTTTTGATTTTGTGATAGAAAAGTACATATTAAAAAAAATATTATTTTGAATTATAAAAATTAAAATACACTTCAAACATTTGTTTTTCTATTTAAAAAAATTATCTTTAAAAAGATATTATTCCAGATTATTAGAAAAATTACCATCACAGTTTTTTTTTTTTTTTTTTTTTTTTTTTTTTTTTTTTTTTTTTTTGAGAAAATGGAAATTTATGGCTCAGCAGAAATATGGCATCCATTTTTAATCATATTTTTTAATTATGGACTGTAAAAAAAATGGTAACTTCATAGAATAATAGAGAAAAATCCACAGATTTTATAATTAAAAAAAAAAAAGCAGAAATCCGCCATTTGACGGAAAAGGGGTATCCCCTGTAAAACACATGGCAACTTAGACTTTAAAAGTTAGTGGCCAAAGCAAATAATTTAGTTGCCACGTGACCACTGGTGACCATGAGCCTGCACCTATACTCTGTACTAGGTGCTCCTAGTGAAAATAATAAAAACAAATGTAAGAAACAGAATAAGTTAATCAAAGCTTTAATATTTCATGATTACTTCACCCTCTCGTAGCGACCACTTTTTATTGGAACGTAAGGTGGTCACTTTAGGAAGGTTTTACTGTAGTTACAATACCTTCATTATTGTTAAAGTAATGAAAGAAAATTAAAGTTTGACCTGGGGTGAGATACACTGTATTTTTGACTAAATAAGTGAAGTGCAATCTTGGTTTGCTGGACAGACAATTGTCAGTTTTTATGCCTATTATTACCCTTGAAAGTTATTTCCAATTTGTTTAGAAACACCTTGTTGGAGAAAAAGAAAGAAACTGATTATTTACCAGACAATGCTCAAGAACTTGCATTTGTACATCATTAATTCTTATGAAGGTCATCATTAATGGTTAATTTTCTTAAGTGACACTTTTAAAACTGCAAATAAATAATATAAAACTATACTCTTTTATTCAGATGATTCCGCTTAATTATTCTGAATATCTTTATTAATTGACAGTTAAAAGTGGAAATTGCGTATAAGATAGAAATTGCGTATAAGATTAAAAAAAATATTTTAAAGAGGATTTTTAAGTATTCAGTTTGGCCAAATAGTTTGATATTTAGCTAAGCGATATATTCGGCAGGCTGAATAGTTTGATATTCAGCCTAACCAAATATTCGGTAGTATGGCCGAATACCGAATATATGGTGCATCCCTAACTGTAAATATGTTATTGGGCCAGACTACATTGTGTTTATAGCAATGGATGATAGGGAGGGAGAAAGGGTACACAAAGAACAAAGTCCAAAATAAATAAATAAAAATAAACAATAGCTTCTAAAAATAAAATGAATTTTTTTGCAAAAATTTAAAATCTCTGCTTAATTATGTATATAAGATAAATTGTTTTGTGCCACAAGGAAAGTGAATATTATGTACACTCACTAAATCTCTTTCAAGTGATCCTGTTCCAATGTACAATGAAGCTAAGGTTATCCTCTTAGTGGACTTGCGAGAAAATTCCTATTATAAATAAAAGCTAGTAAGTATATATACTAAATAAAGTGCACTTCACAATAAAAAAAGACTTATGACTAATAATAAAAAATATTGGTCAAGACATGTATTTTCATGTTTTAATTTAAAATAAAAAAGGGAGTAAATATTCATTTAAAAAGATTTTACTGAACAACAAGCAAAAAAGGGATTGAACTTTTTTAAGAAACAAAGAAACATGATGAACAATGGTCTATGATAGCATTGAGGCTGTTCTAAAATCCAAAGAGTCAACTTTCTGACATAAATTTTAATTCATTTTTGTTCGGAAATGCATGAAACTAGAAGGTGTTGTTATTCAGAAACTATGCAGGGTTCATACAGAGTTGGAAAGAAAAAATCCAAGGAGTCCAAAACATTTTAAGGATTTGCCATTTTGTTGTTGTTGTTGTTGTTTTTATGTGCTTGGCGTTATGTGGTATGCACACTCCAAATTTTAATGCCCAATTTAGAGAGAAAAACATTTCAAAAACAAATTTTACTCTATTAGAATCTAATAGTTAGTGCTGAATTTGCACAATATATTGCTTACTGATTTCGCAAATTTAAATACAAAGCAGACAATCAACTTTTTTATGCATGACTAATGGTCATATAAATAAAGATTAGTCAAACCCCAAACACTTATGTATATTACATACATGATACATCTTAAAGAAAATTTTAAAAGGTAAAAAAAAAAAAAAAGAATGCTAAACGCAACACACAAGAAAAAATATAAGTTTTGATTTTATTATTTTAGAACAGCGGTAATCGCTTTCTTTCAAAGTGAAACTCTGACGAAATTCGCATTTTTTTCGTGATCCTATGATGAAATTCGCGGTTTTTTTTCGCTATCTTCTGGGGAAATTCGCGTTTTTTTTCGCAATGCTCTGGAGGAAATTCGCGATTTTTTCGCGATCTTCTGGGGGAAATTCGCGTTTTTTCGCGATCTTTTAATGGCATTTGCGTTTTATTTCGATCATTTGGCGTTTTTTCGCGATCCTTTGCATGTTTTTCGCGATCTTCTGGAGAAATTCGCGTTTTTTTCGCGATTTTCAGGGGGAAATAGCGTTTTTTCGCGATCTTTTAATGGAATTCGCGTTTTATTTCGATCGTTTTACGAAACTGACTTTTTTTCGCGATCTTTTGATGGAAACTGCATGTTTTTCGCGATCCTTTGACGAAATTTGAGTTTTTTTCGCGATCTTTTAACGGAATTCGCGTTTTATTTCGATCATTTGACTTTTTTTCGCGATCCTTTTACGTAATTTGCGTGTTTTTCGCGATTCTTTGACGAAATTCGCGTATTTACGCGATCTTTTGAGGAAATTCGCATGTTTTTCGCAATCTTCTGGAGACATTTGCGTGTTTTTCGCGATCCTTTGATGAAATTCGTGTGTTTTTCGCGATCCCTTGACGAAATTCGTGTGTTTTTCGCTATCTTTTGAAGAAATTCGCGTGTTTATCGCGATCTTTTGAGGAAATTCGCGTGTTTTTCGCGATTTTTTGAGGAAATTGGCATTTTTTTGCGAACTTTTGAAGAAATTCGCGTGTTTTTCGCGATCTCTTGAAGAAATTCCCGTGTTTTTCTCGATCCCTTGACGAAATTCGCGATCTTTTGAGGAAATTCGCGTGTTTTTCGCGATCTTCTGAGGATATTCCCGTGTTTTTCGCGATCTTTTGAGGATATTCGCTTGTTTTTCGCGATCTTTTGAGAAAATTCGCATGTTTTTCGTGTTTTTCTGGGGGGAAATTAGTGTTTTTTCGCGATCTTTTAATGGAATTCGCGTTTTATTTCGATCGTTTCACGAAACTGACTTTTGTTTCGCGATCTTTTGGTGGGAACCGCGTGTTTTGCGCGATCCTTTAAGAAAATTTGCGTTTTTCGCGATCTTTTGAAGAAATTCGAGTTTTCCCGCGATCTGTTGGAGAAATTCGAGTTTTTTTTCACGATTTTTTAGTTTTTCCGTGATCTGTTGGCGAAATTCCCGTTTTTTCACGATCCTTTGACAAAATTTAAGAATTTTTTCCGCGATCGATTGACGAAATTTGACGGTATTTTTTGGAACATATTTGTGAAAAGCGCGATTTTTCCGAGATTCTTGGCTAAATGCTAATTCTCGATAAAATTTAAAAAAAAGATCGGTTAACAATGTCGAAAAACGGACTTTACGGAGTTAATAATGGAAAAACGGACCTAGTGGGAGCCCTGTTATTAAGATTATCCTAACCAATCAATGTTATGCTTCAGATGAATGACGTGCATAAAGGATTTACCGTGCGTTTTATAATCACGATTTTTTCCCTCGGCAGCAATATCGCTAGCGTCCGAAGCCGGAATATAATAAGGAGTTTCTAAGGAGTGGTTTGCTTATCTAAGTAGTTCTAAGTACTACTTGGGAATGTTTTCATTTCTAAGGAGTTTCCAAGGAGTCTAAGGAGTCTGTGCGAACCCTGCTATGTCATTGAACTGTTTTTTCCATTTTCTTGCAAACACAACAGATCTTTCAGAAAATACTGTCAAAGTTGGCATTTTGAACTGAACTTCCGAACAAAAGAAGAAAATTCAGACAGTAAGGGGAGAAAAATGCTGTGTCATGTGATCAAAATTGCTTATAACTCAATAGGTAATGGATAGATCCAAAAATGGAAAACACAGTTCGACTCCAAATCGCTTCCATGGTCAGGCTTTCCCATTTTATATCTTTCCGTTAAAAAATGAATTTGTAAATGTGTCAAAACGTTTTGTGCTTGTGGAGCAGAGCAGTTGAGAACAGCCTTAATGCCTAGGTAAAAATCCAATAGCAGAAAATTCCACCAGTGTCAACAGATACTTCAGGAGCAGAAAATAATCTGCAGGTAAAATATTTTACAATTGAAGCATTAAGGCTGTTCTCAACTGTTCTGCTCAACAAGCGCAAAACATTTTGACACATTTACAAGTTCATTTTTTAACGGAAAGATATAAAACTGGAAAACCTGACCATGGAAGGGATTTGGAATCGAATTGTGTTTTCCAATTTTTGATCAATCAATTACCTATTGAATTATAAGCGATTTTGATCATGTGACACAGCTTTTTTCTCCCCTTACTGACCTGATTTTCTTCTTTCGTTCGGAAGTTCCACTCAAAATGCCAACTTTGACAGTATTTCCTGAAAGATCCACTGTCCTTACAAGAAAATGGAAAAAACAGTTCAATGACATAGTTTCTGAATAACAACACCTTCTAGTTTCATGTGTTTCTGAACAAAAATGAATTAAAACTTATGTCAGAAAGTTGACCCTTTGGATTTGAGAATAGTCTTAATTAATCAAACAATCACTTACCTGTAACATCCTTACGCATTTTATTCATTTTTATTAATAATAATATTAAGTTTTTGTATTAAGAAATAAAGAGCTTAGCATTATATAAAGCAAAACAAGTAAAAATTAAATTTAAAAAATCAAAAAACCCAACTGTGTAAAAACCAAACTAATTAATTATTTCTCTTCAATGTTAAACTATTTTTTATATTACTTATCTATTTTTTTAATTTACCTGTATTGATGACTTTTAAGTTGTGTTTAATTGTTAGTTTCTATCTATAAATACTGTTTTGATGAGGCCTATAGATGTCTATGATGGTTAGAGTTGCAGTAAAGCTAGAGATCCTACCTACACAACTTCCAGGTTGTGTAATATTTAAACGGAGCTTCTGACTGTGAAATAGTCAATGAAACGTCATCTTCATTTTGAAAGACCTATCCAAAGATATGCTACTCAATAGGGTGCGTAAAATTTGTTTTCTATCTCTACCGCCTTTTTGTATTTTATGGCTGCCATTTTGAATTTATAAAAACAAAAGCTAGCCTATAACCACCAGACTGTAAAGACGATTCGATAGAGACCTCATTCATTAAAATTCATCCAGCCGTTTGGATGTTTCGAGGGTATAAAGAAATCCACATACCCAGATACGCGTGAAACACATAACCCTTCTTGGCAGTCGGGTAATAAAGGTTTGATGGAAAAAAAATCTCTAAAAGTGAAAAGAAAATCTGTAACGCCCGTCTTGAATTTTCTGCTACCGGAAATAAAAAGAATGTAATATTTGTATCTATATATGTGTCATCTAGTTGCAAAACCGGCCATCTCAAAAAATTGAATTTTTTGGGAAAGCTGATTTTTTTGCCACACTTAGCCAATATAAGATTGGAACCCAAACTCTTTAGTTTTATAGTCATTAGGACAGTATATTTGACCGGTTTTGGCATGTTTTCTTGTTTCCAGATGGTAGAAACATTTACTTAGAACTTAAAATCTGAAAAAATACATTTTCTAATTTTGAGGAGTTGGCCGGTTCTGCAAATAGACGACACATATCTGACAACCTGAAATTTTCTTAATAAGGATAATTTGTCTTATGTCTTATATAGAGCAATCATTTTAATCTTGGGACACATTTAAAAAAAGATGTGCGCTGAATCAACAACTATTTTATCTAGCAAATGTAAGGGGGTTGTTCGAATTCAGCAATCTTACCAAGGTTATTCAAAAAGTGATCGAGAAAATCCTGAAACATCTTTTAATTTCTGAGAAAAACAAGGGAAAGCAATATGGGCAAAATTTTTTAACACTAACAACATAAAAAAAAAAAAACTTCTAAAAATCAAGTAAACATGTTATGTGAAATTTTAAATTCAAGGTTTTACTGTTTCTAACACCCTTTTATATACATGTATAACTTTTTGCAAAAAATAATTATTAAATCACAGGAAAATTGACATAATATAAATGAACCAATAATTATAATACAATATAAAAATACATATCCAATATTGTAAAATGCCTGGCACACACACATATATAGTCAACTCTCTAAAACACGTAACTCTATAATCTACAAACTCCTATAATGCAAACACTGTTTCAGGTGTAAACAGTGAAATTTTGGTTATCTTGCAAGAGAAATAATAAAAAAAGCAATTTGATTGACGACCGGTATTTTTCTTCCTAAATTTTTGCATCTCAATGAAGTAAAACTTTATTTTTCAAATAAAAGAACCAGGAGACTTTTTTTGATTAGCACAAAACAGAAATCTAGACTTTTTGAGTTTCTTAATGAGTTTTGACTTAATGATAACATTCACTTATGACTTAAAGATATACCAGATATGAAATTTTATTTATTCTGATGATTTTGGACAAAATAATACTAAAAATATTTTGCGCATTTGAATGAAGAATTATAAAATTAAACAATAAGCAAATAAATATTTTTAAGATATTGCATTTGTGAATAAAATGCAAGTATTTTAAACGTACTCCCATACATTTGAAAATAATTTTTTGCTTCAAGTTCTGAAGAAAGAAGATCCCAGATCTTTATCATATTTTCTCAAAATGCGAGATAAAGCAGAGAAATAGAAATCATCAAAAAAATCTTCACTAGAAAACAAATCTCAGATCTGCAAAATAATTAAAAATAGTATATGTACATCACATGCTAGCATTTTGCTTGAAATCAAACATGATGTCACACTTTTTATTGGTTTTATACTATAGTTCCTAGATAGTTTATCTTAATTATCGCTTTCAACTGATGGATAAATATTTGTGACTTCAGTTGAAACTAATTGATTATATATTTTCTCTTTTAATATCATGAGGTAAACGTTTATTGACATAATTTTTGTTTTAAATAACGAAAGAACAAATAAATTAGTAAAATATTAATAAAAATACAAATAAGATGTTGAATTAAAATTCACTCGATGACGTAACAAACATGTGTAATGTAAAAATGTCAAGTGAATGTGACATTTACGATCATCTGTTATTGGCATTTAAGGTTATAATTCGGCAATAGTTTTTTTATTGAAAGGATAATCAAGTTATACCAAACCAACATATAGGGAAGGATATTACTTAGTTATCCCATTCGACCAATTTCGCCAAATTATACAAATTGACAAAATTTTTATTTTAAATAACGAAAGAACAAATAAATTAGTATAACATTAATAAAAATACAAATAAAACGTCGAAATAAAAATTACTTGATGATGTAAGCATGTGTAATTTGCTTAAAGTCAAGTGAATGTGACATTTACGATCAACCATTATTGACATTTAAAATCTTATAGTTTGGCGATAGATTTTTGGTCGACGGGATAACCAAGTAGTACCTAGGGAAGTTACCTTTTCCTCTCAGTACAGGCTGAAATGACTTTTTATATTGCAAGACCATTCTATTTGTGCATTTTTCAATTCTATAAAATACTAAAAACAATACTTTAAAGAAATGATTTGAATATTCCACAATTACAAGAAAGAGGCTTTGGAGGGTGAAATTTTCATTAATTTATAATTCGGTTTAAGGCTGTTCTCAAATCCAAAGGGTCAACTTTCTGACATAAGTTTTAATTCATTTTTGTTCGGAAATGCATGAAACTTGAAGGTGTTGTTATTCAGAAACTATGTCATCAAACTGTTTTTTCCATTTTCTTGCAAACGCAATAGATCTTTCAGAAAATACTGTCAAAGTTGGCATTTTGAACCGAACTTCCTAACGAAAGAAGAAAATCCAGCCAGTACGAGGGGAAAAATGCCGTGTCACATGATCAAAATCGCTTATAACTCAATAGGTAATTGATTGATCAAAAAATGGAAAACACAGTTCAATTCCAAATCGCTTCCATGGTCAGGCTTTCCAATTTTATATCTTTTCATTAAAAAATGAATTTGTACAATGTGTCAAAACGTTTTGCGCTTATTGAGCAGAGCTGTTGAGAACAGCCTTAAGGATAGCTTGAAAATAAATTCAATAATTATGTTAGGGGATATTAATAAATAATAATATCGTTATCAGTGTCTAAAATTTTTTATAATTATTATTATTTTCTTTTCTTTTACTATGTTTGCAATGACTTATATTTATTATTCACATATGTTACTGCTTTAAATGAAGAGAAGTCAATAAAATATTACTATTATACATGAAACAACTTTATAGCAAATAGTACTTTAAGGAAATACTTATACTATTTAAAAATATAACTTTTTGTTGCACAATGCATTCAACAATAATATTGTCTTCTTGCACTTGACCCCTTGACAGGAAGGGGGTAAGCAGAACTTCTTATCAATAAAGCAGGTGATCAACATTCTTAACATTTTCTTACTAGTAAACATAACAAGTATAACTTTAAGCTTTTTTTCTCTAACAACGCATTATATCCACATATCGCAGAAGACTAGGAATGTCAAATGTTGGGATATTCCATATTTTGGAATAAAATGATTTTATAATTACTTAATGGTTTTAACAATACCCTTTTCATAAAGCATTTTTATAAAAATAGATAAGAAAAAAGTTCACAGACTATTTTGATGTAAAAGAAAAGTTAGCAAAAAATGAAAATTTTGGTTGGATCAAAAATAATAACAATATCAAAAGACAACCCCCCCCCCCTCCTCCTAGAGATATCTTATAATATTAAATGCCAGACGCTGCCCCCACATCCTCCCTAAAGTGATAACGTTATATATGTGCAGCCCCTTAAAGTTTAACTATCTAATATTACAAATTTTGGCTTTGAGTAATTTAATCTTAAAATGGCTGACTTTCAATTTGATATCATTAACAAAAGGTGTATTTTTTTCTAAAAGCTTGAAAATTTTAAAAATTATAAAGATATACAAATAATTTAGACTACCATTTAAATGAATTATGGTAAAAAAAAGGAACATATATTTTTCTTTAAAATGTCTAAAACATTCAATATTCACGTATTAGAAAAGAATCTATGGTACTTTTATGGTAAGCGAGTGCATGTGATAGACTGCCAAGTATTGTGTCAATCACTATTATTCATACTGTATTAATTTAAAACACAAACCTTTTATTCATTTTCTAAATACATAACTTAATTTAAAATACATATATCACATAAACCTAAAATACACGCCTTTCACTGATTTCATATGAAATAAAGGAGAAAGAAAATCAAGATTTTTTTTTCAACATCAATGTTTTGTTTCTAATTTCACATACGAAAAATAAAGATGCTACTGGCAAGAAAAAAATGCTATTGGCTAGATTTGTGCCTGGCTAATATAAAAATATCAAATCCATTTTAAGAGATACTCCCCTTTTCAATGGTAATAATTATATGTTACCTTATGGAAGGAAAAAAATTCATACAGTAATGCCATTAATTATAATTGTCAGATTGCATGTATATATATATATAAGTCTAAAAATAAAAAATAATTACCTTCAATTTTTCAAAAAATTCAGAGGGTTCCTTTAAAACTTGAATATTTTTACTTGAAACAGGAAATTCTGGGCAAAATTCAGCTAACCAACTCAGATTTTGGTTGTAATCCCGCATTTTAAAAACAAAATCTTTACTATCACAGTTATGAGTTACAGAAACAGGAATCTGGAGATTGCAAGGTATAAGGCTACTTAAAGGAGTCCAAAACATGCCATGAAACTTAAGAAATCTCCTGAAATGAAAGAATAGAATACAATAAATCCAGACTCTTTTGAAAGAAGTATTTAAAAAAAAAGGGAGGAAGTGGTAGAACATAATAAATAATTCGATCATATAAAATAATCTGGGGAAAAAAAAATCAATGAGTTATTATTTTGAGAAAAAACTATAATAAAATTTTAGAATTTGTACAATTGTTCAGTGAACACATACATTTGTTACGCAACTATTATAATTTATGAGAAACCATTTACAGAAAAATCACTTCAACTTAAATCACTTTAGAGTTATTTATTGCTATGACTGTTATTTAAGAAAAACCTTATTGATATTTCTTGAAATAATAATCTAAAAACATTTATCCATCATAAATCAACATTTCATTTCCTGTTGTAATAGAATTATCTATGCAAGACATAATCAACCCCATAAATTCGTCATTATTGTGAAATATGTTCCTTTAGCAATTAGCAATTTTGAAACTATAAATCATCTGAAATAGTGTTATACTTAAAAACATTATCTTTCATTTTCTTCTTGAAATAACTTTGTTTATCATATCAAGATACTTTTCTATTTAGACATTTTTCTCAGTTGTTTAAAAATAATTATTGTGATTTATATGTGTTGGTCAAGGACACTTCTTGGTTTCAGTGCATTTTACATTAGAAGAAGCAGTTGAACTCGAACATTCACACTGTACGCAACCAGGGTAGGACGGTATTTACCATCTGATGGTTTTTACCGGTTATTACCATGATTTTTACCATCTTTGGAAAAACATGTTTTTACCGTGGTTTTTACCACCTTTGAAAAACTTATGAGTTTGACTGTTTTTTGTCACTTTTATGAAAATTTATCTTTCAATTTTTTATTTTCCCAGGGTTGAAAGCTTTCCGGGTATTTTATACCACTATTTCCATTCAGCAATATTCACCTAATTTAGTTTCTGATTAGGTAATTAAAAGAATGTTATATGAAAATAGCAATTTTTAAGGAATATAAAAAGCCGGAAGACATTCATCCATGTTTACCAGCTACAAGAATTCAAAATTTTAAAGATATTATTGCACATTTATCATTATTAAAACCTAATGCTTATTATAACTATCATTATGAGAATGCACATTACAATATTTATTATATTTATCTTAATGGAGACTAGTTTACTAATTTTTATTGAAAGGAAATGGACAATTATAAGTACTTTTATCATATTTAAAATCCTTTAATCATTTTAACAAAAAACAAATGCTTACAATATTAATTATCACATAATATAGTTTGTACAAATGTTAGTACAGTTTACCAGTCTATACCCTTGAAGCCTTTTAGCAATTTATAAAAAGCTTTGTAGCTTTCTGTACACCCTAGTCTATTTCTTAATTTACTGTGGATATGTGAAAAGTTCGAAAAAATTAGCTCTATGAATGAAGAACTATAAGGTATAGAGTGGAGATTCATCATTAAATGTATGAATTCAGGATTCATTTCTTTGTTATTTAGTGCTTTCCACTGAACTTTGGCTCTTACATCTTTTGTTTTAAAGAAGTTTCTTGGAAATGGCTGTCCTTCAACTTCATATGCCAAGAGGAGTGAAAGAGAATTTGGCATGAAATCTATGTCCCTTTCCATTTCCTTTTGTGTTTCACTTAACAGATCTTGATTTTTGTGCATTGGATCTGTCATACATGCTAAAAGGTGAAAGGGCTCTAAAGCCAAATCAATTTGTTTTTTAACAAGATCTTTATATAGAATTAATTCAGAACCAGGGGTGTAGCTACAGATATTTTTTCGGGGGGGGGGGGGGGAGAGTTCGAAAATTTCCCAACTTGAAACAAATTTCTCCAACATTCAACTAAAGTGATATGCACAAAGTGTGTAATAATGATAATGAAGCTTATGCATAAAAAATTCCTTTCCAAAGAAAAATTTTGAAACTAGAAATATAAAAATTCTAATTATTGGTTTGTTTAGTAAAAAAACAAACACGCGTTTTACTTTCTTCTGTCTTTACAAGACAAAAGTGTTGAATTCGTAAAAAAATTCTACAACTGGTTTTCGACGGTTTGATACGCTTTAGAAGGTCCTGAACATGATTTGACTGTTTTTAGAAAATGCCTGTCTGTGTGAATGTGACACAAATTTTGTGGGTGCTCTATCTCAAGAACTAATTCGCGGAATTTTATAAAACTTTAGATTCAGTTATACCTTGATAAAAATTAATGCTGATTAGTTTTTGGTGTAAATTACCCAAAAGTGGCACTGCAATGCTGTATTTTTCACGATTTACATGATTTTAGCGATAGTTATATCTCAAAAACTGTTGCACAGAATTTGATCAAATTTCATATTCTGTTAAACCTTGACATAATTTAGTGCTTATTAAGATTTTGTATTTCGTGGCACTGCCGTGCATCATTTTTCACAATTTTCGCGTTAGCTATATCTGAAAAACTAATGCACGGAAATTTAGTCAAACTTCATATTCGGTTACACTTCCTTATTGGGCTTGGTTGTATGCTGTCCAAAGGTATCGCTTTTGAACTCTTTGGGTTTGGAATTTTGGTTGCAGACATCTAAGAACATGGGTGTCGAAATTCAATGATTTGTTTGAAAAATGCGATGCTTCTATCGATCGAAAAATGCGATGCTCCTTTTTAAATGCACACAATTAAACAAATTATAAATTAAATGCACACAATTAAACCTTTAGAATTCATTATTATAGACATAGAATTGTTGTTTAATTTTAACATTGTGATCGCAAATTTTGAAGTATTAACATGTATGGGATAGAATAAGGTTCTGGGATTGGCACATCCAAATAGTTTTCATTTAACATCAATTCTTTTGGTCTTCAAAGAAGCTAACCTAACATCGTCCAGTTTAATAAAATCCATTATTTCACTTTCACATTTTAAAAGCATAAGTCTGTCAGGCCTCATTGTAGCTTGCAATATATATTTTTTAAATTTTTATCTGACTAAAGATTCTTTCATTAAATGCAACGCCAAAAAGATAAGCTGCTGTGAATGTTAAGGTACGAGTATATAGTTTGACAGTGTGACCCAAATAGTCTTTGAATTTCATGACATGAGTAAAAGGTTTGTTAAGTGAGTTGGGATTTGGTTTATTTCTATTTGACTCTGCAAGTCATGTACATCCGGTTTCTCATGTCCAGGTGGAAACATTATTAACTTTTCTAAGATAGTGATACTCAAATTTGCCTTGCACAATTGTAATTTAAATATGGAATGTATTGGTGCAATATTCTCCTGATATAGGGAACATTGTCATTTAAGCCCATTACTAAATTGCCTAAATTTTCTTGTATTTCTTATAACTCTTCTCTGTAAAACTTATGTGTATCAATGTCCATTGCTATGCTATTATTTTTATCTATTCTATTTGGTGAAACCATTTTCCCACGGTTCTTCCAGAAGTCAGCTTCTTCAATCACATCCTAATATTCATAATTGTTTATGAACTTGTCTATAAGGAAATAATTTTTTCTTCAAAATTTTATTCAAGTGCAACCTGTAAGTATGTTTATGTCAACCTGTATGTCGATTTTTTTCTTCAGTTGATGGACTGCTTTCATGGTCATATTTCTGTTCCAAATTCAAATCATCCACTTTTTTACCTTTTTCATCCTCGAATAGATTTTTAGATGCTCCAAAATCTTGCACGAAGACTCTTATCCTATTATGAAGGGTTCTTTCGTGCTAAGATTTATAGTCATTTTTTAGAACAGCTTTAAACACACGACACTGGTTTAAAATTTCATAAACACCTATAAATATAAATGAACAGGACATATATATATTTCCGCACACAAATAAAGGTAAAATGTGGCAAATTTATCTAAACTAACGACTTCTTATATTCATATTTGATCATATAATGCTTTTGTCTTGACAGCGAAGGGTTAACTAATTTTCGGAGCAAAAAAATCACGAGAATGAGTAAAATATTGTCCAAAAATCGCAAAATTAGTGCAATTTGTGAAAACTCATCAAATCTTCTTGCCCAGCTGTGTTTCAAGTAGGTGACTACATTCCTTTCTGTTGTGCTACAAGTGATCTCCAATTTTCAAAAGAAGCTGCAATCCCTTTGGATTAAAATAGCTGGATTCTCTTTTGGGAGGGGAAAGGGAGGAAGGGTGAAATTTTTGAGAAAGGAACACAGTTTTGAAGGAAATAAAGGAACTGGGTAGTCAGCTATTGGTGGATAGGAGTAGAGAAATTTACGTCTGGTAGATGTATAATATTTTTGTAGAACTGAAAAATACAATGATAGATTGAGTGTGGCTGATTTCTTTTTGTATTTCTTTTGATAATTTAACTTGCTTACTGTTACAGTACTCAGTCAGACCAATAATCACCAAAACTATAAAAATTTCATAATGTCTCAAAATTCCAGAATTTCCCAACTCTAAGCTCAAATTTCCCAACTTCACAAATATTGGGGGGGGGGGCTCCCCCCCATACGCCCCCATGGCGACACCCCTGTTCAGAACAATGCACTAATTTCAGCCATTCAGAACAAGCATTTGCTTTGATGATTATTTAAGGCTTTGGCTACTTGTAGCTGTTGAAATAGACCCTTCACTTGTTTAAATAAATTAGTCATTCACTAATCTTTGAATTCTAATATCGATATCATTTTCATGATTTTTGCAAATGTCAAGCAATGCAGGACTTATTTTTATAAATGCGGAGATATATTCTATATGGTTATTCCATCATACTTCGCTTGGCAACTGGTGTTTCACTTATCAGATGATGATTTCGGAAATACTTCTGTATATCAGCATGTTTAGTAATAGATATTGGAGCTTTATTTTCTGCCAGTAAGTTCATCCAATGTGCTGTACCTCCATAAACAATCACATTAGAGTACAAGTGAAATGGAAACCCTGCTTTGCGAAACCGATACTGAACATATGTTGTTCTATTTATAGATGGGGAATAGAAAATATGGTAAAATTTATATGATTAAAGTACTATATCAGCAACTTTAGAGAATTAATTCTTTATTTTCCATCTCTTTATATATGTAAGCATCAGTTACATGAAAATACAGTTTCAATCAATAGTATTTAAATACAGCTTAATGACTAGTAGAGTTTATTGCATCCTTAGGTTTTTACCACTTTTTCCCAGGTTTTTCCCAGTAAAAACCTAGTTTTTACCATGTCCTGGTAAAAACCAGTTTTTACCAGGTAAACCTTACCAGTAAAAACTGGTAAGGTTTTTACCAGTTTTTACCGGTAAAAAGCCAACCCTGTACGCAACAGCTCATCTTTCTAGCTGTGATTTCCTAATTTTCGCAGCCGGGTAACAAAATCCCCCGGTCCTTGTAAACTGCAAGCACTCTTTCCTGTGCACATGCAACAAATTGTAACAAGTCAATTCTCAATACAGTTTTATTTACATCTCGTGTTAATTTACTAATTCTATAAACACACACAGTTTTCCATACAACAATTGTCAAGCAGTTTTTGAATCTTTACAAGACATTTTTTCTAGAGGGGTCTGCTTGATCTTTATCTCATAATTAATTATAACACAGGTCACGGAAAAGCATTTTTTGTAACTAAATGATATAACAAATTGTTTTTCTTTTCTTTGAATAAAAATCAGGGTTGTCTACCTGGAACAAGCCAAAAATTGGGGGGGGGGGGGGAGAATTTATGCAGGGGAAACATGGATTTGGACGCCTCCCCCCTTCCTTCTTTCGCAAAATAAATTTACAAAAAAGGATTTTGCGAAATTTATAATAACCAACTTATTTTTAAATTTAACCCTTAAATGCCTGATTTTTCAAAAATCATTGTAATAATGTTTTCCGGCTTTCATTTTTTAAATAAATCATGGGAAAAATACTTAAAAAAATCATATTTTGTTTTAAGTATGGTTTACGGCTAAAAAACAGTTTGTTACTAATCGGCAATACTGGTCTTTAATTGAAAAAATAAATTTCCTTGACAAAATTCTATAATATTAAACAAACAAGAATTTTAAGAGCTATAATAAGATATAAATTTTACTAACTCACTGCAGAACAAAATCGGTTATTTCGCAAGCTTCCAAACAAAACAAAAATAACAAGTAGCAACAATTAAAAAAATAAATCTATCTTTATTCTTAAACAGCACAAGTGTTGCCATCTAAATTTTGAAAATCGATTTAATAATATTTTCAGAATGTATTTTATTGGCAACATTAGGCATTATAGATTCAATATTATTCTAATAGTGTTTTAGAGCCTAAATTGGGTATGTTGCCGAAAAGCAACACTCGCATTTAAGGGTTAAAATGTGTAATAATAAAATACGTAATATTGAAATATGTAATCAGGCTTTTTCAAATATTTATTCATTAAAACATTGATAAAGAAAATCGAAATGAACCAGAAAAAAATCCACTTTATACAGATTATCGTCTTAGCAGGTATAATTGTTGGTATTCTTTCTGTTGGGAGCATGTAATTTTTCCCTTCAAGACAAGATTCCACAATAGAAAGATTTCATTTTCCCAGATTTTACTGTAATTGTAGTGTTGCAAATTATTACAATTGAGGCATTTAAAGTCATAGTGATGTGAGTCACATTGTCTCAAGAACTCAAAAACCAGAATTTACTGTAGGCATAATAATGAATTCCAATTTCCAATACTGTAAAATATCTTATCGCTTATACCTTTCCTCCTATTTGTAGACTGATATGTCTAGATACTTTCCTGAACCTAATGCTAATTTTCAAAATTATGTATGACTCACAAAAACAACAACAAAAAAAAAGCTATTAAGTTTTTACTTTTTATTTTGTGAATTTTCTACCACTTAGTTTTTGCTTTTTATTGTCCCAGGTCCTCGCCACCTCTAAGACCAGATATAAATGTAAAAAAGTAACTGTAATAAAAAGAATGGGATTGGTTTTTAGCTATCGGCAAGGGAGGCAAATTACCTAGAAATGGCAAAAAGACAGTAAAAAAAGAAAGAAAGTTTAGCATTGTTCAGCAAGGAAAAAACAAAAACAAACAGCCTTCATAGAATATTTTCACCTAGTAGAAAAGTGGGGAATCGCTTGACAATTATCCTTGTTGGATAGTAACATTAAGTAGACTGTGACCTTGAAATCGTTTGTTAGTTATTCTTTCCACACAGGAAGTGATTTCTGAGATAAGAGGCATAGGTATGATATGTTTGGATTATGGAAATGGAAATACAGTAGAAGATCTTAGTAATGCAATTCTCCACATAACGCACAACTTCTCAGATGTAAACAATGATTTTTGCAGTTAAAAAACACCTGCATTTTCACATTGTAAAATATTGCTACTCTCCAGAGGACTAAATTTGATATATTAGTTCAACTTTATTTTCTAATTTAAGACCTTTTTACTGAAAAAATGCTATTATTACAATAAACATTTTTGGAAATGTCTTATAAAAGGGATGGTTGTGTCAGTTATATTTGGATCATGTTTATAAAGTAAATTTAACAATGTCTGACCTATATTATGCAAAAATTTATAATTTGGATAACTCTTGGTAACAAGGAATGCAATATAAAGATATTTTAATGTATTATGATATGTTTCATACATATTTGGCCATGTTTACAAGGTGAATTTAATGATGCGATCCATATAATGTAAAATTCTATACAATGCACAACCTTGTGTTTTTAGGTTTGCGTTATAAAGATCTTCTACTATAGCTTAAAAGAACGGTTTATTTTTTCTTATTCATTTGGTGTCTTGTATCATAGACAAATTTTTTTATCTATTTGATAATTTTAATACACGTGGCTCAGTTTTTATTTTGATTTTCTGACTGGATGATACTTTTATCCAAATTTCATGTATATTTTTTTGTATAAAACAACAAACCAAATCTTCATCTGGCACCCGGAGCACATGCCACCTCTGCCATCCTTAGTTTCCGCCCTGATCTGGCGCCTATCTCCAATTAACCTCTTAAAACGTTTGGTACATAATTAAAGACTTTTTAAATACAGTATGGGACCCGTTATCTGGAAACCCCATATCCAGAATGCTCCGAAATCTGGAATGCAAAATGATAACTGAAAAATAATTTTTCCCTTCAAAAATGTAAAAACCTGCAGTATTTTTTTATGGTGTGAATGTCCATAAAGTTGAAGACTTCAAAATTTAAAAAGAGAAAGAAATTATTACAGATTTGCTGGACTAAGCTACAGAACCTTCATGTTCAGAAACTCAATTGTTGGTTCAAAAACTAGTAGAAGATTGTCTAATTGCTGATGACGATACTCCTGTAAGTGGTCAGATGACTGGCAGTGAGAGTTGTGAGATAATGCCAAGGAATATTTCTAAAGGAAGTGAAGATGATGACAAGCAGAATGAGGTGGAAAAAAGATTTCAAATGAGCTATTAATGTTTTTCAATTGAACAACTAATTTGTGGAATGCAATATAGCACAAAATTAGCATTCACCATGCATCAAGTAACACTTAAAATGTGGCGATTAACTTTATTGTCCTCACTCGCCAAACACAATGGTTGAAAGATCAATGCCAGGGAGGAAAGGGGTGAAATTCGTTCAGAATTTACGGCATCCAAATCAGCGATTCTCCCGAAAATAAGAAAAGGAAGCAGCACAGGTGATTCGTCTCGAATTTTCTAAAAATTTAAGGTATTTGGTTCCCAAAAAAAAAAAAAAAAAAGGTCATCAGTCCGAAAATTTGGACATAGAAATATCGCTAATTTCGATATGGTCGCCGAAAAAAAATCAATTCGTCAATCATTCGTAGAAAAAAAAAAATCACCAATTCCGTCAAAGAATCGTGAAACTAGTATGTTGTGGCCATCACAAAACTTTCTTCTATATAAATCACGTCAATTAAATCGTTTAAATAGTACCAATTCATATCACAATATATCTGAATTTGAAATTTGGTGAAAATTCGTGCATTAGTTCTTGTATAGAGCTATAGCGGAAATTCTGAAAAATGTAGTATAGCAGCGCCACCTGTTGGAGCGATTTACACCAAAACATAAACAGCACTAACTGATATCAAGGTATACCTGAATCTGAAGTTTGATGAAAATTCATGCATTAGTTATTGAGATACAGCTGTGGCGGAAATTCTGAAAAATGCAGCATAGCAGCGCCACCTGTTGAGCGATTTGCACCAAAACATAAACAGCACTAATTCATATCATGGTATACCTGAATCTGAAGTTTGTTGAAAATCCAAGCATTAGTTCTTGAGATAGAGCTATTGCGGAAATTGCAAAAATGCCCAATAGCAGCGCCACCTGTTGAGCGATTTACACCAAAATATATAAAATGTCTATTCATGTCAAGGACTAACTGAATCTGAAGTTTCATGAAAATCCGTGCATTAGTTTTTGAGATAGAGCCATTGCGGAAATCGTAAAAAATCCAGCATAGCAGCGCCACCTGTTGAGCGATTTACACCAACACGTAATCAGCATCAAGTCATATCAAGGACTAACTGACTCTGAAGTTTCATGAAAATCCGTGCATTAGTTCTTGAGATAGAGCCATTTCGGAAATCGTAAAAAAGGCAGTATAGCAGCGCCACCTGTTGAGAGATTTGCACCAAAATCTCTAAATTGTCTATTCATGTCAAGGACTAACTGAATCTGAAGTTTCATGAAAATCCGTGCATTAGTTCTTGAGATAGAGCCATTGCGGAAATCGTAAAAAAGGCAGCATAGCAGCGCCACCTGTTGAGCGATTTGCACCAAAAACTAATCAGCATCAATTTGTATCAGGGACTAACTGAATATGAATTTTTGTTAAATTCCGTGCATTAGTTCTTGAGATAGAGCGCCCACAAAATTTGTGTCACATACACACAGACACAGACAGACAGACAGACTCACAGAGTCACAGACAGACATTTTGTAAAAACATGTTTTTTGGAATCTCTGACCCCTAAAACGTGTAAATCCGTCGAAAACCGGAATTCGAAAATTTTCATGAATCCAATACTTTCTTCTTGTAAAGATAGAAGAAAGTAAAAACATGAATTTCGCCCAAGGACCATGTAAAAAACGCGAATTACATAAAAACATCGCGGAAAAAAACGCAAATTTCGTGAAAAGATCGCGGAGAAAACGCAACTTTTCTGACAAGATCGCGGGAAAACGCAAATTTCATCAAAAAATCGCGGAAAACACACACATTTCGTGAAAAGATCGCGGAAAAAAACGCAACACAGAATCGTGAAAAAGAATCACAAAATTCTTAAGTATCGCGGAAAAACACAAATTTCGTGAAAAGATCGCGGAAAAAACGCAAAATTCGTGAAAAGATCGGGGGAAAACGCAAATTTCGACAAAGAATCGCGAAAAAGAACCACAAAATTCTTCAAAGTATCACGGAAAAACGCAAATTTCGTGAAAAGATCGCGGATAAAACGCAAATTTCGTGAAAAGATTGCTGAAAAAACGCAAATTTCCTCAAAAGATCGCGGAAAAATACAAATTTCGAAAAAAGATCGCGTCAAAAAAAGCAAATTTCGTCAAAAAATCGCGGAAAAACACAAATTTCGTGAAAAAATTGCGCAAAAAACGCAAATTTCGTGAAAAGATCGCGGAGCAAACGCAACTTTCGTGACAAAATCGCGGGAAAAACGCAAATTTCGTCAAAAGATCGCGGAAAAGCACAAATTTCGAGAAAAGATCGCGGAAAAAACGCAAATTTCGAGAAATGATCGCGAAAAAAAACCGCAAATTTCGAGAAATGATCGCGAAAAAAATGCAAATTTCGTGAAAAGAACGCGGAGAAAACGCAACTTTCGCCAAAAGATCGTAGAAAAAACGCAAATTTCTCGAAAAGATTGCGGAAAGGACGCAACTTTCGTCAAAAGATCGTGAAAAAGACGCAACTTTCACGAAAAGATTGCGGGAAAAACACAAATTTCATCAAAAGATCGCGGAAAAAACGCAAATTTCGTCAAAAGATCGCCTAAAAACGCAAATTTCGTCAAAAAATCTTGAAAAAAAAAGCAATTATTTTCAAAGGATAGCGAAAAAAACTCCACAAATTTCGTTAAAAGATTTTTTAAAAAAACGCAATTTTGTGAAAAGATCGCGGAATAAACACAGATTTCGTCAAAAGATCGCGAAAAAAACGCGATATTCGTTAAATGGTCGCAAAAAAATGCATATTAGTTAGTGTCGATGGGAGGGGGGGGGGCTCCCCCTCTGCTGTAACCTTTTTGAAAATTTCCTGTTAATTTATTTCATTGCAATTAATAGTAAAAATAAAAATTTTCAGTTGAGTGTAATCATATCGAATGGTAAGTAATACATATTAGTAAATTACAATGTTGATAGTTAGAAAAAACACAATTTTGTATGGAGCGTACATAACTTTGTTACTGGCCAGTGGTTAAAAAAAAAACTGGCCATTGAAAACTAGTCGGATGTACCAATCCCAAAACTTTCTTCTATTTCATACATGTTAATACTTCAAAATTTGCTATCACTCTGCCAAAATTAAATGGCAATCTATGCATCTCATGAGGATTCTAACGATATGCAATTCCGTGCATTAGTTCTTGAGATATGACTATCGCTGAAATCGTCTAAATTCAGCAAAATGCTGCCTAGCAGCGCCCCCTATTGGATGATTTATACCAAATCCTAATCAGCAACAATTTATGTCAACGTCTGACTGAATCTGAAGTTTGGAGAAAATCCGTACATTAGTTTTTGAGATAGAGCAATAGCGAAAATCGTGAAAATTTCTGCATAGCAGCGCAACCTATTGGGTGATTAACACCAAAACCTAATTAACAACAACTTGTGTCAACATACAACTAAATCTGAAGTTAGATGAAAATTGGTCCATTAGTTCTATTGATAGAGCTATTGAGGCAATCGTGGAAAAGGCAGCAGAGAAGCGCCACCTGTTGGGCGATTTACACCAACACCTAATCAGTAGCAAGTCATATCAAGGACTAACTTAATCTGAAGTTTGATGAAAATCCGTGCGTTAGTTCTTAAGATAGAGCTATTGGGGAAATCGTGTAAATCCTGCAAAATTCATCATAACAGCGCCATCTGTTGGGCGATTTACACCAAAACGTAATCATCATCAATTCATATCAAGGACTAACTAAATCTGAAGTTTGATCGAAATCCGTGCATTAGTTCTTGAGATAGAGCTATTGCGAAAATCGTGAAAAATGCAGCATTGCAGCGCCACCTGTTGAGCGATTTACACCAAAAACTAATCAGCATCAATTTGTATTAAGCACTAACTGAATATCAATTTTTATTAAATTCCGTGCATTAGTTCTTGAGATAGAGCGCCCACAAAATTTGTGTCACATACACACAGACAGAGACAGACAGACAGACAGACATTTTGTAAAAACATGTTTTTTGGAATCTCTGACCCCTAAAACGTGTAAATCCATCGAAAACCGGAATTCGAAAATTTTCATGAATCCAATACTTTCTTCTTGTAAAGATAGAAGAAAGTAAAAATCAGTGTACTGGCCAGTGGCCTCTATGTAAAAATGTTAATTTTGACCTATAGAATGCAACAAACAAGCTACTCCCACAAACAGCAAATCATGGCTGTATACAGAAGCAGTTACTGCGAAAGACACGCTATAAGCAACCAATCTTAATAAAAATGTTCTAAAAAACCAAATCAAAGGATTCTGTTCTCTTCTTATATGCTAATTTGAATTGTAATTTAGAAGTTTTTTTTTATTTTGTGTAAGTAAGTTATTAAAATTAACTAATTTATAATTACGTATTTTCATATATTATTCATATTTAATACATTTCATACCGTTATTTTATACTATTATTAATATTTATAGTAAAGTGTTCCGAATTACGGAAAAACACCTTATCCAGAATATCTCAGGTCCCAAGCATTCTGGATAACGGATCCTATACTGTAATATTGTATTTCTAGTATCAAACACTATCAATTATTTAACAAAACCAAAATTGATATATGAAAAAGAGTGTTGTAGGCCCTTCATTTCAGTGGCGAAGTGTCCGGTCATCGGTGGATTTGGCGATGACCATAGGAAAATAAAGGCAACATAAAACATTTAAATTTTTTGCAAGCACATTTTAAAATGTTTGTTTTTTCTTTTTTTATAAAGATTTTATGTGTAACATGAAGCGATAATAGTGTATTTTAGTGCTGCCATCTATCAGATTTAAAATGACATGGCTAAAACATAAAGAGTAAATAGTATCTCTCGTCTACGGCTAAAAAGGATGCGCCCAGATTTGCGAATCTCTTTACAGCATGCCCACTCACCCTCTCAGCACCTCACAACCAATCAAACGACACACTTTTCCAAGACATATCGGCTCTAGTCATAATCCACTTGAAAAGGAACATTTCTTTTTGTAATGCTTTTTCCATTTTGAATATTATTTCAATGGACATAGCATTATTGTAACAGATTTAATTTTATAAAATAGTACAAAATACTCCATTCTATTGGGTAATGCTGTGCTCATCTTAAAATTATTTGACTAATTTAAATTATTTCTATTATTTCATTACACTTAAATAAAATATTTTTTATTAATTGGAAAAGAAATCATTGCTTTAAATTTTTTTTCTGCATACCTGTACTGTTAGAATATTATAAATCTTACGTTAATATATTTCTGATAACAGCATATTTCAGATTCATAAGTACAAAGACGCATATTTATTTAATTTTGTTTAATTTTTGGTAACGCACAAATGATGAAAAATAATTATGGAAACATACGAAGATTGTCTTAATTTTTGTGGAAGTGGCATTTAATTAGTTAAAAATGTCATAACTATTTTTAAAACATTAAATAAATATTTTTTGCATACGATTTATTCTGAAAGTTATGTAATTCAAAGTAATATGCATTAAGAAAAGTTAAAGTACTTTACCTATTGCAATTTTGACAAGTACCTTAATATTTAAAAAATATCAAGCTAATACTTCAATGCAAATATTTTTTTACAATATTTTGTTTCATTAGAAAAATGTGTAATATATTTGATTGGTTCAACAACATTTTTAAATTAAACTAGCAAAATTTTATTGTTTGAAGAAGTAAATTTTTTAACTATTGGTTACAATTTAGATTCATATATATTTTTAAAAGTCATTATAATATATATTAATTATTATTACAGCTACCGGGTGTCCTAAAAAGGAATGACTGATTTTAAAATTCAATAACTTGCAAACGGTGACAGATATTTAAAAATTTCTTGCAGGAGGGTTATGCATAAGGTCAAAAGTTTTATTACAGTGATTTTCGATTTTAGTTCGAATTACACACAATAGATGGCGCTGTAAGCAATAGTCACTAAATACAGGCTCGATTTTTGGTCCTTTCTCTTGTTCCATGCAGAAAAAGGAGATGGAAATGTATTGAGCGGGCCACGAAGTACCAAAAATCGAGCCTGAATTTAGCGTCTATTGATCGCAGCGCCATCTATTGTTTGTAATTCGAGCTAAAATCGAAAATCACTGTAAAAAAACTTTTGACCTTATGCATAACCCTCCTGCAAGAATTTTTTTAATATCTGTCACCGTTTACAAGTTATTGAATTTAAAAATCAGTCAACCCTTTTTAGGACACCCGGTATGTTACTTCTCAAATAAAAGCAAGCTCTTTGTATCCTCTAGATTTGAGAATGTCTTTAATTGTGAAGAATGGGTGGTTTTGCACATCCCTTAAAAAATTTGTGGACAGCAATTGTTGCAGATAAAAAAATAAGTTTTCTGTTAGATATTTTACAAGATCCAGTTACAAGAGTCAAAACAGACTATGCGGTTGTCATATTTTACTTAAAGTAATTGATTAGTCGTGATTGCTCTTGTCTAAGTTTACAAATAATGTTTGGATATAAACTGAATTTTCAAATCCGAAAGCAGATCTGATGGATTTAATACATACATACAATCAAATCATTAAAAACATTCGCGAAGTTTTCAAATGCTTAATTGATTGATGAGACCTGTTTATTAGCAATTTATTACTATTTCGTGAAGAGGCAAATTCATGGAGGTTTTGAGGATGAGAGAGAAACATTATTTAATAATGGTAATTAGTAATTACATAAAAAATTGTGCATCTTTTAAGTAGATGGGATCCAATATGAAAGGGACATTTTGATACGGCTACAGATTTTGAAGGCATCTCGAATGACATTCAAAATTACCTTACTTCTTCTGTTAATGAACTGGTTAATAAGACTATTTTACAAGAAGTTAACCATTTCAACATCCATGTTAATATTAAAGAAATAAAATGAAATTTGCTTAACTTTTGTTTTCTTAAGAAAATTAATTTAAAAAAATCTTTTAATGAATAGAACACGCGGAAATTATTAATAGGCTAGAATGACCAAATGTCCTCTAAATTCAAGGGCGGCCTCAAATTTGTGGACTGTAGTTCTTCACTCAGCTTCCATAGTTATTGATTTAAAACACTTATAACATTATAAAATAAAAGCCATCAAATTAGTGAGACTAAAAAAGTTAAAGATTAAAAATTTATAAACTTTAAAATTATGACAACTTTTAAAAAGTTCTGTTATAAATTTTGACCATCCTATTATAAGGAGAGGGGGGGGGGGTTACTGCAAGGTTGTGACCATCAGAAAATGTCACACCTCGCCACTGCTTCATTTCCCCCACCCACACCCCCAGTTCAACTATAAATTTTCTGATACATTTATAAATCATTTTTCAATTCCTACTATTAGCCCACACTCTCCCTATATTTATTTATTTATATATTTATCTTGTTCAAATTTTCAATCGTTAATAAAATACTCATTATTCATCCTATCAAGTTGAAATAATTTTTTTTAAAACTTGTACTGGATGACAATTGATGTTAATACAGTTTTTTCAAATATTAATTAATTAATGAATTAATTTTTAATTAATTAATTTTAGTTTTGCATGGGAAACAAAATGGCGGCCATTGGTTATTGAAGGTCAATGAAAGTATTTTCATTAAGGGGTTACCATAGGGGGGACCCTGTTCTGTCGCCAAATACCGCCAAAGTTATCGCCAAATTTGGCAGCCAAAATGAGTCGCCAAAAGTGACGCCAACATGGCGATAACTCTAATATTTCGCCAAATTCCCATAGAGTTCCATTGTAAACCTACTTGCTTATAGAAAATCAACAAATTGAGATATTTTAATGCAACAAAAACTAATATTAGTTTAAGGGATTATGTTAAATTTTTCTTTGATGGCCTAAGTAGGAATTGACTTTAAAAACAAAATTTTTATATTACTTGTTTTTATATAAGAGCATAAAATTTGTAGGTATCCTTAATTAAGCATCTCAGAATAGAACAACATTTTTAATTTTGGCATATTTGCAATATATTTTGATCATGCAACAGATGATATTACTATATACTGTGGCCAGGGTTGGGTTTTTGACATGACAAGCGTCAAAAACTGGTTTAAACTGTCATAAACTGGTTTAAACCGTTGAAAACTGTCATAAACTCGTTTAAACTGTCGAAAACTGCCAAATACATGTAACACACTAAAACAATTTAACAATAGGTAAACATTAAATAAGTCAATGATTTATGTGATCTTTTATTGAAATTTAATAATTTAAAAAATATATTATTTGCAATAAAATATTTTATTTTGGATTTTTCAAACAGAAGAAAATAATTTTGTACAATTAAATAATCCGGATCAAATTTACCCTGCAGCAGCACACCATGTGTTTAGCAAATTTATTTACACCCAAAAGATTTTTGAGTATAGAGTGTATGAAGTGTTAGAAAATAGTTTGTCTCTTAATTGATGCTGAGCTAGTAGGACTTGATAGCAAAAGCATTGCTAGATGAGCAAGTTTTGAAGCAGACTCAAAAAGCTGTTGCATTTAATGATACCTTTCCACCAAGCAATGGAGTCTTCCCTATAGCACTGAAATAAGAAGACGGGAAAGGGGATTCTTTTAGCTTCATACATAATCAGTATGGGTAAGGATCCATAAATTCTCTCTGTAGCTCAAGCGCGAGCTGAATCAACTGATACAGCAGTCAACCCTTGCTCCTGATGGTTGGGATGCAAAGTATAAGCCAAACAATGGTATGGTTTCATGATTTGATCCCTTCTATTATGCACTTTTTCAATATGGGCTTAAAGGAATTTTCTTTTAGATGACCGGCCAATTTTGTTCAGTTTTAAAATCAAAAACATTTTTATATATTGAAAGAAAGCATGTTTTAAAAAGATTTTGACTTTAAGATTTTTTTTTTAATTACTTCTCTTATTTTGTAAATGTTTAAAATTAATAATCCAATTTCAATTTTGAATGGAATGGTTATTGCCTAGACCAGAATAACATTGATGCATATTATCTTGTTATATATACAAAAAAATCTGCACTTTTCTAAGTTTTTTTTCCCATAAAAAAAGCTAGCTAATGCTTTAAGCTTTCAAAAGTAAGAGAAATTAAAACGATTTTAAGTAAGAGAAAAAATGTACAGCTCAGGTGAGCTTAATGTCTACTTTTTAGGAAAATACAATTTTACAAAAAAAAAAAAAAAATTAAATAAAAATTTTACCCAGTTAAAAAGTTGTACTTAACAATAATACTTTACTATGTACTAATTACTGATATACAGTAAGACGCAGGGTTGGCACGGTTTAAACCAAGTGATTTTAACCATGGTTTAAACCAATTGGTTTTTTTGTCAAAAAAACCATTTGGTTTTTTTAGAAAAAATCTAATATAATATTTTCTCTTTTTTGTAATTTAATTGTTTTAAATTATTGACAGAAGTAATTTCTACTTTTAACACTTCATCTCAGCAGTCAACATGAGACATAACGAGCCTAGGTCATGTTTCTATGCATGTAGAATGAAAATTAGCATGTGCTGATGAACATATCTGGTACCCTAAAGATTTTTCTTAAAACATGTGAAATTAGAAAAGATAAAATAGATAAATAATATTCAATATTTAGCATAAAATATTTTCACTTAAAACATGCAGATTATTTACAGCAGTTAATAACAATGATCTTTAAGATTTTGGTTAAGTTGTAAAAGAAAATTTTCTGGATTGGGATTGGGGAAGATTATCCTTAAAGAATTTAAAAGAGTAACTTAAGATATCAAATTGAATAACACAGCTTGCAAAAATTGAGTGCTAGTTATAGCATTTCAAGAATATCAATCAATCTTTTCTGTTAGTTGCTGAATCTAATGGCCAAATATGTTGACTTGGACACTTGGAGTTATCACTCATATAACAAAATAACCAGAAGTATTTGGATATTAAAAAAAAAAAAAAATAATAATAACAACCACAGAATAATATATTAATATTATATTAATGAAACTGCATCAAATGTTTATTGATTATTATATTATTAATCAAAGGAATCTTCATAGGATTTTCAAGGTATCAATGCTTCACTGTGTAGAGCAGTTGACTTTGAACATAAAACATAGCTGTTACTAATAATATTTAAATTAGAAATGATTTCAATTTTCTATATAATTGACTGTAATTATTTAATTTAAATATTTTTAAAAGTTATATTACTTATATAATATACAAAAAAGTTTATTTTATCAACAGATATGCATCTGTATGCAATAGGAAATTATATTTAAAAAAAACCCGGTTTAAACCAAATAAACCGGTTTTTTTGGTTTTTTACAAAAAAACCCCGTTTTTTTCCAACCCTGAGTAAGAGTGAATTTAAAATATTACATGTAATGTTGTCATGTGTGACATTTAATTTGAATTTTTACAGATCAATTTAGTATTTGAGGTTTTTGACATGACGTTTTAAACTATGGTTTAAACCCGACATAAACTGACACATGTCAAAAACCTGCCAACCCTGTAATTATTACTAATACTATATACTAATTATACAATTACAGTAATAGTGAATTTTAAATATTACATCTAATGTAAAATTTTACAGATCACTGTAGTGTTTGAGGTTTTTGACATGACGGTTTAAACCGCAGTTTAATCTGTCAAAAACTGACACGTGTCAAAAACCTGCCAACCCTGACTGTGGCACATATTAATATCTTAAAAGTATAACAATGGTGGGGGGAAATAAAGCAACTTGAGAAACAAGTATTATTTATGTAATTAAATAAGATAAAATTTATTATTTTTTTAATTTTTTATGTTATATTAAATTTACAGATCAATTACTTGCAAAGATAATTATTATTATTACTACAAAAAATACATACAGTAAAATCCCAACAATAAGACCCACAAACTTTCTTGCAATTTTGATTTTGTTTTCCATTCTCCAATATACTTTTTGCATAGAGAGGGAAAGGGAAGGACCACACCCCTTTCCTAAGTTTAGGAAAATGTATAAGAATTTTGGCCACTTTTAAGCATTTGCCACACTCTTGATTACTCCTGTAAGGACCCCGGGGCAACTGGCCACGCATGCCCCTACATTAGTCAGGGCCTGAATTTATCTCTAATGCCTGGCTAACATAAAAATACCAAAATTATATTTAATTATTAAATTCAGACATATGAATGCACATTTTGGCAAAAGAATATTTGTAAAAAATTAATACAGATTTTCGGAAGCATGTTAGAAATAAAGTTTCACTGAGTTAAAAAGTTTAATAATAATTGTATATTAATTATGTGTTAATGATAATGTATTTGTATTTTAATTTCTTTAAGATCTTATGTGAAAACCAATATAATTAAAGTGACATTTTAATGTAGTAGGTCTCAATAACATCACCATTTTCTACTAACTTGAGCAATATCACAAGAATAAAAACACAGCAAGGGTATACCCAAAATCAATGTTTTTCCCCTAATCATAAGCTCAATTTAGTTTACTTCCATAATTTCACATAAGATAGACCCTGCTCAAGCCCCCTTCCTCCCCAAATAAAAAGAACTAAATTTTGGACTCTACTGGAACACAGAAAAGCTGCAAAATGCTCATTCAGAAGAAAATTGTTGTGCAAACAGTGATATGTGTATTACAAAGAGAAATAGTCATGAAAAATAAAAATCATGAATGCAATGATTATTTATATCAGAGAAAAGTTAATACCCCTCCCAAGAAAAAAACTTTTCATTATACTTTTATGAAATGCCATTTTAATTTCATTATTTACAAGGAATACATAAATGGGAGAAATATATATATTTATATATTTGATAACATAAATGTTCAGATTATTAAAGAAAATCAACAAATTTTTATTTATAGAATAAAGGAAAATATTAAACAATTACTTCAATGTTTTGGTGACAATAAATTAAATTATAGGCAGAAATATATTCTTAATTCACACAGATCATCACTAACAAACACCGAAACTAGATTCTCGGTAAATAATCGCATACCTCTGACGTTCAATGTTACCCTTCTAAAAACTATTCAACAGCTTCCGTTAAAAATATCTCACAAATCCTTGACTTTTAGTTACACAGCAATGTAAATTTGAATCTAAATTTAGAAATTTGAGCTAAACCAACCAGATAACAAAACACTTAATTCATCAATTTATTTGCTTACACTTTAAACTTCATTTTTTTCTTTGATTGATTCAGACATGAGAAATTAATTAGTTTTCTTTTTCATATACATCGTCTGACATTAATTAAAATGTAGCATTATGTTTTAAATGTGCACACATGCAAGAATAAACAATAACTGAGTATCAGTTTTCATAATTTTAAATCAGGGAAACTTTTGTGATTTAATCCTAATATGGAAACAGTTTCAAGCCCATGAACATAAATAAAGCAGACGAATACGGAGCAAAATTTTCGTTTTGTTTGTTTTTGTCAAGTTCGGATACCGAACTTCAACAAAAAAAATTTCACCTCAAAATAGTTTTTAATAAGTGGCGCTACTATCGCAAGTTCACATGTGACGTGTCGAGTGACGTGTACATCGGCAGTGGTGCTCAAAATTTCGCGAAAACGCCGCCACGATGAGCGATCAGCACCCACATTAGCAGAAACATAAAACTAATTCCGGTTCGAACCTGAAATTTGTTTCGGCTTTCGTCTGTTTTGTAATGTTTATGTGCGATTGAGACTTTTTGCTAAGTAAAACTGTTTTTTATTATACTCTTCGTGAGATATTATTCTTGAGCTTTAATAATTTTATTATTTAATAAAAAAGAATAATGTCTATATCATCAGATATCTTAGATATAGATAATGGTGAAGAATTTCCAGTTGATGAAGAGGGTGATCGTAAGTATTTATTATGAAAATGAATGCGTGAAATCATAAAACGTATATTATAACTAGGATGCACCGAATACCGAATATTCGGCCTATAGGTGAACCGAATAGTAACTGTTAGCCCGAATACCGGATATTCGGCCAGCTGAATAGTAGTAACTATTCGGCTTGTCGAATACTTTTATATTTCAAAGATTGAAGGCATTAAAATGTTAAATTTTAAAACAATTGGAACAGATGTCATATTCGCCCCATATTGGCGCGATTTTTTTCTGACGCCAAATCATATAGGCAAAGGGTTACTTAACTTGCGCCAAAGTGTCGTTATTTTGCTTGATGTGGTAACCCGGATTATGTTGTTTATGCTGTTGATGTTTTCGCCAAATTGGCAACCGAAAAAAATCGCGTCAATATGGGGCGAATATGACATCTGTACCAAACAATTTTACATAATATTTAAAACAGAAACTTTCATTTTGATAAACAAGAGCTTTTTTCAAGTAAACTTTATGCTGAAAAAAATGGATCATCCTATTATTTGTTTGTCAGGAAGAGACTAAAGTAAAAGTAAATAAATAATACAATCTATTTCATATGGTCTGGTGGCAACTCAGCAAGAAAAACTGTTCTACTCCCTTTCATTAAGCAAGGAAGGTTTTTTTATACCATTTTAAGTAAATACATCCTAGATCCGTGTCTGGAGTGGGCGATCATTTTTAGAGATTGTAAACATATTTCTTAAAATCTTAGCAAGAAACAGGTTATTTACTGGACAATGTTCAGGAACTTTCATTTGTACATAATTCCTATAAAAATCCTCGTGATTGGTATAATTTTTTTAAATAATACTTAACAAACAGCAAATAAATAATGTAAAAACATTCTCTTCTATTTAAATATGATTCTGTTTCTAATTATTCTGAATATCTTTATAAGTTGACTGTTAAACGTAGAAGTTGTGTAAGGTTTTTAAAACTGTTTTAAGAGTTTTTTTAAGTATTCGGTTTGGCTGAATATTTTGATATTCGACCAAATGGAATATTTGACAGGCCGAGTAGCAAACTATTCAGCAAGCCGAATATTCGGCATACCGAATAGTTTGATATGCGGCTAAACCGAATATTCAGTAACATGGCCGAATACCAAATATTTGCTGTATCCCTAATTATAACCTCTTTCTGCATTTAGCTTAATAATTGGTTAATATATTTTTTAAATTTTTCTTTGTATTTTTTCGTGTATAATTGGTTACTAAGCATCACCAAATCTAAATACAATTATCATAAAAGCTGAAATTAGGGATGCACCGAATATTCGGTATTCGGCCATGTTACCGAATAGCAAATACCGTTTGCTATTCGGTATGCCGAATAGCAAACTATTCGGCCTGCCGAATATAGAAATATTCGGCCTAACCAAACACTTAAAAAAGAAACTTTTTAAACATATTTTTAAAAACCTTATACAACTTTCTATGTTTAACAGTCAACTTATAAAGATATTCAGAATAATTAGAAACAGAATCATATTTCAATAAAAGAGAATGTTTTTACATTATTTATTTGCTGTTTGTTAAGTATTATTTAAGAAAATTAACCAATTACGAGGATTTTCATAGGAATTAATTATGTACAAATGCAAGTTCCTGAAGATTGTCCAGTAAATAATCTGTTTCTTGCCAAGATTTTAAGAACAATGTTTACAATCTCTGAAAATGATTGTCCATTCCAGACAACGATTTGGATGCATTTAAAAATTTCCTCGCTTAATCAAAGGGAGTAGAACGGTTATTCTTGCTAAGTTGACGCCATATAAAATTTGAATAGATTGTATTACTTTTATTTTATTCTCTTCTGACAAACAAATGATATATGATCCTGTACAATTTTTTTCAGAATTTCTCTTTGATTTTAAAATGTTTCTTTTAGAATTTAAGAAAATTTTATTCATCTGTTTTAATTCTCAGAAGAAACCATGAAATTAAAATTTTATTAATTAAAAAAGTTTTATAACTATCCTCTTCTTAAATAACTCAAAGCAAATTTTTTTCAGCATAAAGTTTACTTGAAAAAAGCTCTTGTTTATTAGAATAAAAGTTTCTATTTTAAATATTATGTAAAATTGTTTTAAAATTTAACATTTTAATGCCTTTAAACTTTGAAATTTAAAAGTATTCGACAAGCCGAATATTCGGTATTTGGTTCGCTTGTAGGCCGAATATGTGGTATTCGGCCAAAATCACTATTCAGTGCATCCCTAGCTGAAATTCATTGTCCTTTAAAATAAATAATCAACATATTATTTATTTGCTACTGTTCCAGTGTAGAGACCTTGGATTTTTTTTTTTTTTCCCTTTAAGCCTGGCACAATTTGGTCTTCAGAAAGGGAGCTCTGTTGCCAAATAATATAAACAGCTGTAAAAACAAACCTCATGAACTTTTATGCATGTTTATATAGTATGTATATATTATTATTACAGTAAACTCTCGATTTAACGGACTAATTGGGACTAAGTAATCGCAAAGTACTATTTATAATATTATTTTGTTATAATTATAGTACATCAGGGTTCGCACAGACTCCTTAGACTCCTTGGAAACTCCTTAGAAATGAAAACATTCCCAAGTAGTACTTAGAACTACTTAGATAAGCAAGCCACTACTTAGAAACTCCTTATATTCTATTGCGGTTTCGGACGCAAGCGATATTGCTGCCGAGGAAAAAAAAAATCGTGATTGAAAAACGCACGGTAAATCCTTTATGCACGTCATTCATCTGAAGCACAACATTGATTGGGTAGGGTAATCTTAATAGCAGGGCTCCCACTAGGTCCGTAAAGACCGTTTTTCGACACCGTTAGCTGACCTTTATTTTAAATTTTATCGATGTTTGGCATTTAGCCAAGAATCTCGGAAAAATCGCATTTTTCGCAAATATGTCCCCCCCCCCCCCAAAAAAAAAAAAAAAACCCGTCAAATTTCGTCAATCGATCGTGGAAAAAATTCGTAAATTTTGTCAAAGGATCGTGAAAAAACGCGAATTTCTCCAACAGATCGTGGGAAAGCTCGGATTTCTTAAAAAGACGATAATTTCTTAAAAGACAGCGAAAAAATGCGAATCTACTCGAAGAATCACGAAAAAACACGAATTTCGTTACAGATCGAGAAAAAAAGCAGATTTCTTCAAAAGATCGCATAAAACGTGAATTTCCTAAAAATTCGCGAAAAACACGCGAATTTCCTCAAAAGATCGCGAAAAACACGCGAATTTCCTCAAAAGATCGCGAAAAACACGCGAATTTCCTCAAAAGATCGCGAAAAACACGCGAATTTCCTCAAAGGATCGCGAAAAACACACGGTTTCCATCAAAAGATCGCGAAAAACACGCGAATTTCCTCAAAGGATCGCGAAAAACACACGGTTTCCATCAAAAGATCGCGAAAAAAACGTTAGTTACGTGAAACGATTGAAATAAAAAGCGAATTTCCCCAGAAGATTGCGAAAATTACGTGAATTTCCTCAAATGGTCGCGAAAAACACGCAAATTTCATCAAAGGATCGCAAAAACACCCAAATTTCGTCAAAGGATCGCGAAAAAAACGCGGTTTCCATCAAAAGATCGTGAAAGAAACTCAGATTCGTTAAGCAATCGAAATAAAACGCGAATTCCATTAAAAGATCGCGAAAAAAAGCGAATTACCCAGAAGGTCGCGAGAAAAAATGCGAATTTCTCCCAGAAGATCGCGAAAGAAACGCGAATTTCACCCAGAAGATCACGAAAAAAAAACGCGAATTTCATTATAAGATCGCGAAAACAATGCAAATTCGTCAAAATTTCACCTTCAAAGAAAGCGATTATTGCTGTTCTAAAAGAATAAATTCAAAACTTGTTATATTTTTTCTTGTATGTTGCATTTAGTATTTTTTTTTTTTTTTTTAAGATGTATCATGTATGTGATATACATAATAAGTGTTTGGGGTTTGACATCTCTATTTATATGACCTAGGGGTGATTCTAGTCCGAATTTTCCGGAACTTCCTGAAATGTAAGGAATTCATTTCCGAAAACTTTAAAAAATCGGTCGCCAATCCTAAAATTCGGACATATGGTCGCGAAAAAAATAAATTCTGTCAATCGTTTGCAGAAAAATTGCCAATTTCGTCAAAGGATCGTGGGTAAAACGCAAATTTCGTCAAAGAATCGCGAAAACCACCCACAGATTTCGTCAAAAGATCGCGAAAAAACCCACAAATTTCGTCAAAAGATCGCGAAAAAACCCACAAGTCTCGTCGATAGATCGCAAAAACTCAATTTCGTCAAAAGATCGCGAAAAACCGGCAAATTTCGTCAAAAGGTCGCAAAAAAACCCACAAATTTCGTCAAAAGAGCGCGAAAAAACCCACAATTTTCGTCAAAAGCTCGCGAAAAAACCCACAAATTTCGTGAAAAGATCGCGAAAAAACACGAATTTCGTCAAAGAGCCACGGAGAAAGTGCATAGCTAGTGTTGGAAATGGATTTCCCCCTCCCCCCTCTCTGGTGTAACTTTTTAGAAGATTTCCTGTGAATTTCAGAAAATTTTTTTTTACTCAAAATTACCCCTGTGACAGGACCATTGGTCACTGCATTAAAAAGTAGATTGTCAATTTTGTATTTAAACTTACGAAATCAATTAAGCAATATTGTGAATACTGTGCAATTTCAGCACTAACAATTAGATTCTAATAGAGTAAAATTTGTTTTTGAAATGTTCTTTTCTCCAAATTGGGCATTAAAAATTGGAGTGTGCATACCACATAATGGTTCAGCAAATAAAAACATCGACAACAAAATAAAATGGCAAATCCTTAAAATTTTTTGGACTCCTTGGATTTTTTGGGTACTCCTTGGATTTTTTCTTCCCAACTCTGCATGAACCCTGGTACATATATATATTATTACGTACTTGTAATTACATGTATTATTACAGTGCAAATTACATATATATATATATAATATATATATACAATATATACAGTGTATATACATGTATATACATAAATATATATTGTGTATATATATATATATATACTACTGTATATATATATATAAACACAATACATTACTTTTAATAATACAATATTGGTAATGAAAGGCAAACGAATTAACATATATGCAACTTTTATGGGAATGAAACACTTTTTACACAGAAATAATAATTAATAAACAAATGGAAAAAAATTACAATGCCCTCAAAACAACAGGCATCATTTTATGTTATTTACATCACATTAAGGTTGCTCCATACTGCTGGATTCAAAAAAGGCGTCTAGTTTTAGTTGTTTTCCCACTTGAATGCTTTTTTTTTTATTATAAGAGCTCGAAATTGTCTAAAGTGTTCATAATATGCAAACACTTCGGGATCTGAAGATGCCCCTATGTAAGTAATGACGTCATTCATATGCTCTCGTACTGTAGATAATTTCGGTCGAAATTCGCTTAATTCTTCTTTCTTGTCGTCCTCGACCTCATCTTCATTATCATGCAGAATACTTTCTGCGATCTCCTCCTCATTTAGAATCTGGTTCTGGTAGCCTGGATCTGCTTCGTCATTCTCGAGCCACTGTTCTATTTCTTTCTCAGGGATATCATCACAGGCCTCCATTATTATACTCCTAAAATCTGAAATCTCAAACCCTGTAAAATCGTATTCAGGATCTGCGTCGTTGAGTAGTTTTGACCAGCCGTTAGCCAGTGTGGTAAAGGTTAAAATTCAATATTTGCTTTAGTAGCCAGTGGCCGGTAGAGACTGTATGCTTAGTAGCCACTACTGTCCAGTTAGTGGCCACTTATCATAGTTTGTAGATTTAAATAGTTTTGCAAGTAATATTTTACAAATATTAATGTTACGAAGACATCTTTTAAAATATATAAAAATAAAACTATCCACAGCGTCAGTTTACTTACCCCAACAAAAACAATTAAAAGTTATTACATTTAAAAAAGAGAGAATTTATCGAACGATGTCGTACAAGACCGAGGTCAAAGATTGGTTCACATCTCCAATATGTCACTACGTAGCCCAAGACCAGAATTCTTTCTGAAAATAGGCCTAAAATATTTCCCGTTTGATGAAATTCGCAATTAATTTTTGAAATTGTTTTAAGAAATTTGCGATTATTTTACACAACCTCTTTGCTAAAATTTACCATTTTTTTCGACGATCGTTCGACAGAATTCACGATTTTTTCCCGCCATTGTTAGACGAAAGTGACGATTTTATTATGTGATCTCTTGATGAAATTCGTGATTTTTTCCATGATCAATTGACGAAATTCGCGACTTTATTTCCATGATCTTTCGACAAAATTCACGATTTTATTATGCAATCGTTTGACAAAATTCTGGATTTATTTCTGCACTTGTTTGAGGAAATTTGCGATTTTTTACCTGACCCCTTCATGAATTTCGATTTTTTTCAGCGATCGTTCGATGGAATTCGCGATTTTTTCTCTGACCGATTGACGAAATTTACAATTTTTTCCATGATTGATTAATAAAATTTACGATTAATTTCAGCACTTGTCTGATAAAATTTGCGATTTTTTCCCACAATCTCGTGATGACTTTCGAGATTTTTTTTTTGCGATCCTTCAATGGAATTTGCGATTTTTTCCACGATGGTTCGACGGAATTCATTAATAATTTCTGTACTTGTTTGACGAAATTTGCGACTTTTTACTTGATCTCTTGATGAAATTCATGATTTTATTTCGTGATCGTTCGACGGAATTCCCGATTTTATTCCGTGATAGTTTGACGAAACTCGAGATTAATTTCTGCAATTGCCTGACGAAATTTGCGAATTTTTTATGTGACATCTTGATGACTTTCAAGATTTTTTCTGCGATCGTCTGATGGAATTTGTGATTTTTTTCTTGCGATGATTCGACGGAATTCACGATTTTTTTTCTGCGATGGTTCGATGGCATTCATGAATAATTTCTGTACTTGTTTGATGAAATTTGCGATTTTTTACTTGACCTCTTGATGAAATTCGTAATTTTATTTCGCGATCGGTTGACGGAATTCCCGATTTTATTCTGTGATAGTTTGATGAAATTCGCAATTAATTTCTGCAATTGCTTGACGAAATTTGAGATTTATTTCGCGATTTGTTTTCCACGATCGTTCCTCGAAATTTGGGATTTTATTCATCGATCGTCCGACAAAATTTGCATTTTATTCCGCGATCTCTTGACAAAATTTGCAGTTTTTTGATATCCTTAGTCGAAATTTATGTTTTTTCGCGATCCTTAGAAGAAATTTGCGGTTTTTTCGCGATCTTTTGACGAAATTTGCGGTTTTTTCGCGATCTTTTGACGAAATTTGCGGTTTTTTCGCGATCTTTTGACGAAATTTGCGGTTTTTTCGCGATCTTTTGACAAAATTTGCAGTTTTTTCGCGAACTTTTGACAAAATTTGCGGTTTTTCACGATCTTTTCATGATATTTACGGTTTTTTCGCGATATTTTGGCGAAATGTACGGGGTTTTCGCGATTTTTTAGCGAAAATTGCAGTTTTTTTTCGATACTTTGACGAAATTTGCGGATTTTTCGCGATCTTTAGGCGGAATTTACGAGGTTTTCGACGAAAATTGCAGGTTTTTTGAGATACTTTGACGAAATTTGTGGTTTTTCGCGATCTTTTGACGAAATTTGCAGTTTTAACGCGAACTTTTGACGAAATTTGCAGTTTTAACGCGAACTTTTGACGAAATTTGCAGTTTTAACGCGAACTTTTTCATGAAATTTGCGATTTTTCGCGAAATTTACGAGGTTTTCGCGATTTTTTGACGAAAATTGCAGGTTTTTTGCGATACCTTGACGAAATTTGCGTTTTTTTCGCGATCTGTAGGCGGAATTTACGGGGTTTTCAACGAAATTTTGCGTTTTTTCGCGATCTTTTCATGAAATTTGCGGTTTTTTTCGCGATCTTTTCATGAAATTTGCGGTTTTTTTCGCGATCTTTTGACGAAAATTGCAGGTTTTTTGCGATACTTTGATGAAATTTGCGGTTTTTACGCGATCCTTTCGCAAAATTTGCGTTTTTTTCGCGATTCTTATGAAATTCGTGTTTTTTTCGCGGTTCTTTGACAATTTTTCTGCAGACGATTGACGAAATTGATTTCTTTCGGCGACCATTTGTCGAAATTCGCGATATTTTTATGTCCGAAATTTCGGATTGATGACCGATTTTTTTAAATTTTCGGAACTAAATGCCTTCAATGTGAACATCAACGCGATTTTCTTTTTCTTTTACGATTCCGCAGAAATCGCTGATCGATTAAAAAAAAAATAAAAAAGGCGGATAAGTGGCATTATTGACATGTACTATTACATGAAAAATAAAGATCGCCACTTTGGCGATCGGATGCATATCATAAAGTCGCCAATTTTTTACATTTAGTCGCCCTGTGGCCGGTGGCGACTGGGAATTTTAACCTTTACAGTGTGGATACCTTCATCTCCCTCCACGCAGCAGCAAAGTTAAAGATAGCTGATTTTAAATTGTAGGTGCGCAAATTTTGCAGCGTTCTGGCTCCTCTCAAATCTTCTACTGCATCATTTTCATTTTCCAACACTACCATTACTTCTTCAAGGAATTTCTTCTTATAAATCCTCTTGAAGGCAACAATGACTCCTTGGTCTATCGGTTGAATTAATGAAGTTGTGTTTGGAGTAAGGAAATCACATTTTATTCGTCCATCCCTACTAACTAACTTTTCCGTGTTAAGGTGGCAGGGAGCATTATCAAGGAGTAATAGAGCTTTTACTTCTTAGGAAGGTATTTTCATAACTTCTTCTTGATAGTGACGCACGGCAGGAACAAACTGGTTAAAAAACCAATCAGAAAAAATATCGCCTGTGAACCAAGCATTCTTTGAACTAGAATAGATGACTGGCAGTTGTTGCATACTAATATTTTTTAGAGCACGCGGTTTCCTAGGCTTTCCAACTACCATTGGTTTAAAACGATGACTCGTGGGTACGCTAGCGCATGCATAGAACGAAAAGCATATCACATGGCCGCATAGGTCGGCAGCATCATTGCGCATGCTTAGAAAGAAAACCACGCTGCAGTGAGAATCAAAGCTCGCACTTTCGGCGTTTCGTGTTCTTTCCCCCTTTTTTAAGGTTTCGTTCATTTGATCACGAGACATTGTGTCGCCACAGATATAATAAATATTTTTTTATTTTACCGAGAAATCGCTTTTTAAAAATAGTAAAAAGAAATGCTTTGTCGTTGTTCATTGCTTGATTTTTTACATATAAAAGCTTAAAAGAGGGTTGCGTGTTGATTCTCAAGAAGGGGAGGGGGGCAGGAATACTTTTTTTTTTTTCGAAGCATGTTTCATCGTTTTAGAAGCTGTTTTATCATGGAGGCTTCCAGTAAATAATAGTGATAAATAAATATTTGACATTTGTCAAATATAAAAATTTGAAATACGGGCGTTGAATTTCAGGTTAGGGAGAGGGGAATAATTTTAAATTAATGATTTTGATTTGTTAATTTAAGGATAAAGTGTTTTAAAGGGGATATTAAATGAAACCCTCTGTGCGATCTGCGATCACACTTACCCACTTGTTTTACTTTAATTTTTGTTTAATTTTTAATTAGTCTGTTGAATCCAAAGTCCGTTGAACCGAGGTCCGTTAAATCGAGGGTTTACTGTATTGTTGTTTTTTATGCACCCTTTACTTCTGTTTGTATGTAAAAATCGATAAATGACTACTTTATATTCAATAAATTGTATAAATATTGAAAAAAATCGCATGTGTAATATGAAACAATGAATAGGTTGCCAGAAAATGTTGCCATATTTCCTCTTCTCGCCATGGTCATTTTCTGTCTTTTGCCAAGAACCCTATACTGGAAAAGTACCATTTATTTTAATGATGACTGTAAATTATCGATTTGCTGACCAGTGTTGTAGTCGTAAAAAAACCAGAGGGTATATGTTAGTCATAAATGTCATGCCCAGAGTACACGCTATAGCTTTATTTGAGAAACAGTATACCAAGTTTCTTAAAAAAAATACAGTAAGGTATACGGAAGTATACCCTCCACTACGCCCCTGTTGCTAACAGAAATCATTAGACTTTACAAAATTATGCAAAAAGAAAAAAAAATATCATTAGCTTAGCATGCGCACAGTTAAAAAAAATTATTTTATGCAGATGCTCATATTTAATAGGGATGGGACGAATATTCGGCCACTATTCGGTACTCGGCCCTTTTGCCGAATATTGAAAGCTTGTTGATCAAATGCTTTGGCCGAATATTTAGAGATATCTCGCCGAATAGTAAAAGATATCTTGCCAAATAAATTCAGAATTAAAAAAAAAAAAAATTGTTTCTTGCAATTTTTTTTTTTTCAATCCAAATTGGCTACTGTCTGGCACATTCACGAAGGATCTTTTAGAAAATGCTGCCCAAATTTGAGATTCCATTGTCAGGAAAATGTCTTCGTTAGAGAATGATAGATTACAATTCAAGATGTAAAAACTCTTATAGAAACAAGTTGGAAATTGCTCGTCAAACGGGGCAAATGAGGTGCGTTGGTACTATAGCGAGTTTTATAATTATTTTTTGCACCCCATATTGTACTGAATGCATATTTTTTTGCACTTCATAAGTGCATAGTCTGTAACATCATTAAAATGCACTGCAATATTTTTTTTTCCCATTCCCCGTAATGAAATGGAAAAATTTTGACTGTCCCTGTAATTAAACTATACATCCGATTTTCATAAAATTTGAAATGGCTCGACAAAATTTTGCAACAATTATATATTTAAAATTTCAGACCATTCGGAAGGCTGTAACATCATTAAAATGCACTTGCAATAATTTCCCCCATTGGCCATAATGTAAAGAAAACTTTTGACTGTCCCTGTAATTAAACTATACATCCAATTTTCATAAAATTTGAAATGGTTCGACAAAAGTTTGCAACAATGATATATTTAAAATTTCAGACCATTCGGAAGGCTGTAACATCATTAAAATGCACTTGCAATAATTTCTTCCATTGGCCGTAATGTAAAGAAAACTTTTGACTGTCCCTGTAATTAAACTATACATCCGATTTTCATAAAATTTGAAATGACTCGACAAAATTTTGCAACAATGATATATTTAAAATTTCAGGCCATTCTGAAGGCTGTAACATCATTAAAATGCACTTGCAATAATTTCCTCCATTGGCCGTAATGTAAAGAAAACTTTTGACTGTCCCTGTAATTAAACTATACATCCGATTTTCATAAAATTTGAAATGACTCGACAAAATTTTGCAACAATCATATATTTAAAATTTCAGACCATTCGGTTGGGTAGCTTTTGCTCTGTTATATGCGGACGGACGGACTGAACGACGACTATAGGTGCTACGTATTTATATAATTACGAATGCACCTAAAAAGAAAAACATTGCCTCATTCTAAAACATTTGAATATTCATTAATGTCTGCAAATTCCATGCACATATAAAAAGGCTCTTATGAAATTCATGATAACTTACTTTCTATTTTCTATAAAGTAAGAAATGTAAAAATTCATTCATTAGGTTCATAAGCTAAGATTCATTTTCAAGATTGAATATCAAATATCATTATTCCAAGTACAACAGTACATCTGAAAACAGAACTGGTGTTAAACTAGATACTTACTAGATGGTACAACTTGCTTTATGAAGATGGTTTTATAAATATTTAAATATAAATTATAAATATTGAACAAATAACTTTTTAATTCTATAGTTTTCACTTTTAATTAATTATTTGCATGATTACTGCGGCTTTAATATGCAACATTATTATGTATGTGTATATTTTTCAATTTACATTCTTCTTTATTCATGTTATCAGTTTATGCTGATGCTTTTATTGCTTGTTTAATAAGTGGAATATTGTTGAACATTGTATGTGTTGGTTCAAATTAGGGATTTACCAAATAGGGGAGAGGGGGTGGGGCACATGTGAACAATTTTTACATTTTTGACTATTTCTCAAAATTGTTATGAGCTATTGAACCAAAAATTGATTTATATGAATATATAGAACTTGTTTGTTCTTTTGGTGAAGCTTTTGGATGCATTTATCAAGAATTTCTAACTTATATCATCATTCTAAAAATTGTCTAAATTTGTTCACATGTGCCCCGGTGGAGGGGTAGTTGTGAACATAGCTGGGGCACATGTGAACACATGCATAAATAAGACAAAAATAATTTTTTGTGAATAAAAACTAATTAGGTGCCCTCTTTCTAGTTGTGTGAATAAATCAATAAATGTTTCAACATAGATATAAGAAATTATTCATAAAATTGTACACTAATATGCCTACTCCTTTTGAGTCACTTTTAATTGTTATCTAACTTCCAGTAAATTAAAACTGTGAAGCAATCCTAAAAACATTGAATATATAGCTCAATGTTTGACAAGGGTAATTAAATTTTAAACTTAAAAAAAAAAATGCATTCACAGATTTAAAAAATACACTTGTGAACTGTTCACATCTGTTCCCATATGTTCTGTTCACAAGTGCTTCATCTACCAACTTCAGCCTAACTTATAAAAAAAAAAAGATGTTTTAAATTGAAATAAGGAAACAAAACTTTTTGTAGACTTACCTAATTAATGCCACTATAGAATGCAATGTTGATATTCTTCTTTAAAAAATGTCTTGAATGAATTTTTACTTCTATAACTTAGAAGACTTTTTTACTTCACACCTTCTAAAACAAACAAATTACAACTACCAGAAATCAAAATGTCCTATTCTGAAAATTCAACCAAAAGATGGTACCAGTACTACCATTAATTGGTAATTTGAATTTTTTTATTTCAAATTAACTGAGTGAAATATGTACAGTTCACATGTGCCCCCCTCTCTCCTACCGAATAGTCGATTTGGTATATTCGGTGATTCGGCATATAAACCGAATATTCGGCTTTGACCTAATACTTTTAAGTATTAAGTCTTCGGCCGAATAATTGTGGATAAATATTTTCTTAAAAACAGAAGAATTCTCTTTTACTTAGAAGTAGAATAGGCTAAACGATGAGTTTCAATATTTTGTGCATGAGTTCAGAGTTCAGCTGCACTACAAAAAACAAGTTAAAGGTCATTTTTAATTTTAAAAAAAAAAACTTTTTCCTTTCTAAAATAGTCTACATAGGGGTCAAATCAAAACAACTGTTTATGATAGAGAAAAAAAAAAGTATGCAAGACTGGCATCTTTTCCTTATCATTAAATTTTAATTATTTATACATTAGTTTTCTTAATTTAAATTTATGTAATGTGTATTTTCTTTAATATACACCTCAAATAAGTATGGCAGAGTTCATCTTTGTATGTCTAAGACGTATTAAAGAAAAATACCACATCAAATAAGTATACCCCTATGCCTATCGTATAGCTTTTATAAGCATTAAATTAAAATCACTCAAATTTGTTATCTTCATCACCATAATGATAAAATATTAATCAAAATATAAATATGTATCAATAATTTGATAGAAAATAGTTAAATGTACAAATTGTTATGATACCTTTAGTATTTGAGACCATTCCTGTTCAATATGTTTAATAATTAGACAATTAGTAAATCAGCTTAATGACAATGTTTCTTTTTACTTGAATGAACTTGTTTTTCTAACAATCCTTATCCTTAATAATAACCTGTATAGACAGGCCTGTAGGTTATCTTGGGTATTGACTAGTGATAAAACAATAAAAAAAATAAGTGATGAATTAATGAATTTGTGAGTGAAAATTGGAAATAAGTCATTAAATTTTTTTTCTGTAATTAGATTTAAGAATAAAAACGTATCTGGTGTAATTCGTGTCAATTCAGGCAGCCAAAGAAAAAATCTTACCTTCATAGTCTCAGAAGTTTTTGAATTGAACATATGTTAAAATTCACGAAAAAATAAGATAACTGTATATTTTTGTTTTGCCCCAAAAAATTCCTGGCCCGAGTACAGGCCGCCAAAGATGACATCCCGGGCACCATTTCCATTCGCAATTTTCGATAAAAATTTTAAAGTGCTCTATCTCTTGAACGGTGCAAGATTTTTTGTTGCGGTTTTTTTTATTTTAAAGATAATATTCTTCTGTTTAAAATGATATACCCAATTTTGAAATATGTATTCTACTTTTCTTGTGGAAGCCTTTTGAAAAAAAAAAATTTTTTTTTTTCAAAAATGCCAATCTCAAAAATTTTGATTTGCTGTTGATTAATACCATTGAGTACTACCTTCCCTGTAAAGAAGAACTTCCACTTTTGATTTTGACAAGTTATACAAGGCGTGTTTAAAAAGTTCGGTGAATGGAAGCATAAAACAAATAAAACAAAACATGGAAAAAAATATCTTAACACTATGTACTAAAATGAAGTGTATTAAAATATACATTTTGTAAAATATATGGTGCAAAGAATATTAATTATTCATTTACAGATCCTCACAAAAGAATTCCATTAGATAATGGTGGTATAAGGGGAATATTGTTTGTGGCGTATTTTAATTATGCTAAACTCTTTCACATATAATAAAATTATATATGTTGCTGTGGTTTACAAGTTACTTCCTGTGTAATAGAAAGTGCATAGTATTTACAGGGACACACAAAAGATTTCAAATACTTTACTGTATACAAAATACTGTATATTAACGATGATTGCTGGAAGTGCATTTTTAGTTGTTATATGAGTTTTTAAGTTTAACTAAATTTTTCCATATTAAATGCGTTGTGTGTATAAATGCTGTAGATCATATACAGGGGTGCACAAAAGAAATCTTAAGAGTTACTGAGTATGAACAAAAGTGATTTAAAGGTGATTTTTAAATGAGTTATGCATTTTTATACTGAACTTCATTTAGTATACTAAGATATGTTTGTAGAATATAGATAAAATGATATACAGGTCTACGCAAAGAATTAGATATATGGCCGACTATGGATGATAAACTCTGGAAGTGTGATTTCACTAGTTTTAAGCGTGTTTTAGTCTTAATTAAATATTAGCTAAGTAGTGGCATGTATATAAAGATAAAGAGAGTATGTAAAATACAGGGTTGTATGAAAGTATGCTTCCGTCTATTGATATGAATTTTTAAAAGTCAAATTCCAACCTATTTATGTGTTTTTAACACTTTCCAACATAGTTGAAAGTCTTTATGGATTCGGTTTGTCTGCCCGTCTGTCTCAACTCTAACTTGCATTAATATGGTTGTATTGCTATGTAATTGATATATGTTATTGAGATTGTTTTACTATGCAATGTTCTGTAGTTAAAATAAAATATGTATCACTTCAAATGTTATGAAAATCGAATAGAAACTTAAAAAGATATTAATAAAAGTTTTTTCCATTCTATTCAAAAGTCCTATGATACATAATTGATTCAATGATATACCATGATAGGTAATGATTCTAGGTTGCCATGGTGATTAAGTCCTTTTTAAGATGATTCATATTACTTCCGTATTACTGAATTTAATATATAGAAGTCAAAATAAATTTTGTATTCATGCCTTTTTGCCCAAGAGTGTAACACTTATTGCACCAAGATCTGAATATTTATAAAACTAGTTATAGTACGAACGCACCTCATTTGCCACATTTGATATTGCAATTTCCAACTTGTTTAGGATATATTGTAGGCTTACCCTTACAAAATGATACAAATAAGCAAAAATTCAGTGACTTTTACTGGAACTGTATATATACAGTTCCTGTAAAATTCTCTGAATTTTTTAAATGTTTTTAAAACTTATTAAACTCAAAACTGCAATTATTCAGCCGAATATTCGGTTTACATGCCGAACCACCAAATACCGAATCAACTATTCGGTATTCGGTCAATCCCTAATCAAAAGTTATTTTCTCCATTGGAAAATATTGTGTGGATCATGAATAATTATATAAGAAAAAGAATAAAAATTATGAAACAAGACAAAAAACAAGAAGTCCATTTAAATTATTAGATTTCCTAATTTAAGTTAATTCGTGGTTAAAAAAGAAAGTGTCTCCATTTTAATCGACGCATTTATTAGCAATAAACCGATTAATTAAATAATAATTAATATTTTAGCTTGTAATTAAGATAGGACTTAGATATGGGTATCAATGAAATCAGCGAGAAATTTGACATCAGGATGCCAAAAAAGTTAATCAAAAAATTTAATATTTAAAAAGTTAAAATTTCGTACTAAAATATGCTACTATGGAAAACCGCAGCGTCGTCATGTCTACCTGCTTTCCCGTCGAATTGAAATCTTTTTATTTCCTTGTCTTTCCAATTAAAGAAATTAAATTTTTATCGATCTATTTTTAGTGGATATTTTAACTTATACACATCGCAGAAATGTGAAATTTATACCAAATGAAAGTAGATTTTTTTCTGCGTCTGTCTATTCCATTTACAAATTTCTCGGACCAATATTTTCTGATATGCAATTTCGCTTTAAAATCTCCACTTCATTTTTCGGCTTAATTTCCTCCGTGATAACCGTGCATTCGGCTGATTTTACTGGCAACCCTTAGGAGAAACACGGATGCTTTCCAGAAAGTCCGTTTGAACCTGCGTTAAAGAGGTGGATTGGTTAATTTTAGAAGTTAATTAGCCCGTAATTCGGTTAATTACCAACTTTTTAAAAATTTTATGATTTGTTGTTTGATGTGAGGTGTTCAGCTATAAGTACCCAAAATTTCAAGTCTCTAACATGTATAGTTTCTGAGAACGGGCTCTGTGACGGACAGACAGACAGACAGAGGAGCGAGACGAATAGGGTTTCGTCAGATGAACGAAACCCTAAAAAGAAAAAAGTGATAACCGTGATAACCGTGCATTCGGCTGATTTTACTGGCAACCCTTAGGAGAAACACGGATGCTTTCCAGAAAGTCCGTTTGAACCTGCGTTAAAGAGGTGGATTGGTTAATTTTAGAAGTTAATTAGCCCGTAATTCGGTTAATTACCAACTTTTTAAAAATTTTATGATTTGTTGTTTGATGTGAGGTGTTCAGCTATAAGTACCCAAAATTTCAAGTCTCTAACATGTATAGTTTCTGAGAACGGGCTCTGTGACGGACAGACAGACAGACAGAGGAGCGAGACGAATAGGGTTTCGTCAGATGAACGAAACCCTAAAAAGAAAAAAGTGATAACCGTGATAACCGTGCATTCGGCTGATTTTACTGGCAACCCTTAGGAGAAACACGGATGCTTTCCAGAAAGTCCGTTTGAACCTGCGTTAAAGAGGTGGATTGGTTAATTTTAGAAGTTAATTAGCCCGTAATTCGGTTAATTACCAACTTTTTAAAAATTTTATGATTTGTTGTTTGATGTGAGGTGTTCAGCTATAAGTACCCAAAATTTCAAGTCTCTAACATGTATAGTTTCTGAGAACGGGCTCTGTGACGGACAGACAGACAGACAGAGGAGCGAGACGAATAGGGTTTCGTCAGATGAACGAAACCCTAAAAAGAAAAAAGAAAGCTGTAACTGAAGTTAAAATGTTAAGACAAAAAATTGAAACTTTTACACAACTGCTTCTGAAACAACACAAATAAATGATTTGATAGTAGAAGTCTAAAAAAAGTTAAATGTTTAATATGTGTAAATTCAGTTATGTAAATAAAAAGTTACTTTGAATCCATCTCAGCTGTATTTTAATTTTGTTATTTATATATATAAGATAGATGTGCCAGTAATGGACACCCCTTGATGTTTTTGGTTCATAAAAAAATAACTAATAAATATTTAGCTTTTATTATTTTTTTGATAATTCCCCTTTGCATGTTTTATAAAACTGGGTTGATGTTGACACTTTTAATCAAACCAGTCAGGAAGCAGAAAATAATGTTTCAAAGTTTCGCTGTTTTTCTATGAAAATCTTAATGAAGAGGCTAAGAGCTGGCTTCATTTGATTAATTTGTATATTATTTATCTTCTTACAAAATTTGAATGTTTTTGTTTGAGTAGCAGTAGAAAACTTAGAATTTTATATACTAACAGCCATTTACAAAATTTCATTTATTTTTAAGGTTTTAAGAGAGGGTGTCCATTACTGGAATGGTTAATTAGTCATTTTCCAGTAATGGACACCCCATGTAGACATTGTTAAAAATGCAATTTCAGTAATGTTTATACTGCATAAAATATTTTGACTTAACTGCAAATCTAAATAATTTAATTTTTAAATTATACTTACAAAATGCAATAACACCAAAACTTTTATGAATAGCTGCTTTTAAGTTATTTTATGTGATTAATAAAATTTCAATATTTTATTCTTTTTAAATGTAATATGTACCTTGCCTATTTTATAATCTGGCAATTAAACCAGCCAGGAAGCAGAAAATATTGTTTAAGAGAACAGTCAAAAGAGGGGCTCATAGGGCTTAATCCCGCTTCATTTACATAAAAACAAGTTACAGAAGCTATTAAAAATCTATGTTCTGTCTTAAATGTTTCCTTATTCACCTCTGACAAAGAAAAAAAGTAATATTAATGAAAGTTACAGGTAATATTCATGAAACTAGTAAATCTGCAGATCAGGGGCCTCAAAGATCAGGTTTACAGTTTTATTTTGAAATTATTTTATTTAGTATTTAAAATATTCAATTCACAATATAATTTCTTCCATATTTGTAATATTAATTGTTATAAATGATATATCAAGTAGTCTCTGGAAGATTAATTGTTGAAAATAGTGAGACAAAACTAATATCTAACACTAATATTCCATTTTTTTTTTAATTACCTTTTAAATCCCCACTGTTTCAATAATTTGATAGCTGTAATTGCCTGATATTTATTTAAACTATCCATCTAAAATAATTAAAACATCGATCTTCTGATAATTACAATAACTGATGCAAACAGTAAATGATTATCACAAATATTTTATTAATTACTGGTATTCTAATTGTCAAATTTATTTCAAAATAACTATTTTGTTTCATTAGTATGTATTCATTAAATTCTGGTTCTAAATACATTCATAAAAACAATTCTTTGTTATTTTTTATAGGGTGTCCATTACTGGAACAGAGGGTGTCCATTACTGGGCTTTTGGGTGTTTTGATATATTTCTATTATTTAAAATTAAATTTATAATAAATTATAAATAATATATAAATAATAAATAAAATATATAAATTTAAAATTAAATTTATAAAATTAGATTCATATTGGGAAATGAGACTATAAGAATGGTTAAATATTGTTGATAGGTTAATATAATATTGGAAAAACTGGAATAAAATAATTATAACTATTAATAAAAAAATAATTTTAAAAGAAATTCCTTAAGGGTGTCCATTACTGGCACATCTACCCTATATATATTGTTAATGTCAAATGATATAGATTTTTAGTTTCAATTTTATGTGTTATTTTAATTTTTAGGTGTAAGTTTAATCATTAATATCGTGAATTGCAATTCGTATTTCTAAAAATGTCGTGAATTTTGGTCAGGGAATTGTAAGAACTATGGCCTGGAAAAGTCAGGGAATTTTGATATTCAAATAGAGTATGAACCCTGACCTTGGCAGTGATGCAAATGGTGCTAAGATGAATGTTTTATCATTATTAATTATTGAGATGTAAAACAAAGTAATGAGTTTTTTTCCTATCTGATAAAAATATCCTGATTTCATAATAATAGGCATAAGTAGAGTGCATGGTAATCGGTATATATATTTTTTAATTCCGACTACAAATCAGGGTTGCTGGCTTTTAGCCAGGCCAAAAAAAGCCGGCCGGCTTTTTTTGGTTTTAACCGCTTTAAAAAAGCCGGCTTTTATTTAAAAAAGCCGGTTTTTATTGAAAAAAGCCAGTTTTTATTTTTTAAAGTTAGTTTACAGTAAATTCGTTTTAAATTTGGATCAATTAATTTTTAATACACTTATAAATATTTTCTATAAAAAAAAAATAGATTTCTATTAAATTTTATCAAATAAATAAGTCTCTATAACTTCTAGAAGGCAACTGTGAACGCATTATGTCTGAAAAAGAAAAAATATATATATAAACATTGAAAAGGATATAAGTTAGGCTCTAAACTGGTGTTTTGAAATTCTGTATTATATATAGTGTTGACTCTAAGCCGCTTTAGCAGGGCGCAGCGCCCGGCGGCCCTTTTTATTTCCTTTTTGCGCCTGGCGGCTCTTTTAAACCCTTCCGATGTGCCCGGCTGCCCTTTTTAACACTTCCTATACACCCCATAGTAATTCAATTGATACCGGAAAAATATCGCAAATTCTAGGGACTCTAAACAAACTAGTTCAAAATATGTTTTATGAACAAGGTACAAGTGTGCCCTTTTCGAAAAAAATTTGCCCTTATTTTATAATAGTGTTCCCTTTTGGAAAAAAATGCACCCTTTTTTACAACAGCATTTCCTTTTTGAAAAATGTACCCTTTTTTTGGAATAGTGTTCCCTTTTTGAAAAATTCACGCCCGGCGGTCCTTTTTTTCTAGCGTCAACACTAATATAGCTCCACATGTACTACACATTTTAAAGATTATATTTAATTAAAACTGTTCTTAACTCAGCAAGCTGTTCTCAACAAGCCCAAAATGTTTTGACACATTTAAAAATTCATTTTTTAACGGAAAGATGTAAAATTCGAAAGCCTGACCATGGAAGCGATTTGGAATCGAACTGTGTTTTCCATTTTTTGATCCATCAATTACCTATTGAGTTATAAGAGATTTTGATAATGTGACAAACATGTTTTTTCACCCTTTTCTGAGTGGTTTCTTCTTTCGTGCGGAAATTCGATTCAAAACGCTCACTTTGACACTTATTTTCTGAAAAATCTATTGCATTTGCAAAAAAACAGAAAAAACAGCACAATTACATAGTTTCTGAACAACATCTGCTAGTTTCATGCATTTCTGAACAAAAATAAATTAAAACTTATATATCAGAAAGTTGCCCTTTTGGATTTAAAAGCCTTAATGACAAAATGTTGAAACATTCTTGTGTGTCCATATGGAGAGATTAAGTTATAAATGTTAAAAGAGAAATTAGAAAAGATGTTTTATTTGAGGAGAGTGGTACATAAGTGTATAAAAAATAGAGCATTTAAAACAAGAAAAAAAAAAAAAAATTCTCCAAATAAAATTTTGAAAAGCTTGTTGCTAAGCATATTCATGCATATGCTATTCATAATGTTTTTAATAGTGAGAAATGGTGGTGTTTTTATTAATATGACTATGTATAATTTCAAATGTTTGCTAGAAATAAAATAATTGACTTGTATATTAATAGCTCTTAAAATTAAGTAATGAAACATATAACTAAGTAACCATTGTCCTCTTTAATTTTATAAAGCAGTAAAAATGAAAAAATTGGCAGTTGGTATGGCCCTTTTAAAATTTAGCTGACATATTTGTAATTCAGAATACTACAAATCACAAGCAAAATCATCTAAGTTTTATTCCAGTAATTATGTCCTCATTATTGAGAAATTGGGTTACTTATTAAACTGTAAATCAATTAAATGTCATTAAAACTAATTAAAAACACTTTAAAATGTGTAGTTTATAATTACAATGCTTTATTGTATAAAAGCCAATTATGGCCAAAAAAAGCCGGTTAAAACCAATAAAAGCCACCGGCCTGGCTTTTTTTAATTTTAGCCGGCTTTTTTGCAACCCTGCTACAAATGCACAATGAGTTTCTAATAAAGCTATTTGTAATAGTGCTCATTTTAGGTCAAAGTGTGGATTGTATATTAAAAAAATATATTTTTTTGTTCTCGCACCAGAATAGTTTTGAAATTATTTTAGCTGATTCAGAAATAATAAAAGGTTATTAGAAATTTAATTTTTTAATGGCACATTTTGCATATATTTTTGTTTTCAAATTTCAGATAGTGTTCAGAAGCTAAAAGAAAAAGCAAGAAAGAGAAAAGGAAGAGGGTTTGGTAAGTGTTAAATTTTGTAAAAAAGTGTGTTTTGAATGCATCAACTGCTTCTTTGGGTGTCGAAAATCATTGTTCATGTAATTTATTTTTTGATGTGTGGGAATAAAAGAAAGTTGTTGGGTGCTAAACTTGAACTGCTAAAGCAGCTGATAGAAATATTATTTTTTAGAATTGTTATTTTCATTTAAAATAAAAAGTATTAAAGTTAGTAAAGTTCCATTAGAAGTTTCTAGAAGACTAAATTTTTTCTGAAACTAAATAACTCCTTATTTCTTTTTGTAATTATGTTCTGAACAGAGTTTGTTGATTTTTAAAATCAGCTTGATTTTAATCATGATTTAAATCAACTGATTTTTTTTAAAAAAAATCATTGATTTAAATCAACTTTTAAAAAAATACTTCAAACGTAGGTCAAGATGTTTGTAAAACATTTGTTTAATCAAAAATACATTGTAAATTTAAGAAATGACTAAGAACTCAAAATATATGCTTTTTTAATTTATTTAAATCAAATATTACACTTTAAATTTTAAATCAAAAATCCTAAATTAAAAGTAGAGAATATTACCTGAAAAATGTTAAAAGATTAGTCATATATTCACCTATTAGAAAGTAAATCTTATTATTTTTTTTTAAATACAGAAACAGACTTTCTGTATTTAAGGTGACTGTGTAGTTTGAGGATATGAAAACTTCAGGTTCAATATAGGTCATTGAACAATATAGGTCATTGAAATTTAAACATTCAAAATTACTTTTACTGATATTTATATGGGTATCTCATTATGTCCTCAAGCATATGTAAATAACAAATTGTTCAATTTTCAATGTAATTTATTTATGGAAATATTTCAAAAATAAAAATGATTTCATGGTAGAAATAGTCTGAATGTTTATACATATATATTTAATATAATTTCAATTTTAATTATTTATAAATTTAAAATAACTAAAATTTTTAAAGTCTTTAATAACAAAAAATTTGTTTAAAAAATAATTTAAATATAAATTAATGTAAAAATTATTGTATTTCAAACTTATTTTTATTTTATTTTTTATTTTTTTTAACTGAAAAGTAAATCACAAATGATGCTTTAAAATAAAATAACATTTAAAATTACATTACAATACACTTTTAATCTTAAAATTTTTGTAGTAATCAAAGACATTATCTTAGTAGAGAAAAAACTGCATGGATATGTTATTTCAGAGTGCTTTTTCTTATAGTGTTTTAACTGGCCTAATTCTTTCTACACCTTTTTCCCCCTGTTTTTGTTCACATATTTTAAGATTTCGAAATGCCTGGTTTAGTCAAAGTAAATTTATAATAATGAATAAGTAACAGAATAGGGAAAATAGCATACCATTGCTATTGTGATAACATGTCAAACAGGTTTCTTATAATCCTGGAATGAATACCTGGACTGCACTGTATTGTTGGTCAAAAGGCATGATTTCATAGTCTGAGAAAAGATTCCACAGATAAGGAAATTTTTAGTTTGTGAAAGATTCAGTGTTAGGGTTAGTTACTTGGCACAAGTTAGCTAGAAAATGGCAGGTAGAAAAAAGGATGACATTTGGATATATTTTAATGAAGAGCCTACATTTTCAGGAAAAGGTGTTAAGACAAAATGCAAGAATTGTGGAAAAGTTATAATGGGAATAGTGGCAAGATTAAAAAAGCATGTGGAACAATGTTTATCCTATGATAAAAAGGATGATGATGACAATCAATTATATGAAAAAATCATCACAAGTGAAACTGGTGCATCAACATCAACTAATGTGAAAACTGAAGTGTTAGACATTGGAAGAAAACCCACTCTCGTGAATTTGATTAATGTTTATTAATATTCACAGACAGAGGGCGGCACAATGCAGAGATGTACATGATTAAATGAAAAGAAAATATGTTTCCCCCCCGCACCCTCTCTCTGTGGCAGTCTGTAAATTATGAGTGTGCGGTGAAGATGTGTCGAAATACGTCTCGGCACGAAAGCGGAAATGAAATGTTGTTGATTTTTACCTAAAATGATTTTCGTTTTCCTTCTAAGTAAAGAAATTATTTTCACGCGCTGATTTTTATGACGGTAAAGTTTTATCGGGTAGATATCATTTTATCGAGTCGCTACTTGTAAGCGACAACTTGGCGCCCGAACAACGGACGCGTGAAGTAATTAATTAGTTTTGATTCAAACCGGAACTTTTTAAAACACAAATTATGGATGCGTTAAAAATAAAGAGAACTCCTCTTAGAAGCACATTTACGAAGACATATAATGCATTAAATGATGCTTTAAATAATTCAAGCCCTGATGTAAATTTGATTGAGCAAGCTTTAAATCAGCTAGAAGACAAAAGTGTTAGACTGCGTGCGGTGGATGAAGAAATATTAAATTTTATGTTAAATAACAATGCTGTTGAAAAAGATTACTCTAAAGAATTTGAAGCTTGTGAAGAGTATACGGAAAAATTGATTGCAATAAAGCAAAAGGTGAAGCAAATTTTTACTAAGCCTATCGAAGAACAGCGCTTACAGAATTTTATAGATGGTGAAAGAACGACGTCCCGACCTCTTCGCCTACTCGAAATAAACCTACAGCCGTTTGATGGCGATGCAAGACTATGGTTGAATTTTTGGAACTCTTTTAGAAAAATCCATGAGGATAACGTTTTAGATGACCATTCAAAGTTTGTTTATCTTCTACAGGCGATAACGCCGAAATCTAAAGCCTCACAAATCGTGAATAGTTATCCGGTTTCCGCGGACAACTATCCGAAAGTAATTCAGCATCTTAAAGAACGATTTGGAAGAGAAGACACACTAATCCAAATATACGTGAGAGACTTATTACAATTAGTGTTGACCAATAACAGAGCATCAAAAAGAGAATTTAATTTATCATCTTTATATGATAACCTAGAGACAAAACTTAGGTCTTTGGAATCTCTAGGCGTTACAGAAGACAAGTACGCCAGTATTCTTTTTCCCCTTGTGGAATCCTGCTTGCCTCATGATGTGTTGCGTATATGGGAAAGACAGCGTGAGAAGACTGCTCAAGGTAAGAGTGAATTAAATTCTATTCTTGACTTTTTGAAAAACGAAGTAATTTCAGAAGAACGTGTTCTTTTAGCGCGTTCTAGTCTTGGCTTTGATAACACTAAGAAATTTAATAAATTAAACAATGAAAGCAATTCTGTGCCAACTGCTAATGATTTGTTTATAAGTGATAAGTCTAAGGATAAAAATTTAGTCAAAAAGTGTGAGGACACATGTATATTTTGTGACAAGTGTCACTTATCAGAAAAATGTTTTAAAGCTAATTCACTTTCTTTTGATGAAAAACGTAGTTTGATTTTGAAAAAGGGGGCTTGTTTCCTTTGCTTGAAGAAGAATCACATTTCACGCAACTGTAGAGCTAAAATTAAATGTACAAATTGTGGGAAAAAACATAATTTTATATTATGTCAAAATGTTTTTAATGAAGAAGGTAATGCGGCGTTTGAAAGTCGCAAACATGAGTCAGGGAGTAGTAATACTGTTTTAACTACTCAAGGTTCGGATCCAACTGTGTTACTCCAAACTTTGAATGTACGTACGTGTAAAGCACGATGGTAAAGAGAAAATAGTGCGTGGAGTTATCGACACTGGATCAGAACGTTCGTATTTATCAGAAGATGTAATTAAGTATTTGAATTATAAAAGTATTGGTGAAATTAATTTAATTCACAAATTATTTGGTGGAGTTGAAACAAATGAAACAAAGCATAGTAAATATAGAATTCACTTGAGTAGTATGGATAATAGTTATAAATGTGATATGCATGTTTTAGGTGTTCCTGTTATTTGTTCTAAAATAAAAAAAGTGCCAAATGGGCCTTGGTTATCAGAACTGAATAAATGTGCTATTAAGATTTCTGATGTAGAAAATAGTGTATGTAAAACCGAAAATGAAATTAAATTATTAATTGGTTCTGATGTGGCGGGAAAATTACTCACCGGAAATATTAAAATTTTAAAAAGTGGTCCGGTTGCTGTAAAAACCCATTTGGGATGGACTCTAATGGGAAAAATTCCAGGTGCTAAATCTGAAACAAATTATTCTCTTATGGTTATTTCATCACTTTGGAACGATAGTTCCGTTGCTGATTTGTGGAAACTGGATATTATCGGTATAACTGATCCAGTAGAATCTGAAACTAAATCTGAGATTCATGAAGAAACTATGCAGCATTTTAAGAATAACATAAGAAGAGATTCAGAAGGGAGGTACGAAGTAGCATTGCCTTGGGTGCTAGATAATGCTCGCTTACCTAGTAACAGAGAATTGGCCGAAAAACGGCTTGCCACAACAAAGAAAAAGTTATCAAATTTGAATAAAACTGAGGTTTATAGCGAAGTATTTGATTCATGGATAAATGCAGGAATAATTGAAAGGGTGGTTGATAATAAACAAACTAAAGTACATTATTTGCCACACAGGCCTGTATTTAAAGAATCGAGTGAAACTACTAAAGTTAGACCAGTTTTTGACGCTTCAGCTCATGTTAAAGGCTTCCCCTCTCTAAATGATTGCCTGGATAAGGGATTAAATATGATTGAAATGATTCCTTCAATTTTGCACCGTTTTCGGAAATTTCCTATTGGTGCAGTATCTGATATAGAGAAGGCATTTCTACAAATTGGTATTAAAGAAAAGGATAGAGACTTTCTGCGATTTCTATGGGAAAATGATATAATTTATAGACATAAACGTGTAGTTTTGGGGATCAATTGCAGCCCGTTTTTACTAGCGGCTACATTGAAACATCACTTAGAAAGTGCGCCTGATGACTTTGCATCTACAGCAGAGACTTTGAATGAATCTATGTATGTGGACAATTGTGTTTACAGTTTCAATACAGTTGAAGAATTAAACAAGTTTATATTTGAGTCTCAAATGTTACTGTCCTCTGCAAAATTTAATCTAAGGGGATGGCTGTCAAATTATCCCATTCCAATTATTTCTGAAAATTCAATAGTAAAGATGACACCAGTATTAGGTTTAAACTGGGATCTGGAAAACGATACCCTATCTTGCAAAATCGGCCTATTGAGGAAGAACAAATTGTTCCTACAAAACGAGCTCTACTCTCATTGGCTCAGAAGGTTTTTGATCCTCTTGGATTTACCTCACCTGTGACTTTGCTCCCTAAACTTATTCTACAAGAATGCTGGAAGTTAAAAATTAAGTGGGATGAGTTAATGCCAGCAAATTTAGCTAAACAATTTTTAAAGTGGGTGCAGGGAATGAAACTGATTTCTGACATCAAATTACAGCGCTGGATGAATTTTGATAATTATGAACGTGATGATGTAGGTCTTCACATATTTTGTGACGGCAGTAAACATGCATATGCTACTTGCATTTTTCTGAGAGTAAAATCTAAAGATAAAATTCTGGTGACTTTTATACAGTCACGCGCAAGAGTAGCACCCCTTAAGAACTTAACTGTACCACGTTTAGAGCTGTTAGCATGTTGCATTGGGGCCAGGTTGGGAAGTCGGGTCATATCTGATTTACGAATTCCAAATTTGAAGATATTTTATTGGTCTGACTCAACCACCGCTTTAAGCTGGATAAAACGAGACGAAAGATGGGGAACATTCGTTTGGAACCGTGTAGAAGAAATCAGATCCTTAACTCAAAAGGACAAATGGCGACACATTTCAGGAAAATTTAACCCGGCTGATCTCCTTTCTAGAGGTTGTTCCGTAGAACAATTCTTACAGCTAAGATGGTGGGAGGGACCAGCCTGGTTGGCTGAACCAGAATTTACTTGGCCTCAAAGTGTCGAAGCTCCAGATGAAGAAGTTATTAATTCTGAAAAACGGAAGAGTGTCATTTCAGCAATGAACAAGAACATAAAATCTGATGATTGGTATTATCGACGGTTTTCATCATACAAGAAAATCATAAGATTGATCGCTTGGATCCTAAGATTCATAAACAATGCAAGAAAACCGAATTCAAAAGAAATGTCTGAACTTACGTGTTTTGAACTAGAACAAGCTGAAAGAAGATTGGTGATTTTGATCCAGAAAAACAGATTCGATGAGAAGAGTAATCAGAAGATTCGTAGTTTAAGACCAATTCTAGATGAAGATGGTATCATAAGAGTGAAAACGCAAGTTATTTATAGAGAAGATACTATCAATTTTAAGTATCCAGTTCTTTTGCCTTCTGACCATCCTGTAGTCCACCGACTGATCTCTTGGAAACACCAAGAGCTTTTACATGCTGGCGTGGCTCTTTTGATGACATCGTTACGAGAAGACTACTGGATCCTGAAAGCCAGGAAAACTATTCGAGCAGTAGTTCAGAAATGTGTGCGATGCAGAAGATTTAGTGCTCAGAAGACAGAGTCAATTCCTATTGCATTACCAGCCGATAGAGTTCAAGACGCTGCAGTGTTCCAAATAACTGGAGTTGATTTAGCCGGTCCATTATATTTAAAGAATGAGAAAAAAGCGTGGATTGTGCTGTACACTTGTGCGGTATATAGGGCCATACACTTAGAATTAGTGACATCACTGTCAACTGATGCTTTTCTCCAGTCTTTCAGGCGTTTTATAGCCCGAAGAGGAAGACCGACCACAGTGTATTCTGACAACGGCCGAAATTTCGTCGGTGCAGACAAAGCCTTTTCAGAAATAGATTGGGAGCAAATCTCTGCCGTAGCAGCAACACAAAAGATTCGCTGGAAATTCAACCCGCCTACCGCTGCCTGGTGGGGTGGTTGGTGGGAGCGATTGATACAAATGGTGAAACGCATCTTGAGAAAAGTCCTAGGTAGAGCTTCATTATCTTATGAAGAACTGATCACTATTCTTTGTGATTGTGAACAAGTTGTGAATGCTAGACCATTAACGTATGTTACAGAAGATGTGAATGATCTAGCACCGTTAACACCATCAATGTTCCTACAGGAAATAAGATCTTCAGATGTGGTAGATTTTGATGCAATTGACGCACAAAAATTAAATAAAAGAGTTAAGTATAGGCAAAACGTTCGAGAACACCTTCGAAAACGATTCCGTATTGAGTACTTAGGGCAATTACGCCAACAAAGTTCTATACAAAAGAATGAGTCAATCAAGCAACTAACCATTGGTGATGTAGTACTCATAGAATCTGATAAAAAACGTGCATATTGGACTTTAGCCCGTGTGCAAGAACTTATTGCTGGAAAAGATGGTCATCCAAGAGTTGCACGGATAAAAACTGAAAGTGGTGAACTTTCAAGACCTGTGCAAAAACTGTATAATTTAGAGATCCCAAAAGAACTATCTAATGATCCAGTGGTGCGAACAAGAAGTGGCAGAAAAGTGACTGTTCCAATTCGCTACAAACTTTAAATATCTTTGAACTGAATAGACATTTTCCTTCATTTTAATTATTTAGTGTAGACCTTATTTTTATTTTTTAGTATATTTCATATGTTTCATTGTGTTAATTTGAATCTGTAATAATATGTTTAATTTTATTTGAATTTTGCAGAAGAAAATGTTTATTTGCCTGTTTTGAAAAAAGTAATGTTAGAATTCTATGTTTTGGCTGTGTACTGTAAGTATTGGTCACATTTTATTTGATTTAGCATTTTGTTGAACCCATTGTTGAGTTTGTCTGACGAAAACTCAAGGTGGGAGGCTGTCGTGAATTTGATTAATGTTTATTAATATTCACAGACAGAGGGCGGCACAATGCAGAGATGTACATGATTAAATGAAAAGAAAATATGTTCCCCCCCCCCTCTCTCTCTGTGGCAGTCTGTAAATTATGAGTGAGCGGTGAAGATGTGTCGAAATACGTCTCGGCACGAAAGCGGAAATAAAATGGTGTTGATTTTTACCTAAAATGATTTTCGTTTTCCTTCTAAGTAAAGAAATTATTTTCACGCGCTGATTTTTATGACGGTAAAGTTTTATCGGGTAGATATCATTTTATCGAGTCGCTACTTGTAAGCGACACCCACAAAGAGGAAGATGTTTGAAATAGAAAATGATTCTAATGATTCTAAGAAGAATATGAATTCTTATGTGATAAAGACTTCTAAAACTCAAAAACAGATGTTAGATGAAGAAGTTGCTAGGTATATTTATGCAACCAATTCTGCTTTTCATCATGTGCAACACCCTCAATTTAAAAAGATGATTTCAGCTTTAAGACCAGGATATACAGCTCCAAATGAAGTTGAAATAGGTGGATCATTACTTGACAATATCTATAGTCAAGAGAAAGAAAAATGTTCTGAGTATTTAAGTGGACAAATAGTAAACTTAAGTATAGATGGATGGCCAAACGTTCATAATGAACCAATATTATGTGCTGTTGTAACCAATAAGAAAGGTGAAAATTATTTATTAGAAACTATTGATACATCTGGCTGCCCACATACAATCAAATACCTTATAGAAGTTGTAAAAAATTGTATGATAAAATGTGAAAATGAATTTAAATGCATTGTGCGAAGTGTTGTAACAGACAATGCTAACAATGTAAAGGGTATGTACACTGAAATTCAATGTAACCCAGATTTTGATTTGATCACATATTATGTGCTAATTATTTAACAATGTTCTGCACATTTGTTAAATTTGCTTGCAGAAGATTTAAATATTCCAAATATTACATATTGTTAAGTTTTTCAGAAACAATCATTTTGCAAATGCAAAATATAGAGAAGCTGGTGGATCCAAATTAATAATACCCCAAGAAGTCCGTTGGAATGCTATGGCTGACTGTGTATCTGCATATTTAAAAAACCGGCCAATTTTTCTTTCAGTTTGCGAAGAAAATTGCTGTAATATTGATAGCATTGTTTATAACAAGGTAACAAATTTTGGAATTAAACGGAATGCCGAAGACCTTCTAAAACGTTTAAAACCAATTTCTCTAGCTCTTGATAAAATGCAACAGAAGGATTGCACTATATCAACAGCTGTTGATATCTGGAAAAACTTGCAAGAAGAACTTACAGAAGTAAATCTTGATAAAACATGCTTGAAGAGTTTTTCAACCCGTTACGATCAAGCACTAGGACCACCACATTTTCTAACATATCTGTTAGATCCACGCTATGCAGGAATTAAATTGAGTGCTGCTGAAAAATCAGAATGTTTAATTTTTGCAAAAGAAAAATATTCTCAATCAGTAGTGCCTACTTTTAATGAAATTTCAAGCAAAATCAGAACCTTTTCATCAATTTCTTTTTGATTCTGATATTGTAAATAAAGTAAATCCTATAGATTGGTGGAAGTCACAAATTATTGAGATAGATGGTTCTGGAAAAAATGTTATAGGAATGATTTCACAGTTATTTACTGCACAAGCTTCTCCAGCATCTGTTCAGAGAATCTTCTCAACTTTTGGTTTAGTTCACTCTAAACTCCGTAATCGTTTAGGAACTGATAAAGCAGGAAAATTGTGGCTCCTGTTCAAACAGTTTAATAACAAACAATAATTTTTTCAAACTTATTGAAATTTATAACATAATCCTGATGATTTTATGTGTTGAGTATACTCTGCAAATTCATTAAATATGTTTTTTATACATTCCAGAGTATTATGTGTAATCCAGAATAAATATTTTGTTTAAAAGAATGTATACAAATAAGTATCTAGTTCCACAATCAAATGTTTCAAAATTCATATTTTTTCTTCTGAATAACATGCTTACATTATCTTTTATATTTCCAGATTTTAATAAAGAAATTTGATTTAAAAAAAAAAAAAAGTTTTAGCTTTTAGTAATGAAGTATACATATGTGATTTTTTGTTTTATTAAATAAATAAGTTAAGGTAATATAGAAGATATTTTATATAATGTAGAATATTTTTTAAATTACAGTTAGTGTAAGTGCTGATAAAACACAAGTGTTTTTGTTTCAAATTAACCAAGTGAATGTTTTTTTTACAAGTAAAGTTTTTGTTTTAAGTTATTATTATTAATTTTAGTGATTTTGTGAAGGGTAATTTACTTTAAAATGTGTAGCTTTAAAAGTTATATTTTGAATTTTTAAAAAAATCAAAAAAATCCCATTTAAATCAAAAAAATCCGATTTTTTTGATTAAAAAAAAAAAAAAAAAAAAATCAGAAACCCTGGTTCTGAAACATAATAACGTATGTTTTTGAAAAATTGGCTTTAAATTAACTTGGTGAAAAGAGATGTTTAGTATTTTTATTTATACCAAGAATAAGAATGACCTTATCCTCAACATCTAGCACGAAGAAAAATTAGATCGTTATGTATACATAATAATTTATATTTTAATTATTTGAAATAATTAAGGGAACATATGTCATATATTCCCACATCTGCCATCTTAGTTTTTTTTTTTTTTTTTTTTTTTTTTTTCTTTTCTTGGCGTTCATGATTTTATTTCACAAATGTTTAATTATATTTACATTTTAAATGTTTATAATTAGAAATCATTACATTATTAGAATTTATTACATAAGAAATTATTGCATTATTAGAATTATTACATTATTTGAATTAGAAAAAAAAAAATCAAAGATGGCAGATGCGGGAATATATGACATCTGTTCCTAATTAAGCATATTTGTACAATGCCTTGCCCCCTCCACCTAATAAATTGATTTAATTATAGTTTTTAAATCTGTGGTGCATTGCTACAAATTGCAGCAATTTAACCTCATACTCAATCAACATATCTTGAGAAAAGTAATGGGTCAATTTACTTATTATAAATTTCTGTAAATACGCTAAATAATTCCTCTAATGTTAGTTTATTAAATTTAGGTTTTTGCCTTTTTTTTTTAGATACAGTTTAAAACCCAGATAATCTGGTTTATGATATATTAGTTCTTCAGTATTTTTTTTTTTCTAATTGTTTTATGTATAAATTTGTCATTCACTTCTACTGTTAAAAAAGTAACACGTTACAGAATTCATGAGGCTTGTGCAGAAAGCTTAAAAAAATTCTGCCATAGGGATGACCCATCAATTCGATATTTTGGCCTTTCAGAAATTCCTTTGTTTAAGCCGATGTGTGAGAGCTCGTATTGTCATGATGAAGAATTATTCCCCTGTTCTTCTGCTTTTTTCGAATTTCTCCGAAGACTTCTGGCAAATAAATGGTCGTGTACCACTCAGAATTGACTGTCCTGCGTTGCTCTAATGCCACTGTCGCCATATGACCGGTAATGCGAAGAAACAGGTAACCGTTTGCTTCGATGTGCTTCTTCCTTGAACAACTTTTGTTGGATTTGGCTCATCTTGGAAGACCCATCCAGTCGATTGCTGTTTCGTTTCTGACTCATATGTATAGATCCATGATTCGTCACCTGTGTAAATGTTATACACAGCCTTTGATGAACCTTGAACGTATTTTTTCAACATTTCCTTGCATCAATCGACACAAGCCTTCTTTTGAGCGTTTGTCAGATTATGTGGTATCCAATACGAACAAATTTTTTTACGTTTTATTATATTTATTATTATATTATATTATTATTATATTTTATTATATTTGTCGCTTTTCCAAGGGTTCCATGTTCGATTCCTGGCTTGGACGCTTTTCACATTGTTGGTTCTATGCTTCATTAGCAATGTGATAAATCACATATTATATATTCATTAATTTCAAGTGTAATTTCACTGCTGAAAATTAATTGAAAAATTAATTAAAATTATATATGTTCACCGATGCTGGGTTTGTTTGTGTCTCGTGTTTCGCCACAGGATTGTGTGCTCATGAAGACTATTCTATCTTGTGCTGCAGTTGCAACCTTACCAAGTTGCAGCCTCAAACTTAGCAATCAATCTGGCAGGAAACTGCCTGTAGTGATGGGTATAGGTCAATAATAGTGATTTGCTTTTGACGATTTTAAGGAAAGAGAAATAGAAATAAAGATGAATGATAGTATAATCCATAACTCTAAGTTATTTACCTTATTATCATGTTTTACTTTATTTTCCATGTGCAGCAATATTTTATTTTGTATACATCCTTCATATATTTAAAAGCATTTTCATTTTGTTAATGTTTTCTTTATTTATATTAAAAAAGGCCACATCATTTTAAATTGTTTTTAAAATATATATATTATTTTACAGTTCTATATAAAAAAAAAATTACATTTAACTTCACTTAGTATTCCCTTTTACTATCCATTTATATACTTTTGCAACATTACATCGTATTGTCATGATGAAGAATTATTCGCCTGTTCTTCTGCTTTTTTCGAATTTCTCCGAAGACTTCTGGCAAATAAATGGTCGTGTACCACTCAGAATTGACTGTCCTGCGTTGCTCTAATGCCACTGTTGCCATATGACCGGTAATGCGAAGAAACGATGATAATGCGATGTGCGTAATGCAAACGCTGTAATGCGATGATTATATGATAAGTCTAGATGTAACTAATTTATATCCATCAATTGACCTTAAAGAAATGACAGAAGAAGTTAATAATACCATACAAAATCTATACACAGAACCAGAAATCAGAAATAAAATGAAAAGTGCAACAAACTTAATTTTAAATAAAAGTTACTTTAAATTTAATAACAAAATATATAAACAATTGAAAGGTGTACCTATGGGGTCACCCATATCCAATGTAATTGCAGAATGGAAGATGCGAAAATTAGAAAAAAATATAATTCAAGATTATGAAAATGAAATACGTTTATGGGTTAGGTACGTGGATGACATTTATATTATAACAAATAGAACAGTAAATCTAAAAGATCTATTAAATGAAATTAACCAATATGATGAAAATATACAGTTTACTTTGGAAGAAGAAAATAACCAGTCTTTGGCATATTTAGATGTTAAAATAATGCATAAAAATAATGAAATACAAACAACAGTATATAGGAAACCGACGGCAAACCTTACAATAATCCCAAGAACAACAAATACCCCTATTACATATAAATTAGCGGCATTAAATAGTTATATTAACAGAGCAATTTATATATGTTCAACAGAAGAATTACTAAACGAGGAACCAAAAATAATTGAAAAAATAGGTCAAAAGGCAGGACATTCACAAAAGACAATACATAAATTGATTACAAGGGTTAAAGAGAGAGTTAACCGAATTCAACCTGCTCAAAGAAAACAAGAATATACACCCCCCCCCCCCTCCCATTTATGAATGGACTATCTTTAAAGTTAAAACGTGAAATGAAAAAACTAGGGAAACAAGTCCCAATAACCCCCAACCCATCTTTATTTAATCTACTAAGAAATGATGTTGAAAAATACCCAGAACTACAAACAGCGGAAATTTACAAAATTAAAGGAAAAAATACTGAAAATGAAGAAATAAAATATATTGGCATGACAAAAAGAAAGATAAATGAAAGATTAAAAGAGCATATATATGATTTAAAAACCAAAAGCCAGAAAACCGCTATTTCAAGACTAAATATAAGAACCCCCTTGGACTTAAACACAATAACAGTGGAAAAGTTAGCTAATTATAACAATTTCCAGAGCGCATTACTACGAGAGGCAATAGAAATCGATTTAGAGGATGAAAACTTATGTAACGATATGACACATGCTACACTATATAACAGATGGAAAAAAATTTTACATGAAGGGAAATTTTGAAAATAAGGGGGAAAGGAAAGGGAAAATGGAAATGATCTCAAGCCAGAAAAACTTCGAATCTTTAGTTGAACTGAGGACGCCCTAGTGAAGGGTGAAAACGTTATTTCTCTTTATATAATGCAGCAAGCATAATAGTATACATCTGAACTTATGATGAATTTAGTTAACTAGAAAAACATTAGGATAAGACGAAAGAACTATGAATGTTGGAAAATAATATAGTAAGTTATATATGAATTTTAGAACTTTTTATGTTTTTAAGGATTAAATGAAATTGAAACTTTTAAATAGACAAGAATGGAAAATAGGATAATGTGTTAAAAATAACTTATAAAGGAACGAACTTTTATAAAAAGATACTTAGAAAAAGTGAAAATTTTTATTATGGAAAATTGAAGAGATTTTATAGACTTAAAACTATATCCACAATTTGGAATGAATTGAACTGTAAATTTATGAAATATTTGTGAATGGATGAAATACAAAGTATATTAATGGATAGTAAAAGGGAATACTAAGTGAAGTTAAATGTAATGTTTTTTTTTATATAGAACTGTAAAATAATATATATATTTTAAAAACAATTTAAAATGATGTGGCCTTTTTTAATATAAATAAAGAAAACATTAACAAAATGAAAATGCTTTCAAATATATGAAGGATGTATACAAAATAAAATATTGCTGTACATGGAAAATAAAGTAAAACCTGATAATAAGGTAAATAACTTAGAGTTATGGATTATATATAAAATACAGGTTTTAAATAAACAGATTTATCTGTAAATAACTTATTAATGGATGAATGATAGATTGATATAGATAAATAGAAGGTTGACAATCATAGGTTTGTTGCCATTTCCAATTCCATCTTACTTAATATAATTAGTACTTTTCCCCTCCATGGAAGTGCTTGCTAGTGTCTGAGGAGTGTCTGCAGACAAACCCAGGTCGCCTTTAGAGACTTCAAGGAGGAGTCTATCTCTCATTGTTCGGACCTCTGCTTTCCAGCATATACCAGCTTTTCATTTAGGTTAGGTAATATAAATATCGATTCGTTGCTCTCTACTTCTTGTTGTACTTAAAATGCTGCTACCATACCATTTATCTTTCGAAATTATTCCTTTTATTTCTATTCCCACTAGGGTGTCAATGATTTTAATCAGTTGATTTAAATCAGTGATTAAAATCATGGTTTTAATCAACCAATTTTTTAAAAAAAATCATTGATTTAATTTAAACAGTGACCCGGAGCCGAACAATTTTTGATGCTCCAGCTCCGCTCCTAGAGAAAATACTTTGGCTCCGGCTCCAACTCTGCTCCGACTTCGCGCTTTTGAGTTGCAGATTTTAATTTACATGTTTAATTTTTTGCTCACAAATACTTTCTACCTTCATTAAAGATCTGACAAAATGCATTTTTCTTCTCATCAAACTTCAAATGCTTGTTCAGAAAGTATGACATCTTTTAGCTTTTGCTTTTAAAATAGAAAGTTTGGTGGAATTTTAAACACAAAAATCTTAAATTTCTTCTACACTTTTCAAACAGCCAAAATTGTACAACTACACATGCAAACAACAGGCGGCCATATTTGTTTTCGAATAGTGCTGTCACTTAGCTCAAGTAGAAAGTAGAAGTAAAGTAGTGTTACCATGTTTCGAGAAGGTTTCCTAGGTACTAATAATAATAATAAAAACCTAAAAAATGATATAATTAAAATACTGAATAATGATGTACAGTAGAAGATCTTTATAACGCAAACCTAAAAACGCAAGGTTGTGCGTTATATAGAATTTTGCATTATATGGATCACATTTCACACATCATTAAATTTACCTTATAAACACGACCATATAAATCTGAAACATACCAAAATACATTAGAGTATCTTTATATTGCACTTCTTGTCACCAGGAATTATCCAAATTATAAATTTTTGCATTATATGATCATTTTATATTGTTTATTTTATAAACATGGTCCAACTATACCTGGACCCAATCATTCATTATATTACTCATTTCCAAAAATATAATATTTATTGTAATAATAGCAATTTTTTTTTCATTAAAAAGTTTTGAATTAAGGAGATAAAGTTGAATTAATGTATCAAATGTAGTTTTCTAGAGAGTAGCAATTTTTACGATGTGGGATTTCAGGTGCTTCTTACCTGCAAAATTCATTGTTTACATCTGAGAAGTTGTGCGTTATATGGAAAATTGCATTATATAGAATCGCGTTATAAAGATCTTCTACTGTAATTAAAATATTTTAAGCCTAGAAATTTAAAAGACTGAAAAAAAAAAAAAAAAAAAAAAGATTTAAAAGAATATTAAAAACTAAAGGAGCCCTGGAGCTGGGGAAAATTTAGAGCTCCGGCTCCGGCTCCAGGGAAAACACGGCTCCGGAGCGCTCCGGCTCCGGGCTCCAGCTCCAGCTCCGGGTCCCTGGATTTAAATCAAAAATTTTCTAAATGTTTAAAATGTCAAAAAAAGTATTTAAATCTAACATAAACATAATTTGAAAGTTTCTACAGGTATTTTGATTGACTTATGAATAAACAAAAAAAGAGCTTTAAATAATTGTTTCTAAGCTTAATTCATGAGTATTGTAAAAAATTAAAAGCAGTTGAGTTTATAAAAAGTGTTATTTTAAAGTTTTTATCTAAATTAAAATAATTTCATTTAAAAATGATATTTAAATCTAATATAATTTGCAATGTCATAAATTCCTTTAGGTAATCAATTTATGCATTATTTTATATAAAATTACACATAGCAAGTGTAATACATTTCTACAAGTAAAAGAATAAATAGTAATTAATAGCAATCTCAAGTTAAAGAAGAATGAGAGAATGACATCTTTTCAAAGCTAAATTGTAAATGAATGCATAAGAGAAAAAGAAATAATTGGTATAAAAATGCTAAGCTCAGCAAGAGCTTCGTCGGTATAGGTTGAATAAATGTTTTTAACTTTGTAACTGATATATACTAAATAAAAAATAATAATTAGATTGAAAAGGCAGCAAAATTTTTCTTAAAAAGAAAAAAAAAAAATGAATCATTGAAAGCTAATAATCCACACTGAGAGGTAATAATGCTGTTACTTAAATATTTTGAGGATTTCAGATATAAGTGGCTAACTTAGATTTATCTTATATGAATCGGTTTAACTCATTTTCATAATTCTTTTAGTTATCATGCACATTCATGTGTGCAAGTTTAGATTTTGGTGGTTTACAGTAATTTTCCTAAATACAAATGCAAAACGAGCTGCAAATAATATTTGTTAGTTTTGTTATTTGTGTTACTAATGAATTACTTATTTGTAGTTTTTATTAATCCTGTAATTACTTATACTATTTCTTCTAGGGGTTTTTTAAATGGTGCCATCCCATGCCCCTTTTGAAATTGGCAAAATGCACCGTGCCTTAAAAAAATAGTTGAATTCATCTGTATTGTAGCCAGAGATTTCTTGTGAAAAACTTCCCTATTCAACAGTATTTCTAAATTCATGTGGCCAAGATCTTGCAAAAATATAGAACTTTCTTTAAAAAAATACAGGATATTATTAAAATATGTTATTTAATTGTATTTTTCAATTTGTTATTCATAAAATTATTAAAAATTAAGGACACTTTATTTATCATACTAAAAATTATTCTTTTTTTTTTTCCTTATATCATCGCTAAACACATCACTAATATATTTCCTCATGAAATAGTACCCTTTTTTTGGAACTAGCATCCTGTCCCTTTTTCTTTCTAAAATGAATACTACATTATTATCCTTTTAATAATAAAGGCTTAAAAATGTATATGTTTCTAATTAGAGAGTTAATTGTTTAATAATTATTAATTTGAAGTAGTGTTAACTAATATAAAATGCAGTTAATAATTTTAATAAAGGTTAAATATCACTAGTATTTATAAAGTTTTACATAATTATTATGATATTAATGTATATAACATTATTGTATGATACTACCTAATGAAACTACTAATTTGCAGTTTTTATAATGTCTGTAATTACTAACTAATAATTATAATTTTATTAATTAAAGTGTAAAAACATAGATTATGTTAGCAATTAGTGGTTTAATTGTTTTGGAAACCTAAAACTCTTGGTAGCTATTCAGTGTTTAAACGCTGGGAAAAAAAATCATAAAAATCCGATTTAAATCAAAAAAATCAGATTTTTTTTATTTTTAAAAAAAAATCATGTTTTTTTTTTTACATCCTAATTCCCACCCATATATCACCAATATCAATATTAACTCGTTGGTATATTGTGATATTAAATTTCAGATATCGTCCAGCTGTAGTATGGGTGGCAGTTAATGAGTGTTGTAGAGAGGTTTTCTTTGTTATTCATTTAAAAAATAATTTTCCTTTGTAAAACAGATACTCATCAAACTTTAATTTGTGGTGTATTAGGGCTTAAATTGTGTTTTTACTTTTTATGTAGATGGAACTGCAAGAGAGGATCTTCAAGATTATGAAGCTATGGATCATGATGGAACAGATGAACCAGGTCCACAGAGATGTAAGGAGTTTTATTCCTTTTTCTAAGGCTTTTAAATGTTGAACCAGCAAAGCCAACATTGCTTTATTAAGTTAAGCATTAAAAAAATATGTTATTTAAAACTTTTTATTACCTTAAAAAAACATTTAAAACACAGATTTTTAGTTATTATTCAAAAGTAATTGGCCAGTTTAGTTTTAACAGGAGTGAATGTATTCCAGTGATATGGAAAATCTCATACATTTTTTATTTTAGCCCTATTTGTCACATTGTAATAATAATAAATAATTCCTCATATAAATTTTCTCCTGAAATTTTTGCTTTCTCATTAAGTTGCATTTCTCAGCAAAAAGGGAATTTCTAGATATAGAGTGCAAGGCAAAAATGTCCCCCCTTTTTTTACAGTCTGGCACTTCTTATCTCGGAATGTGTAAATGTGTATTGCTTATCACAGAGGTAAGTTTTAATATTTTGAAACAATAATTTTTTTTTTCTTTTTAAGTACTATTTGAAAGTGTAGGGAAAGACATAAATATTCTAATTATATGAATTAACGTACATAATTATATATAAAAATTGTATATAATTATTTATTATTGCGACAAAAATTAGTCGCCAAAAGTGATGCCAACTTGGTGATATCTCTAATATTTCGTGTAACTCCCGTAGACTTCCATTGTAAACCAATAGGGTTTACTTGCTTACAGAAAATCAACATGTTGAGGTATTTTGAACCAGTAGAAATGTTATTGAAGCAACTACAAGAGTCTCATTGCTCTCGTGTTAAGAATTCGAAGACAGTGCAAATAATATTTACTTTCTAACAACAAAAGTATTTTCACGTGAATATTAAAAAGGGAAAGAAAACTTTGGTGAATATGTCAGATTCAAAACGATACATTTTAAAGCTGATCAAATTAGTGTACTTTTAGAGTTTGCGGTGTTTGAACAGGGGTTGGTGAGCGTAGCTCGTAGGGAGCAGAGCCCCCTAGTATCATCAGGGATATGTTTATGAAAATTTTAGGTCCTTTAAAGGACCCTTCACAAAATAATTTATCTTAAAACAGGACCCTTCACAAAATTTTTTATCCCCAAACAGGACCCTTCACAAAACATTTTATCCCAAAACAGGACCCTTCACAAAATTATTTGTCTCTTAAATAGACCTTTCACAGAATTTTTTCACCTTCAAATTGAATTTTTCACAAATTTAGTCATTTAAAAATAAAATCTGGCCTGTAAGTAAACAGTTGAACTCACCAAAGAGCATATTACTTAGCTTTTTTTATATGAAGGATAGAACATGAAGACATCGATAATTTAAAATTCACAAAATTATGATTAGAATTTTCACAAAAATAAGAAAAACTTCACAATTTCACAAAAACAGGACCCTGTCAGAAAAGTCTGGACAGACCCCTGATCATACATAAAAAATTCTGAGTAAATTCTTAGTTATTTGGCTGAATTTACATTTCTAAAATTAAAATGCGCTAAAACATGAAATAACGTTTTTGCTTAACCCATTTATGCCTAGCGTCCCACTTTTGGGATGTTTCAAATTTTAATGCATTTGTATAATTTTCTTCTTCTTTATAACATGAAAATTGCATAAAATCATTATTTATAAATGTCTTTATCTATAACTGAGAGATGACAGCACAAGGTGGATATTTATTTGCTTAAATTAAGGCTTTTTTCGGTGTTTATAAATTTTTAATTTTTCAAGAGGGCAAAATGTAAAAAGTAAGTTTATTTGTATTTTTTCTATCATGGACCCAAAATCGCAAGTTATAATTGTGGAAGAACCACACTTTTTATTAAGTTTTTTTCCATCATTTTTCAACTTTATTTCTTGTATTAAGTGTTTTATTTAAAAAGGTACCTTTTACTTTATTTCAATGATAAAAACTACTAACTTACTAACAAAACTAACACTTAACTTCAACAGCATGCTGGCATCCATATTGTTTACATTTTGTTTTTGTGGTTTTCAGCTAAATTCATAGTTAATTGATTGAATGGTTGGTTGGTTACCAACAAGGTATCAGTTAAACTTTGTTGACATGTTTTTCAGGTTGCACAGTGTTACTCAACTTTCTGTTGTTTATGCAAAAGAGTTCCAGCATCTGCTGGCTAGTTGTGATTGGTTGCAAACCATTATAAAATGAGAGAGTTTCTCATTCATGTCATCTAGTTCTTGCTTTGGTGTTACAAGTGTATAAATTGAAGATGTTTCCTGATATGCCTAAATAAAAAGATGTTAGTTTTTATTTAATGAAGTCTTCATTTCTAGTATGTATCATTGTGAGTCATCTATCTCATTTCTGCTACAAGTCTCTTCAAATTTGTAAGTAGACATTTTATTTTCTACTAAGAAGATGGGAGTTAATAGGTATTGTGTTAAGAAATTAAAGACAGTTAGAATTCATTAAAGTAATTGCACTCTGCTATATAGTACTTAATCAGATCAAAGGGTTATGGAACCCAGTATTGCACCATTTTAAAGGCAGAATTTGATGAGTTTTAACTTAGAAATATTTCACTGTTTGTAAACAAACATGGCTGCTAGCCCTAACCCTCAATTACTATTGACAAGACATAATTACCATTCTTGGGTAACAAATATAAAGAGGATACTAGAGTCAGAGGGTCTAATAATTTGGATAGATAAGAGTAAATGGCCAAAAGTAGATGACTTAGGTGAAATTGATAAATTTAAATTGAATCAAAGTAAAAGCAAGGCCGCTGGTCTATTGAAAACATATTGTAGCAGAGAAGTTGAGCTTCAAATAAATCATTTAAGTGATCCTTCAGTTATATGGGATACACTTAAAACAAATTTAGAAATTGAATGTAGGTCCTTAAAAGCATATAGGCTAGCAGAGTTTAGAAATTTAAGAATTCTTCCTGATGAAGAGTTATCTACATTTATAGCTAGGTTTGAGGATTGTTATAGAAAGTTAAGTGATTCTGGGGAGTCAATTACTGAAGATCATAAGTGTTATCAATTGTTACAGTGCCTGCCAGAGGAATATGATTACCTTGCAAGGGAATTTGAAAATTGTGTCGAGTCTAAATTTAAGTTTGACAATTTAAAGGCAGAAATTTTAAAGGAATATAATCGGCGAAATTTCCGTGATCTTCAAAAACAAGAATGTTTATTAACTGTTGAAAGTAAAGATAAATTAAATCCTAGTAAGCCAATTACAATTAAGCCAGGCATAAGGAAAAAGTTAACTTGTTTTTTATGTGGTAAAAGTGATCATTTTGCTAAATTTTGTAAAAACAAAACTTTAGTTTCTAGAACTAAACCTGGAGTCGGTTCTTTCGTCTCTGAATTTATGGTAGATAAGTGTTATGCAAATGAACTTTTTCCTGCAAATAGAGAATGGACTTTAGATAGTGCATCATCGGCACATGTATGCCAAAATAAAGAATTTTTTACAGAATTAAGGAAGCCTCCAGCAGGTGCAGTAGTACGTATGGGAACCACTCCCCACACAGTACAGGGTATTGGTGAAGTTGAATTTAATATTAAAGACCGAAATAAAATAATGACTGTAAATTTACATGATGTTTTATACGTTCCTTCTATTCATAGAAATTTAATTAGTATGTCTAAAATGGATAAGGCAAAAATGCATGCCCGACTAAATGAAGGGTTTCAAATTTTTTCACCTAGATGGAAATACTTATGGAGTGCTAAATTAAAGGGTAATTTTTACACTATAAAAGGCTGGCCTACTAAAGAAAACTTTCAATTTAAAGGGAAAAATGAAACACTTAAGACACAACATAAAGTAAACTTAAGTAAAGAGAACAATTATAATAGTTCATATGCTTTAGACAGGAATAACATCATGCTCTGGCATGAGCGACTGGCACATGTAAACTTAAGCACTTTGAAAGATATGTTTAATAAAAATCTCGTACAAAATCCTGGAAAACTTAAAGGTGATGAAACACGATGTGAATCATGTGTAATAGGGAAAAGTACTAGAGCTGTCCACCCAAAATTACCACAAATTAGATCTAGAGAGCTATCAGAACTTATACACAGCGATGTGTGGGGTCCGGCTCCAGTTACAACAAAACAAGGCTATAGATATGTTTTAACATTTATTGATGATTATAGCCGCAGGGCTTTCTGTTACCCACTACGAAATAAGGATGAAGTTTATAGTAAGTTTAAAGATTTTATAGCTATGGTAGAAAGGCAAACTGGAAAGAAAGTTAAAACTGTCCGAACAGATAATGGGTTAGAATACTGCAACCAACCATTAGGAAAATTTTTAGAAAATCTTGGAATCAAACACGAACACACCACGATTTACTCGCCGCAAATGAACGGCTGTGCAGAGCGATACAATCGTGTGCTGTTTGATGGAATGAGAACATTAATACATTCAGCTAATTTAACAGATGATTTTTGGCTAGAAGCCATGATGACAGTTAATTACATAAGAAATAGAATATTTCACACTACCATAAATGACATCCCCTTCAGACGGTGGTATAATAAAAAGCCATCAATAAATCATCTTAAGAGATATGGCTGTACAGCCTATGTTCATCAACCCCCACAGAAAAGAAATAAATTTCAGCCTCGTGCCAAGAAAGGCATTTTTGTAGGATATGGGTATGGGACGTGTGGTTATAGAATATGGATCCCTGATGAAAATACCATTGTAGAAAGTAAACATGTGACTTTTGACGAAGCAGTGCTAGGAAAAGCGAAAGAGGGTCATAATATTTCCTCGGAATTTGACGATGATGATGATTTGGGGGGCAACATAAGAAACAGTGTTTCAAGTCCCGAATTACAAGTTGATCCAAAATCAGTGCCTTTACCCCAACCAACCAAAGATGAGTTGGAAAAAGCGATTGAATTAAAAGAAGAACCTCGATCACTCACCCCAAGTCCTGAACCAGAATCGAATACAGTTAAATTTCATAGGATAAGAACAATAAGAAGTAAAGGGGCCTCAAAGGGAAAAGTTGACATTTATATTTTTACACCTGACGGGAAGACTTTAAGAAGCCAAAGAGAAATGCAAGAGTATTGTCAGAAAAATAAAATAATTTATGACAAAGATCTAATAAGCTTTTCATATAAAGATGAATATGAGGGTCCTATTATCTTAAAAATGGAAAGTAACACTAATGTACCAGACAGTGAGGAAACCTGCTGTGCAGAAATCATAATACCAAGATCTCCGAATCAAGCAAAAACGCTCCCTGAAGCTAAGTTTTGGAAAGAGGCAATGGATGCAGAAATTAAAACTATGATCGACCGAAATGTATGGACATTAGTTCCACAACCAGAAAACTGTAAAATTTTAGGTACTAAGTGGGTATATACTCTTAAAAGAAAAGCCAGCGATGGGTTTGGAAACTTTAAAGCAAGATTAGTAGCCTTGGGGAATAACCAGAGAGAAGGACTGGATTATGAAGAAACATTCAGTCCAGTGGTTAACTTCCTATTAATCAGACTTTTTATAGCTTTATTCATATGTATTTTGGGGTGGAAGCATTGTCTTCTAGATGTACGATGTGCATATTTATATGGAGCCATAGATAAAGATATATACATAAGACAACCTGCAGATTACATAACACTTGGAAAGGAAAACCATGTCTTAAAATTACATAAAGCATTATATGGCCTTCATCAGTCGGGAAGGTGTTGGTATGAAGAATTGCACAACAAACTCACAAGTAATGGTTTTAATGAAATACCAGGACTTACTTGTGCTTATTCTTATAAAAGAAAAGCAGTGGTACTAGTATATGTGGACGACCTGCCAATATTTGCTGAAAATGAAATAATTTTAAAAGAAGTAGTTTCTCTTATAAAAAGTTTATATGAAGTCGAGAATATGGGGCCCATTTCTAAACTTTTGGGTATTGAATTTGATATGACAGGAGACTCCATGAAAATTCATTGTAAAAAGTACATTGAGAAATGTCTTGAAAAATTTAATTTTAAAAACTTTACTAAAATCTCTCTTCCTCTACAACCTGGAGTTGTTCCTTCTAGGAAAGATATGCCGACTGATGACAACCAGATGGAAGATGTTCCATACAGAAATTTACTGGGATGCCTGCTTTACATTTCCGGACGTTGCAGACCTGATATCAGCTATGGAGTAGCAGCTCTTTCACAATTTGTTGAAAATCCTGGACCTATCCATTGGAAATGCCTTCAACAAATCCTGTGCTACCTTGGAACTACGAAAGAATTAGGAATCCAAATGCACCCTCAAGACCCTCCCACTCAGCTCTCTGCCTATGTTGATGCTAGCTGGGCTAGTGACCCGAGTGACCGCCGATCCTGGACTGGCTACTCTATTTTCTTAAATGGCCTCCCGATAACATGGCGTGTGGTGAAACAGACCTGTGTAGCTATGTCTCCGATGGAATCAGAATTTATTGCAGCCTCAGAAGCTGCTAAAGAACTTAAGTACTTGAATTCGACCTTAGAGCAACTGTATTCTACTTTTAACCTTGATTCAAATATTATTGGTAACCAAAAACCAATATTGAAGTGTGACAATGCTGCAGCTATACAGTTCATTAAGAACCGAGCTGAGAATATCAGGAATAGATACATAGATTTAAAATACATGTTCGTAAGAGACTTATATCTACAGAATGTGTTTGACATTATTCACGTTAAGTCTAAGGACAATTTAGCTGATCTCCTTACAAAGTCTCTGTGCAAGGACTTATTTATGAAACTTAGATCTGCTTACTTATGCTGAAGAAAAAAAAAAAAAAAATTTTTTTGAACTTAAAAATCATGAACTGATGAATTTTTTTTAAAGTAAATATTTTTCAATTGTGTATTGTACATATGTATTTTGCATAATACATTTACATTTATTTTTGAAAGTGTTTAGTAAATGAAAAATGCTGGAAAAGGGGGGCATTTTGTGGAAGAACCACACTTTTTATTAAGTTTTTTTCCATCATTTTTCAACTTTATTTCTTGTATTAAGTGTTTTATTTAAAAAGGTACCTTTTACTTTATTTCAATGATAAAAACTACTAACTTACTAACAAAACTAACACTTAACTTCAACAGCATGCTGGCATCCATATTGTTTACATTTTGTTTTTGTGGTTTTCAGCTAAATTCATAGTTAATTGATTGAATGGTTGGTTGGTTACCAACAAGGTATCAGTTAAACTTTGTTGACATGTTTTTCAGGTTGCACAGTGTTACTCAACTTTCTGTTGTTTATGCAAAAGAGTTCCAGCATGTGCTGGCTAGTTGTGATTGGTTGCAAACCATTATAAAATGAGAGAGTTTCTCATTCATGTCATCTAGTTCTTGCTTTGGTGTTACAAGTGTATAAATTGAAGATGTTTCCTGATATGCCTAAATAAAAAGATGTTAGTTTTTATTTAATGAAGTCTTCATTTCTAGTATGTATCATTGTGAGTCATCTATCTCATTTCTGCTACAAGTCTCTTCAAATTTGTAAGTAGACATTTTATTTTCTACTAAGAAGATGGGAGTTAATAGGTATTGTGTTAAGAAATTAAAGACAGTTAGAATTCATTAAAGTAATTGCACTCTGCTATATAGTACTTAATCAGATCAATAATCTTAGCTTGTGGGCTTTTTTGAAATATGTATTTTTTTAAATTGCGAAATTAAATGTTCAAGCCTATTTTTTATGCATTTTTGTAATGTACAAAATATAGGGTTCTAGATACAAATGGGCACATATTTTTGTTAGAAATTTAGGAGACAGTTATTAATGCAATCTCCTTCGAAGATATTTATGAAATAAATTGTTAATAAGTCTGCAATACAATTATTCTTATTTCATTATTAATAATGGTTATAACGTTATTAGTCTCTGCAAAGAAATATTTTTTTTTTGTAGTTCATTAAAATACTAATTATAGTACATAATACACAATTTAAAAACATTTTAAATATAAATATAGGCAAAATATATAATTATGCATATTATTCTACTAAAAATACTCATATTTAGTTCTTTTAGATTTTATCAAATAAATACAAAAAAAAAAAAAAAAAGCTTATTTTTTTTTAGTATTTTTCCAGTTTATTTTGCAACATTTTACAGTGATTTTACCAAAAAATTTGAGAAAACAAAAATTCAGCCACAAATGGGTTAATAAAGATGCAAAAATCTCTATTCTAAAAAAAAAAAAAGTAACTAACGCTGTCACCGCCACCACTGATTTTGAATTTTTTGTGACCAGAGGTCTTTCTTCGTTAATATTAAGAAAAATATTGCATACAAAAATATGAAAATCGGTGGTGTTACAAAAATTATTTAAAGAGATATTTAATGTTAAATTTGGTCAAAATCATTCCATTAAAAAAAGTTTTATAGGAGCAAAAACTATACATGAGAATTTAATCATTTTTAGATCATTTTATACATTAAAAGTGCCCAGTGTGCAGACTGCATTTATTTTTTATTTCTCATTTTTTGAGGTTTTATTTCTATTTTAAAATCAATTTTTCAGCATTTTCAGAGGCATTTTTTTACAACTTTTAGAAAAGGGTATTATTTTAAATTGTTGCCAAATTTTAAAACATCGCAATGAATAATATTTCCTTCAAATTAAAAATTGTTTACACATGACTATTATAAACAGAATAAAACTTTCAAATGAGAATTAAATGATTATGTATTAAAAGCAGGAACCTATTTATAATTACGTCATAAAAATTATATTTACACGTGAATTTTAAAAGAGAAAGAAAATTTTAAAATAATAAATCCATTAATATGCGTTAAAAGTGTACATGAAGGAAATTCTGTCATATTTAAAATTGCCAATTCATAATACTGCCAAACAGTTTAAATTGGGGGCTCTGCCCCTACGAGCTGCGCTCGCCAACCCCCGTTCTGACACCCCATATTCTAAAAGCAGGCTAATTTCATCGGCTTTAACAAGATTGCATTATAGTTTTAAAAAACTGTGGCGATCTTCCTGTAAACGGGTTTTCATTCATATTTCTTTGATTGGAGATTTTTAAGGTGAAATCAGCATTTGAGGGATACAATGGCTGTTTTCGTCTTTGATTAAAAAAAATTTAGTTAAAAATTTGAAAATAAGCTAATGTAAAATGAATTAAGTATACAAAGTCTTTGTCTCTCGGTTTTTTAACAGCTCTATAAGAAAGTTCTTTTAAATAACACATTTGAAATGTATCGTTTTATATCTGATGTAATTTTCACCAAAGTTTTCTTTCTCTTTTTAACATTCACATGAAAATACTTTTGTTGTTCAAAAAGAAATATTATTTGCGCTGTCTTAGAATTCACGATAATAGATGAAAAGATTATCTCAAAATATGAAATAAATATCTCACGCAAATTTATTTTTTAATTTAAACTGTTTTGACAACTGTCAATTATTTGGCCTTTTTAAATATGATGCGAATTTCCTCCATTCGCGACATTTCATGCATAATAATGAATTTATTATTTAAAAATGTTCTCTCTCTTTTAAAATTCATGTGTAACTATAGTTTTTATGACATAATTTTCAATATTTTCCTGTTTTTAACATGTAATCACTTAATTCTCATTTGAAAGTTTTTTCTGATTATAATAGCCACGCGTAAATAAATTTTTAATTTGAAGAAAATATCATTCATTGCGGTGTTTTTAAGATTGGCAACAGTTTAAAATTGGCCTTTTCTAAAATATGTAAAAAATATATCTCGACATACTGAAAATTTGAATTTAAAATGGAGATAAATCCTCAAAATATGAGTCATTTAAAAATTAAATGCAGTGTGCACACCAGGAACTTGTATTAAATGATGTAAAAATGTTTAAATTCCTATGTATAGTTTTTGCTCATATAAATTTTTTTAATGAAACAATTTTGACCAACTTATACATTAAATATATCTTAAAATAATTATTCGATTTAAAAACTGTCTGCATCTGCGTGTTTATCGAACATTTCTCTATAATAGCACCAATTTTCATATTTTTGTATGAAACGGTTTTCTTAATATTAACGAAGAAACGGCCCTAGTCACAAGAAATATGGATGCTGATCTAGAAGAGTACTGGGAAGATCTATGCAGAATTTTATTGGTCCATTTCCAAATTGTTACTTTTTTTTATATATAGAAGCAGGGGTCTGTCCAGACTTTTTTCACAGGGTCCTGTTTTTGTGAAATTGTGAAGTTTTTCTTATTTTTGTGAAAATTCTAGTCATAATTTTGTGAATTTTAAATTATCGATGTCTTCATGTTCTATCATTCACATATTAAAAAGCTAAGTAATGTGCTCTTTGGTGAGTTCAACTGCTTACTTACAGGTCAGATTTTAATTTTAAATGAGTAAACTTGTGAAAAGTTCAATTTGAAGGTGAAAAAATTCTGTGAAAGGTCTATTTAAGAGATAAATAATTTTGTGAATGGTCCTGTTTTGGGATAAAATGTTTTGTGAAGGGTCCTGTTTTAAGATAAATTATTTTGTGAAGGGTCCTTTAAAGGACCTAAAAATTTCCTAAACATATCCCTGGAAGGATATTTGTACGAGACATTTATTTGATGTTTTTAGATAATCTTTTTAAACTATTGTTGAGAATTCTAAGATAGCGCAAATAATATTTCTTTTCTAACAACAAAAGTATTTTCTCCATGATTATTAAAACGAGAAAGAAAACTTTGGTGAAAATTACATCAGATTTAAAGCAATACATTTAAAATGTCCTATTTAAAAAAAAACTTATAAAAATACTGAGGGACAAAGACTCTGTTTACTTAATTCATTTTATAGTTATTAGCTTATTTTTACATGTTTCACTGATCTGATTTAACTGATCTGAGTTTGCAGTGTCTGAGCAGGGATTGATGGGCATAGCTCGTAGGGGGCAGAGCCCCCTAGTAATATAAAAATATTGTTACTTTCAAATATGTATCTTATTAAATAATGCTTCGCGAATCCAAACAAAGCATGACTTTTGCTAGTAATAAATAATATGAGATAGTACCTATGCAAAAAGTTTTAGAATGTTTAGTCTTTTAAATTCAGCATTGAGATATGAGATATACATGCAAGTGTAAATAAGAATGTGAATTAGATTCAAAGACAAATTTGTTCCTTTAATATGTTGCATAATATTCTTTACAAATTAATACATTTTTATAGGGAAAATAAAGAATGTCATAAACAATGATAAAACATCTCACTAACCTAAAAGTTGTAAAAACCATCATCTGTAAATACCTGGCCAAACCTAAAGTTTGCTATTAAAAAATAACTTATTTTTCAAAAAAAAAAAAAAAAAAAGTTTTAAATATTAACCCTTTTAGTGCGAGAGTTGACTAATGTCGACATCTAGGAGTTGGGTGCTGTAGACTACAGTAAGCATTGACAAAAGTTACCTAGGCGTTCATGGCGTATATTGCATTCACTGTTGTGCTCCATGGGCTTTAGCAGTGATTGCGTATGCGTAGTGCATTAATTTGGCTATAACCAAAACCAGTAGCGTGCCTTGCATGTACATTGTAGTGTTCCATGGGCTTAGCAGTGATGACGTATTGCGTATGCGTAAAGTGCTTGTAGACACTACTGATTTCGAACCGCATGACTATTTCAAGTATTTTTCCCAACAGTGTCTTTGAACTGATGAGTAACGAAACCAACCGGTATGCAGAACGTTTTTTCTATTCACCGGTTGATCTCTATGACAAAATATTCCGCACAGGGCATTAAATCCTCCCAAAAAAAATTCCGCACTGAAAGGTGTAATGTGACTCTGGGATATGTAAATTGGAGCAAACATTCAATTGAAAAATTCAAATTGAACCAAAATAAATCCAATTCACACCTCCCAGAACCACCCTACGGCCGTAAGGTATAGTGGAGAAGTAATATGCACCGTAATTAAATTAGATTAAATCTGAAAAGGAGACTCTTAAAATATAAATAAGGAAAATTGTATCTACTCACCCTATATAGCTGATAATGACACAGAAAATAAAGATAAGCACAATGATCAACATCAAACATATCACAAACATTTACATCAAACATATTTATTTAACACTGTTATTATATCAATGCCGGATCCGGGAATAAAAAAATATATTATTAATTAAAATCATAAAATGTTATATTATAGCATAATGAAGTATAAATATATTGAAGAAAATTTATATTTTATCTTCTTTTACTGATATAAATTTTATTTTTAGCAAGTCTATTTTAAACGCGTTGGCTAATGTTCTTTTTAAGTAAAACAGTTATTTCATAATAGAGTCTCTAAAGTAATGACAGGAGCAGTGTGTATTATTGTCTTAACGGCCGGCGTTAGATGAAAATTCGTCACAAGCGAATATATGTAGTTGAATACTTGAAGCACATAATGTCTATGAAGGATTATCACGAAACTCTAAACACGGGATGAAGGTATCAAAGATCGATGAAACCTGAAATCCACGGCGTCATTATTTCAATTGAGAATTCCTTTATTGCAGAGGGCTAATCAATCATCAATAAACATCTGAAGCTGATTATCTCGAAAGAATGCAACTAAAAGTCGAATGAAGGAGTTCGGTGATTATGAATTGTTCAGACATTTTCTTGAGACTTTTTCACTGTATGATTTAATCCAGAGATTTCGGAAGAAAAAGACTATTCAGGAATAGTTTTTGACAAATCTTTATAACTGAAATTTCTATTGAATATTACGTTATTAATTGGAAACGCCTATTGCATACTGGAGATGCTCGCTAGGCCAAAGGCCCAGCGGCAAGAAGAAAAATAATTGCCGATCCGAAAGGTCGGTCTTGAGCTCTCAGACAAAATTCTATAACTGACTCTTTTGAAACGCCTGCCGAAATCGGGAGACGCTCTCGGCAAAACTAGCCAATCAGAATATTTAAAAGGATGGCTTGTCGATAACACGGCCGACGAAAAAGATTTTGTACTAGGATTATCACCGTGGAATGGCAACACACTTATGAAGCAGGAGGAAAGGAATGTTCACGTCTTGGGAGTTCTTGTGACGTCAGATGGAATTTCCGGTGTTTCAAGAGCATTTTCGGAGCTAAAAAGATTGCTTTTTTGCGACACGGAGTGAATAGAAAGCCATTAAAATGAGGAGAAGTGTAGGAATTATAATCTCGTTTCTCTGGCAAACTATTGTAGCAATTATTCTGAAACTTTACCAGAGGAATATGAAAAAATAATAAAATACAATAAATTTAATTTTAAATTAAACAAAAGGGTTAATTAAATTTTCCACTTTAGATTTCATATATTTAAGCTTTGAGTTGATTTCTTTTATATACTAGTTAGTTAATATATTTTAATTTTGAACTTATGTTTTGTTTTCTGTTGGTTTCTTCCAGTTTTATCTGTTTCTTCCATATGTTTCCAGTTTCTTCCAAAAGAAACCCAACTCTGTTTATCCATCTTCCTATTTGCATATCAAAAGCACCATTTTTAATGTGAATTTTAGTGATTTTTAATGTGATTTTAAATGAGATTTTTAGTGCCTTTTTAATTTGATTTTAAACTCAATTTTTAGCTTTTAGGCTTGTATGACTTTTCAATCTTATAGATTCTGAAAATGTTAGGACTGAAATTTGGTCCCTTTTTATGTAATGATTGTAATAGTAATAATTGTATAATTAATATTTGTTATCATTTACTTAATCATAATTTTTATTTTCAGCTATTGAAGGATGGATTTTATTCATAACTGGTGTACATGAAGAAGCTTCAGAAGACGATATATATGAAAAGTTTTCTGAACATGGAGATATTAAAAATCTACATTTAAACCTTGACAGAAGAACAGGCTTTTTGAAAGTAAATTTCACTTTAATTCAGTATTCTTTAAGTCATATAAATTACATGAAAAATTGTGTCTAATTTACTGTTGTTTACAGACATGGCATTCTTCTGCAATTTTTTTTTTCCTCCAAAAGTTATGAGTCATGAATTTCGTCAATCTGTTACGAAAAAGTCATGATTTCTATCAATGAGTCACAGATTTTGATAACTCAGGCATGCATGCAAATCAGTCACTTTTCTTATTGTTAGACTTTTTTTGACAGAAACTGTACCTTGTTTCTGTTGTTTCAATTTTAATGCACAAACTTAATCTTGGTAACTTTTCTAGAAACTTCATGAAATATTTCTGGCAACTTAATTCCTCCGGGACGAGTATCCTATACACAAATTGTAATCTTTTAGTACCAGTATTTTTAAAAAGAAATCTTTGCCTAATTTAATCACAAAAGTTCTGTGATTAAATAAGATAAAAATTTCTATTTAAAAATGTGGTTAGTAAAAAATTAAGGATTGTGTGCACTCTATATGAGATATATGTGAAACACTTGTTGCAAAGGGATCAAATCTAGTTCTCATAAACCTTCTGGAAAAGGATTTTGTAACAACCATGTTAGGGGACACAAGCGTTGATTATATTTCCACTAAAATTGTCATCAATGTGACTGATTTTGTAGTTGTTGCTAAACAATTACACTAGAAATTATTAATAATAAGTTTATGATGAAGGTAAATCACTACAGCTGAAATATGTGCCTTAAACAATTGTGTGGATTGATCAATTGTGATGTCATTTGTTAAAAAAGTAGAACACAGCTGATCATTTCAAGCATTTCTTTCTAAGTAAAGTTATATTAAATACTCAGTCTTTTTCTAATAGCATTGGTTTTGTCAAGGAATGGACAGTATTGTTCAAGTAAAGTATTCACAGGAGTTTAAAATTTTAAAGTTGTGCAATTGCTGGTCTGGTGGTTATTACTTCAAGAGGCTACTAGTCTAGAGAAGTATGTCAAATTTCACATTAAGGCTGTTCTCAACTGCTCTGTTCAACAAGCGCAATTCGTTTTTACACATTTACAAATTCATTTTTTAACGGAAAGATATAAAATTTTGGAAAGCCTTATCATGGAAGCGATTTGGAATCGAACTGTGTGTTCCATTTTTTGATCAATCTTTTATGTATTGAGTTATAAGCGATTTTGATCATGTGACACAGCATTTTTCTCTCCTTACTGACTGGATTTTCTTCTTTCGTTCGGAAGTTCGGTTCAAAATGCCAACTTTGACAGTATTTTCTGAAAGATCTATTGTGTTTACAAGAAAATGGAAAAAAAAACAGTTTGATGACATAGTTTCTGAATAACACCTTCTAGTTTTGTCCGTTTCCGAACAAAAATGAATTAAAACTTATATCAGAAAGTTGACCCTTTGGATTTGAGAACAGCCTTAATTAGATGTTTCTATCTATTTAATATGCGAAAGATGACCATCTGAAACCTAATGGGATAACTTCACAAGACCCATGTGCTTACTGCTTATCACAAGACACATATATGCACTTCTTCAAAGTGCTTACAAAAGCTACCACAATTATTCAAATGTGCAAATAAGACTTAAAAAAATATTTAAAAAGTGTAACTGAAAAAAAGCAATGTCCCTATTTCTTTCTTTTTTTATTTAATTTTTGCTTATTTTTATCACCTTTTAAAGGTGTTTCTGCAGTTGCATGCCTTATAACTACATCAAACTTTGCACCAAGTATTGCATTATTATTTCTTTCTCTATTCACAACATAAATGTCATCATTTATGCTTATGCCTAATCTATTTTATTAAAATGGAAAAACTAAAAAGGAAACAAAATTGTACCATATTTCTTTCATATTTGTTTTATTTTTATGGACATCTTTTTCTTTTTTCTTTGTCATGGTAAGTGAATAATTAAATTCCTCACTGATCTCAGTGAATGTTTACTATGTTGCTTGAAATATTTTTTCATTAAAGAAAAATAATTTTTGTTTGTAGCATAATTATTCGTGCATGATGCATGGCAGCATTAAATATGTAATAAGTGACTTTATTTAGTTTTTGATTGTGGATAATCTGTTACCTTAATAATGGTTGATTTAAAGTCAAAATGCTTTTAAACAAGATGTAATTTAATAATACACAGGTAGTTGCTACATATTGTAGTAGTGGATTGTCTTTAATAATCTAGTCTATTATTAATAAAAATATAATAAGTAAAATTAGTATTAATATTTCATTTATGAATTGTCATGTAAATAAAATATGTAATGTAACCTTTGTAATTGTGTAATGCACAAATTCTTTTAAATAATTTTTAATTTCATATTTTATCTTTACTTTTCTGCAATATCATGCCTGCGTTTAGCATTCACTTTTAAAATAAGGCACTTTTCTATTAGTGTGTCTGTGTCACAAGTATCATCAATAACAGATTTTTTTTGCATTAGTTATGGTACTCAAAAATCCATATTTATTGAGAGAGATGAAACTCCTACATCAGCGGAGAAAAATATACACACATTCAAAAAATAAAACAAAAATTACTTTCATTCATTTAATTTAAAGTACAGAGAGAAAAGAAAAGAAAAAGGAACGTTTTAATAAGTAATAAAATTATATAATTTCATTTAATTGGTTGATCTGGGCATATTTTGGTGATAGAGCTTGCCCAATCCTTTCCTATTGCATCACCAACCGTCATTTCTAAACTTGATGTTAATTGTTATTTATGCTCTTAAATCTAATATATAAAAATGAAAATCTGTCTGTAATGCTATACAAATCCACAGTTTAGAAGCCAGAATTGTGAAATGTTACGTACATGTGTATTAAAACACGGCCGGAGCAACTAAGGTAATCCGGAATTGGAATAACTTATACTTAATTTTTAATTAATTAAAAACCACAAATTTAACAGCAAATTCCAATCAAATTTAAACATTTTTCATTATAGCTGTTGCCAACAATTAAAAATCTACAATAAAATTCTTACTACAACAATTACTTTTCTATTGCAAAATTTCCATGTGGAGAAATTAAATAAATGGCTTGACGAATTTAAAAAAAAGAAAATATTACATCATAACTTTTCTACTGCAAGATTTCCACATGACAAATGAAAATAAAATGCAGTAGAAGATCTTTATAACGCAATTATCCATATAACACACAACTTCTCAGAAGTAAACAATGATTTTTGCCGTTAAAAAGCACCTGCATTTCACATTGTAAAATATTGCTACTCTCTAGATGACTAAATTTGATACATTAGTTCAACTTTGTCTTCTAATTTAAGACTTTTTTACTGAAAAAAATGCTATTATTACAATAAACATTTTTGAAAATGTCTAATACAAGAGATGGTTGTGTTAGTTATATTTGGATCATGTTTATAAAGTAAATTTAACAAATCTGACCTATATTATGCAAAAATTTATAATTTGGATAACTCTTGGTAACAAGGAATACGGTATAAAGATATTCTAATGTATTGTGATATGTTTCAGACATATTTGGCTATGTTTACAAGATGAATTTAATGATGTGATCCATATAATGCAAAATTCTATATAACACATAACTTTGTGTTTTTAGGTTTGTGTTATAAAGATCTTCTACTGTAAATAGTTTGATTTAAAATCAAAAGTGGATGTTACATCATACTTTTTCTGTTTTATGATTTCTATGTGAAAAATTATAATTAATTAATTTGACGAATAAAATAAAAAAAAGGCATATTACGTCATATTGGAAATATAAAGGGCATGATGAATATATAATGTTATATAAGTGTGAAAAATAGTATTGAAGCATGATAAAAACTCGATTATGGAAATAGTGGCATATTTTAACGTTATTGTTCCAATGATGAATGGAAATAAGTTCATTTATAGCTGTATTGTTTTTGCGTCTGTTATATAAATTTATACATTTTTATATTGGGTTTTTATTTGATGCGTGTGTACAACACTTCAACTGTTTTTATGTTGTATGTTAAATTTTGAAATTGGTTTTTCAAAACAAACATTCTCAAAATTCCGTGCAACGCCAGGTACTTTAGCTAGTATAATATTAAATGTCAGAGAAAGAAGAAATAATAAGAATTTATGACCTAAAATATAATCGTCAATTTCCTATTTTGAATTAATTGTCTAACCAGTAGACACTTGCACAGATTTCACACTGCAATCTAATATTTTTTAGATGCAGGTTTAAATTTCTAAAAAAATAAGGATAAAAATATACCCCAAAAACAGACAATATCAAAGTTACAATAAAAACTAATCGAAGATAGCAAAAGGTATGCACAAGAAAAAAAAATAATAATGGTATCTTAACTGCATTAGAAAATAACCTTATCAGCTAAGGGACAAAGAAAAATAAATTGAATACGTATAAAATACAATTTAATTTAATAACTCAAAACATGCTTTTTAGGCAACATATGAAATACAACTGGTTCAGTTAATTAATGGTGTGTTTTTCGTCTAAACATTTCAATTGCAATTTTGTTTTTTAATCATAAATATAAAAATAAACACATGCAGTGGCATCCACGCTTTACCTTTTTTGTACTAATTTAATTATTTAATTTATAATCCTTTCTGGGCATGATTTAATACAGTATTTTATTTTTGTGGCAACATTGATGTGATAAAAAACTATCATTTCATTTAGGAAAACAATGTTTATTTAATTTTTAATTTAAAAACTGTATTTTAACAAAATGTCATTTATCAATATCAGAATACGAAAATGATAGGTTTGCCTTACTTTTGTCTTTTTGATTTTCAAAGTTTTAATTTTCGTAGAAATTGGCTATTGTTACAAAATATTAATTTGTTGTTAAGTTACACATTACTGCTATATGTTTTAACAATAGTGATGGTATCCCCATTTACATGTGCATTTCAGAAATTTCAGTGTAAGATTATAAGTTACATGTCTAAATGAGCAATATTGGTAGCAAAGCAAAGGTAGTGAAAATGAATGTGAAGAACAATAAAGGGCTGCCTCAATTGACACTTTTTTTGTGCCAAACCACTCTATCTGGATTGTGCTAACTGGTATAGTATAAGTTGTATATACAGGGTTGCAAAAAACCTGGGTTTTATTAGGTTTTTTTTCAGGTTTTATTGGGCTTTTTGAGTTTTTTTGGGTTTTATTGAATTTTTTGTTTTTTAAGAAGTGAGGGCAGGGGTGTAGTCCCTTATTTTTAAAGTATATGTATTAAATTAAGAAATCTTATTATATTTTTATTGATTAACTTATACAAGTAATTTGAATGGAAATAACATAAATAAATCAGTGTAAAAGTCTGGAAAAAAGCTTTTATTTCTGACTTCATATAATATTATGTAATAATCACATATTTAAAAGTTACTTTAATAGATTACTTTTTATCTGTATTCCTCACTAAGAACACATTTTTAAAACAAATCTTTAATCTTTTATTATTTATTAATCAAATAATGCTTCATAATATTTTCAAGATAGCTACGGTTCATTGTATAGAACAGTTTATTCTTTGAACATAATACATAGCTGTTACTAAAAATATTTAAATTACAAATGATTTCAATTATCTACATAACTGATTTTAATTATTTAATTTGAATATTTTGAAATGAAGTTATAATATTTAGATAATATCCAACACTGTTTATTTTTATCAACAAACATGCATCTATATATAAAAGAAAATTATATTTAACCTGCCCCCCCCCCCCCCAATGAAATTTGGAATTACATATAATGGATGAGGGGGCTCCACCCCACACAAGCCCCCATCGTGACACCTCTGAATTAACCTCCGCCTCCCTCCATTTGCAAATGACTTTTTTATTTATTTTCTTTTCAAAGAGCAAGATATTTTATGTGAAAACAACAGAAAACAAGTAGGTAAGTGTGATCACAGATTGCACAGAGGGTTTCGTTTAATATTCCTTTCAAAACACTTTATCCTTTTAAAAAATCTGTTAGTTCCACATGTTGCAACCAGAGGCGCACTCTATTCTAAACAAGCCTCTATCCGAACGAAACTCTGTTTTACATACTATCCGTAGATATATTAGTCGATAGGATTGGGCCGATAGCACCCGAGATAAGTAGGCGCCCCTGGCTAAAATATGTAAGGCTATGGTGCGTAATATGAAAGAATGGTCAAAGGGGTATCGGCAAAAGTTGGAAAAGTGCTTCCTGGGTGAAAAGGGCGGAGGTTAGAAAAATTGCTTAAAATACGCAAGTTAGAGCCCAGAGGAGTAAATAATATAAGACTTTTTAAAATTTTATGATTTGCCATGTGGTCTGAGGTATTCAGGTATACGTATGCAAAAATTCATGTCTCCAACTTAATTAGGGGCTCTCTTAGAAAGAATTGCTTAAAATACATATGTGGTAGCTCAAAGGGTTAAACTTAAGACTTTTTCAAGATTTTATGATTTGTCGCCTGGCCTCAGGTGTTCTGCTATAAGTATGCAAAATTTCAAATCTTCAATTTACTAAGGGGCTCATTTAGAGAAAGAATTGTTTAAAATACGCATGTGGGAGCCCAAAGGGTTAAATGTACAACTTTTTTCAAAATTTTATGATTTGTCGTATGATATGTAGTGTTCAGCTATAAGTAGGCAAAATTTCATGCCTCCAACCTAAATAGGGGCTCACTTAGAAAGAATTGTTTAAAATACATATGTGGGAGCTCAAAGGGTTAAATGTATGGCTTTTTCAAAATTTTATGGTTTGTCATTTGATGTGAGGTGTTCAGCTGTAAGTATGCAACATTTCACGCTTCAAACCTAATTTATATTTAACCTAGTTGAATATTAAATAGTTGAATATTAAAGAATATAGATTTGTTCATTCTGCTCTGTAAAACATAAAAATGATATTAGAGAATTAGAGCTCTGCACGGGTCGGAATTACCAGACTCGGAAACGGCCCGTCCCGTCCCATCCCGCGTAAAACTTAAAAGTTCGGCCCTAGCCCTGCAAGGCCCATTTATAAATTTATCGGCTTCATCTAAATATTTATATCGGGCCGGTAGACCGGCTTAATTGTAGCTATCGGCCCGGCCTGGTAGAGCTGTTCATTTTTTTGCCAGCCCGGACCGTTTATTTTATCAGCCCAGCCCGTTGAAAAAACTGTCCTAATAAAGCGGTTTGAAATTTTGCCGACCCGCCGCGGCCCGAGGGCCGGACCGGTGCAGACCTCTATTAGAGATACGTAGATAATTTTTCATAACGGTATTAAAACATGATTTGCTTTCCTTCCATTGTGGGTTGAAATATTGCGGGTGCGGGTTGATATACTTCTGGTTTGGGTCGGGTTGCGGGTTGCCGAAAATTATTTTTGCAGGTTCGGGTCGGGTTGCAGGTGACTTAAAATGGAATTTGCGGGTTCAGGTCGGGTAAAACCCGACCCGCGCAGGACTCTAATGTGAGGTGTTCAGTTATAAGAATGTAAAATTTCACGCCTCCAACCTCAGCGTTCGAAATCCTTGGTGGTCCACTGGTCCAAGACCACCAAAACTGCAATCGGACCACTAATTTGAAAAATTTAGTGGTCCGCAGGACCAGTAATTTTTCCCCCTCTTTCACAGGTAAACTTAAATTTTCCTGCCCCCTAGAAAACCGCAACCAAACACAAATCACACAATAATAAATAAAAATTGCATTAAACCTTAGTCATTTGAAATAAATAATCAGATAAATAAAATATCTAATTAATAATTTTATAGTTTTTCGTTATGTATGCTGTTTATTTAATATTTAGTAAATTATAATTTTACATTTTACTATGCTGAAAATTTTGGATGACTGTAAACAGGGGTGATTGTGCTCCGGGTGTAGCCCGGATTTCCGGGTTTTTCGATCTATCCTTCCGGGTTTATGAGATTGTTACGTTTAGCGGAAAATTCGGACATTAAAAAGTATCGCGAATTTTGACAAATGGTCGCCGAAAAAAATCAATTCCTCAATCGTTCGCTGAAAAAAAATCGACAATTTCTTCAAAGGATTACGGGGGGAAAAGTGAATTTCGACAAAGAATCTCGAAATAAACACATTTCGTCAAAGGATCGCGATAAAACTAAGATTTTCGTCAAAACATCGCGGGGAAAAAACGCGATTTTCGTCAAAAGATCGCGGGAAAAACGGATATATCACCAAAGTAAAGCAGAAAAATGGATATCGTCAAAGGATCGCTGGAAAAACGCTAATTTTGTTAAAAGATCACGTAAAAAACATTAATTTCTTTAAAGAATCGCGGAAAAAACGCGAATTTCGACAAAAGACCGTTGGAAATGATATGCAAAATCCTCTTTTCTCATCACTGTCCACTTATTTCCCTACTTTCACTTTCATTTTATTTCTTTATTTACGTTAGTAAAGTACTTTATTTAGTTAAATATCTACTTACCTTTTTACTTTATTTACTTTCTTTTACTTTACTTAAATCCATCTTTATTTATTTCAATATGTTGAAATATGCTTGTTTTCTGTCTTAAGATATCTTTTTATGTTTCTATATTCTTAAATCCCCATTCATTTCTTTATTAAAGTTTTGTTCAATAGCTCTTAAATTCAGCTTCCGACATCGTTTGTTTCACTTTCCATCTCGGCAGAAACAGCTTCGAGTTTCTCGCTGTTTTGCCGTTGTTTTCTACTAGATGGCGTTGTGTGTCCGGAGTGTTGGCGATCGTCGTCATAGTTACCGACTTCACGTGGTTCTTCTTAGAAGCCGGTTGGAGGTTGGAGTGACATGCGTGGATGCCGTATTTCGGTATACCCTTTTGGAATAAATCGCGATGCTTTCGTGCCATCTTTGCCAGTTGTAGTTGTTCTCTGTACCGGGAAGGTGAATAGATGGTTTTATTAGTTCTTCATTATGGATTCACTCGTTATTAATAATTGTTCATATGTTTCTGAATTCATGCAGCTTTATTATCGTGATAATTTATGACAGATGGCCGTTTAAATAGTTGTGAGTGCTTACCCGTGAGACTTTTATTATCTTTTAAAGTTATGATTGTTTCGGATGAGACTTCATATCCATGTGGCTGTGTTTCCGGAAGTGAGCCTTCTATTCTATCTTGCTACCATCTTGCGTAAAGTTGTTTTCCATTTGTCGTATCAGCCGGTAGTAATGCTTGGGTATATAAGTGAAGTATTGTCAGCACCTTCAAAGACGAACTTGATATTTTTGGGTGGTTTCTTCTTTGGTGAATTGAGACATTTTCCTATCAAGTGTAATTGCTTTTGTTACATCGTTGAGAGTTTAAGACTTGCTTTCGCTTAGAGCCCTACAGCACTACTGGAGTTGTTCATGGATGTAATAACTGAAATGACTTCATTACTTTGTCATATTTGAAGGTAATCGGTTTTTCACTTGCTGTCATGATGATATAAAACTGTTATAAAGATACTGAGATATCAGATAAGTTGTTTTACTATTATACACTTGTTATTTGAATACAGGCTGATAGTTGAGAGATATTGTATTTTTACTTTTATGTTTTTATGTGTCATTTAAGTTTAAATAAATTTAATTACGTTTTTAATACAGTTGTCTTTATTTTTCCACCACTTATTAAAGTTAGTTTACTTTCCAGATGTTTAGAGATTATGAAGTTTAGTTTTAATATCATAATTAATTGATCATTTTTCTTTCGGGGTTTTAACTCAGCTTTATACGTTTCTACTGCTTACTAATGCACTCTGCTACCCAATTTAACCCCTAAGCACTATATATTTTTATAGTGCTTAACAAAAAGGTTATGGGCCCTTGTTTTAGTTTTAATATAGTAAAGAAATATAAATTTTTATCTTGTCTAAAATTTTAACTTTTGCAGAGTTGGCAGAGAACGTGCTGAGATGGTTCAAAATTTAATTCAGAGTTATAAATTTTATAGTTTAAAGTTATAATAAGTAAATTTAATGTAATATAAATTAGAAATTTTAAAGATAAAACTTAAATATTTTCTTGTGGTGGAAATTTTTTTTTTTTTTGTTGGTTCTTCCCGATATTTTCGTCGGGGGGGCCGATGTTTTGATAATGCTTATTTAGTTTGAAAATATTATATTATGTCTTATCTGTAATGGCTTAAGTTTTTAATCATGATTAACGATGTAAATTGAACCATAATGAATTGTTTAAGCTCAATATTTATGGCATTTGAGTAATTTTTCAATGCATTTTTGAACTTTAAAATTTTTTTTTAATCTGAAGCTTTCTTAGTTGAGTGTTTGAAGAAGTTCTTTTTGAAGTAAAGTCAGCTAAATATGTAAATTTTGTGATTATAATGATGTTTAATAATATCATAGTCAGCTATTTACTGCAAAGTCGTTGGAAAGTTGTGAATGGCATAAGTTATATGCAGTATAAGCCTGTTTACCCATGTTTTTGATGATTTTTTCGGAGTTGTTGTGGGAGCAGTGCTGGTGCCCTCCTTTTTGCGGTGAGGGAAATTTAATTTACTGTAGACTTTCTGAGTTTTTATTGACTTTTGAGTATAGAATGCTGACTTGTACAAATTTTTAAGGATGAAACTATCTCTTTAGTCTAAGGACGCTTTCCCGGACATTTTATTTTACAAAGTTATCGTCCAGTTATCGTTTCTTTTAGTTGTGCTACTATATGTATTTTTAAGATTTTTGATCATTGCCCATCTTTGGATAATTCCTGTATATCTATTTCCTATATCTGTTATATTTACATATGTTTAATAATTGAAATTTTCATGTGATATTTTGAATATGTTTAATGTGCTTAAGTGTTTTAATAAATGAAGGGCTGTGGAGTATTTATCTGAGGACATGTTTCGGGCTTATATGACTGGATTCAGAGGAATGTGTTTACTCAGTTTAAACTATTTAAATAGGTTAAAACGATTTGAATTTTATTAAATTACTGAGTTTGGTAATGTTAAAAATATTAATGAATTTTTCCAGGTTTTTTTTAATCAATATTTTAAACCTTAATATTTTTGAGTTGGAGCTGGGGGATTCATTTTTTGAAATGGTAATCTTATTTAGAGCTTTAAATGAAAATGGTTTTTAAGTGTAAATTTTTAACTGGTTTTTATGATGTAACTTAAAGTTTAAATGGCTGGGTCTTAAGGAAATTGGTATGTAAATTTTTATTGATATTTTTCTTTACCACTATATTTCGGGGGTTTGGGAAAAAGAATTTCTTTTGTGACCGGCTCAATTTCCCGAAATATTGTTGGTTTAATTTTTTTTAGATAAATTAAATGATTTCTGCTCTGAATTTAATCATGTTTACAGCTGTTAACTTATTTCGGATGTACGGGGGTTTCTGGTGCTTTCTACCTCAGTTTACCTGGAATTGTTAATAGCTCCTAATAATTTTAATTTATTTAATTACTTTATGCTTCTTGGTATCTAGAATATCACCCTTTCTCTGTGTGTGGATGTTCTGGAAGGTGTGTGTGTGATCCTTTTATTCATCCTAGTGGTGAATACGTTTCGAATGACTTTGTCTATAAGGGCCGTTGTGCTGTCATTTGATTCTAGATGCCGGGAATTAAAATTCTTTTTAGTTACAGGGAGCTAAAGTTTTGAAAAGTTAAAATTCTCTTTTGACCAGTAAATTATAAATTTTTAATATCTGATTTGCCTTTATAAAAATTAATTATTTAATAGTTTTATTTCTTTTAACTGGTTCATTCATTTAAGTAATTGATTTTTGACATAATTGTGTTCGATCATTGTCTAATTTGTAAGAGGTATCTGTGAACAGTATCCAGATACTATATTAGTGGGTTGTTTTAAACGACCAGGTGGTCGAATTCATTGTGTAATTTCAAGTTTGTTAGAATTTAGCACAGTTTATCTAATGAATCTCACCAATTGCTTCAGCATGCATATTTGTGTTAATTTATATAAATGAATCTGTTTTTAAATATACTTAGATTATTTTCTAGTTATTGATATGGCCAAACAGTTTCCCTTGTGCAAGTTATATATCATTATTTTAAAATTACCTGTTTTTAAAGTAAACTTTTTTTTGTTTATTCTGAGGAGTTCAATTTTTGGATAATTGTTTTAATGCTTTGGGATCAGTAATAGCGTCAATTTTTAATGAATTTAAGATGTGTTACTTGCCTGGTTGCAATTACTTTTCCTTTTTAATGAACTCTGAGGATTTAAACATTATATTTATGATTTATTTGAAAATAAAATAAAAAAAAGGGTTTATCTGTATTGCTCATCATGCTTTAGTGCTTTTCAATGAGGTTTAAGCCAGCTTAAGTGTTCATGGGTTTTTCTCATGTTTAAAAGTGTCTCTCATAATTAGCTATGCATTAGTATAGTTGTTCACTTTAAGTGTTTTGAGGAGAGGAAACTTGATCTGGCAACCCATTTTTGAAATGTTTTTACAGTTTTATGATCTTAAGTGAGAGTTTTGATCTTTATTACTGTTGGTTAACTAAAGTTTATATGTAAAAATCCTTTATTTCTATCTATTGGAGCATTATCTTATGATATACTATATAAAAGGTTACATTTTTGTTTTTGCATTTATTATGTATTTAAATATTGTATATTTTTATATGTTCAATATGTAAAAATTTGGTCATTGATAATACATGAAGTTTGGACAGGTGTTTTTATATATTTGCTCCGCAGTTTTTAAGGAGGGAATTTTAAAGTTGTTGAATTAAGATGTCTGGTACATCTGTTTTTAAAAATTAATTTAAAGTTTTAATGATGTCTTTCTAGTTAAGAGGTTGAGGTATTGAGATGGAACAGCAGTGTTTAACTAAAGGTTTGAATGGCTGTTGGGTTTAATGGTTGGTTAAATTTTTGAAAATTTTCAGAAGATTTGGAGTCATACTTAACCAGAATTTTTAACGGTTAAGTTAAAGTTGACTACTTGTTAGAATCCAGCATGGAATCTTTGCTTGGTATAAGATGTCCGACCGTTTTGAACCGTATGGCCTTCGAAGTTTAAATATACCTTGGTGGAAATGCATAGGAAATCTATTTGTATATTGCTTTTTCCTGAAATGGGGTATATGAACTGAAGATGAAGATTCATAGAGGTGTCTATTTCTTGTAAGCTGTTTCTTTCTCAAATTGAATTTATCTCCCTGGATTAGTGTATCTGATTATATAGTTTGGTGAATGTTTGGCAAACATTGATGGTTTCTATTGAAGGAATATGAAAAAGAAAGGAGTTTGTGTATATATCCAGTTTTAAATTTTTGGATATAAAATCTTTAAGAAATCAGGTTTCAAGAAGGATAAGGGCCCGTCCGTTATTGAAACTTGTCTGATACCCTCTGAACCTAGATAATTGTCTTCATGTCTATTTATAGGTATTAAAATGTTTTTGACTTTTAGTGGCAATTTCCTTTGGCTAGTGTTGAGAATTGTGTTTTTGTTCCCTAGTTGATTATGGAATGGTTCGAGAATCATTTATGTATGCTGCCTACATCTACGTATATGTTTATTGTGAGAGAATGGTGTGAAAGACTTCAGTATGCTTTAATGCTAAGTGGAATGCCGGTATCCCTGGATTGACAGTTTGCATGGTGGAAGTTGCTCTTGATCCTGGGATTTCAGTATTTGTATGAGTGTGATGTTCCAATAATACACCCTCTTTTTATATGCTTTTCCTCAAGTGTTGGGAAATTATACTTATTTTGGTGTTGTCCCGCTTGTCAGGATTCTTAGATGTTGTCGCAGCAGGGATAAAATTGATAAAGGGAAAGTTTTTCTTTTCCATTAATGTAACCTTTATCCGGGAGACTAGGCACGTGTTCTCTTGGTCATTCGTGGATTACTTAATGGTGTAAAGTTATGCTGTTTTTACTTGGTTTGAAGAGGGGGGAACTTTAATCATGGAATACCATCAATTGTAACTGTCATGTTTTTGAATTCTCTTGATCAGATATTGCTGAATTTGACTGTAATATGTAGATTGAGTTATCGAATTAAAATCTTTTAATTTTTAATGTTGTACATCTATTGCTGTAATATGATAATGTGAGATTTGATAATTTGAAATAGATCTAATGTTCTTAAGTTATCAACTTAATGTTTTTTTTTACTGTTTGAATTATTGTCTATTTTTATATTTAATGCTTGATCATATTTCGTTATGGTATTTGCCAATTAAACTACACTTAATTTGAATTTTTGTATATTTAATAGTGAATTTATAACTGGAAATGTAATCTCTTAAGATGGGTGAATTTTTATGATTAAATCTGAAATTGCATTTGCCTTTGAATCTGTATCTGACATTAAATTTGAGTCTTTATAAGAATTTGGATTTTTAAAGATGAGAGGACTTGTTTTTTTTAGTAGCGCAACATGTTATGCATAATCTTTTAAGAGTATCAAATGGATACTTCTGGATTTGTAGGGATTCAATGTAATACAAGACGAATTGGATGATATACTTGTGTGTTGTATATTTATTACTATGATATGTTTTTAAATTTTAATTTTTGTTTAATCCTTTAGTGTTTTGGGGCTCATTACATCTGTTTCGTTTCTTTAATCTTTTAGTTTCTTTTACTTTTTAATTTCTTGTGATTGTGGGTAGGTACTTTTTGTATTTTAGGAATTTGATTCCAGATCTTATGGAGGTGTTTGTTGGTCCTTGGAAATTAGACTTTCAGTGTCTATGTGCGGCCTTTTTGGAGCTGCTGATTATTTTCTTTGGGCATCACCCTTCGTGTCCAGTTGATGAGAGGGGGGGCATTTGATATGCAAAATCCTCTTTTCTCATCACTGTCCACTTATTTCCCTACTTTCACTTTCATTTTATTTCTTTATTTACGTTAGTAAAGTACTTTATTTAGTTAAATATCTACTTACCTTTTTACTTTATTTACTTTCTTTTACTTTACTTAAATCCATCTTTATTTATTTCAATATGTTGAAATATGCTTGTTTTCTGTCTTAAGATATCTTTTTATGTTTCTATATTCTTAAATCCCCATTCATTTCTTTATTAAAGTTTCGTTCAATATCTCTTAAATTCAGCTTCCGACATCGTTTGTTTCACTTTCCATCTCGGCAGAAACAGCTTCGAGTTTCTCACTGTTTTGCCGTTGTTTTCTACTAGATGGCGTTGTGTGTCCGGAGTGTTGGCGATCGTCGTCATAGTTACCGACTTCACGTGGTTCTTCTTAGAAGCCGGTTGGAGGTTGGAGTGACATGCGTGGATGCCGTATTTCGGTATACCCTTTTGGAATAAATCGCGATGCTTTCGTGCCATCTTTGCCAGTTGTAGTTGTTCTCTGTACCGGGAAGGTGAATAGATGGTTTTATTAGTTCTTCATTATGGATTCACTCGTTATTAATAATTGTTCATATGTTTCTGAATTCATGCAGCTTTATTATCGTGATAATTTATGACAGATGGCCGTTTAAATAGTTGTGAGTGCTTACCCGTGAGACTTTTATTATCTTTTAAAGTTATGATTGTTTCGGATGAGACTTCATATCCATGTGGCTGTGTTTCCGGAAGTGAGCCTTCTATTCTATCGTGCTACCATCTTGCGTAAAGTTGTTTTCCATTTGTCGTATCAGCCGGTAGTAATGCTTGGGTATATAAGTGAAGTATTGTCAGCACCTTCAAAGACGAACTTGATATTTTTGGGTGGTTTCTTCTTTGGTGAATTGAGACATTTTCCTATCAAGTGTAATTGCTTTTGTTACATCGTTGAGAGTTTAAGACTTGCTTTCGCTTAGAGCCCTACAGCACTACTGGAGTTGTTCATGGATGTAATAACTGAAATGACTTCATTACTTTGTCATATTTGAAGGTAATCGGTTTTTCACTTGCTGTCATGATGATATAAAACTGTTATAAAGATACTGAGATATCAGATAAGTTGTTTTACTATTATACACTTGTTATTTGAATACAGGCTGATAGTTGAGAGATATTGTATTTTTACTTTTATGTTTTTATGTGTCATTTAAGTTTAAATAAATTTAATTACGTTTTTAATACAGTTGTCTTTATTTTTCCACCACTTATTAAAGTTAGTTTACTTTCCAGATGTTTAGAGATTACGAAGTTTAGTTTTAATATCATAATTAATTGATCATTTTTCTTTCGGGGTTTTAACTCAGCTTTATACGTTTCTACTGCTTACTAATGCACTCTGCTACCCAATTTAACCCCTAAGCACTATATATTTTTATAGTGCTTAACAGGAAAAACACATAATTAGAACCGGGAAAGATTTTTCCCATCCCGGAATCGCGAGGAAAATGCGATTTTCGTCAAAAGATTGTGGGAGAAAACGCGATTTTCGTCAAAAGTTTGCGGGGGGGAAACGCGATTTTCATCAAAGGATCGCGGGAAAGACGGAAATATCGCCAAAGAATCGCTGGAAAAACGTGAACTTCGTTAAAGGATCGCGGAAAAAAACTAGTTTTTTTAAATAATCGCAAAAAAAAACCGCAATTTTCACCAAACGATCGCAGAAAAAACGCGAATTTTGTCAAAGAATCTCGAAATAAAACAAATTTCATCTAATGATCTCGAAATAAAACAAATTTCATCTAATGATCTCGAAATAAAACAAATTTCATCTAATGATCTCGAAATAAAACAAATTTCTTCTAATGAGCGCGAAATAAACACAAATTTCGTCAAAGGATCGCAAAAAAGTGCAAAATTTGCAAAGGATCGCGAAAAAAAAACAAGATTTTCGCCAAAAGATCGCGGGAAAAACGGAAATTTCATTAAAGGATCACGGGGAAAAAAATTCTTCAAAGAATCGCGGAAAAAACGCGATTTTTGTCAAAAGATCGCAGGGAAAAACGCGATTTTCGTCAAAAGATCGCAGGGAAAAACGCGATTTTCGTCAAAGAATCGCTAGAAAAACGGAAATATCGTCAAAGGATCGCATAAAAAACGCAAATTTTGTTAAAGAGTCACAGGGAAAAAACATGAATTTCTTTAAAGAATCGTCAAAAAACGCAAATTTCGCCGAAAAAACGCAAATTTCGTGAAAGGATCGCAGAAAAAACACATAATTAGAACCAGGAGTGGTTATCTCCCCACTCTCTCTTCTGTAACCTTTCAGAAAAGTTGATGTGAATTTCAGATACATTTTTTTTTTTTTACTCAGAATCACCCCTGGTATTGTGTTATCCATCTCAATCTCGGTAGAGAAATTTCCAGAATTGCATATCTGTTAATGTGTAATACCCAAAAAGAAAGCAAGAAAAAGAAATTTATCTTGTGTAAGAGTAAAGCTTTAAAAATAGATTTTTATTTATTTTTTTCTAATACTTAGCCACTTAGAAGTAAAATTGGATTGGTTTTGACATTTTTTTACTGTTTTCAAATAACTAGATATGACTTGCATTAAATCTACTAAGAGAGTAACTCTTAACATATAATTTGTACTTGTTTCATGAGTACTTAGAATAAATTCATTTACTGAATATAGAATTCGAACTTTGCATGTAACAAGATAAATTGCACTCTCCATTTGATGAAGTCATTTAGCTTTCAGTGAAATTAACATAAGTTTACCAAATTATGTTTTTCTGCAATTGTATATTTCAAACAATAGCAGAAATATGTCATTTGATTGTCATGCTGTTGCAGCATCAGTTGTTATGTAAATTGATATTGGTATATTTTGCATCGATAATTTTCAGGGTTTTTCACTTTGTATCAATTAATTTTCAGGGTTTTTTACTCCGAGTCACAATCACCCCTGTGTAAAGGAAGTTTGGTTTATATTCTAAGAGATGGGGGGGGGGGGGGGGTCACTCGAGGGTTAAAGAAACTTAATAGAATTTTATGTAGCGGGCCAGTGATGATGACTGCGGACCAGTAAATTCTCATGCTTACTGGTCTTATCAATTCTACTGCTGAACCTAATTATGAGCTCACTTAGAAAGAATTGTTTAAAATACACATGTGGGAGCCCAAAGGGTTAAATGTACGACTTTTTCAAAATTTTATGATTTGTCGTATGATGTGTAGTGTTCAGCTATATGTATGCAAAATTTCAAGTCTCCAACATGTATAGTTTCTGAGAACGGGCTCTGTGACAGACAGGCAGACAGAGTAGTGAGACGAATAGGGTTTCGTCAGATGAACGAAACCCTTAAAAAAAAAAAAAAAAGAGTAATTTCATTGCTAAATGAATCCAATTCAAAATGTAAAAAGTGGCAAAAAAGGCTAAATAGCTTTTTTACCTTCAATTAACATAAAGTTATATTAAACCAAAATGTCTCGATTGTTTCTGAAAATTGTGCAATTTTGTCTGTGTAATTTTAAATTTTCAGAACTTATACGTAATATTTTCATTATCGTTAGTAATATTAATTAATAATACAGTTAATAATATTTTGCAATTTTGATTTCAATTTATAGATTGTATGTGATGAAATTATTTATTTATTGTTGAACTGTCATTCATAAAATATATCCTATTTTTAGGGTTATGCTCTTGTAGAATATGAAACTTACAAAGAAGCTCAGTCAGCTTTAGAAAATTTAAACGGAAGTGATATGCTTGGTCAGCAAATAAGTGTGGATTGGGCTTTTGTGAAAGGTCCAACTAAAAAGTAAGATATTGGAAAATCTTTAATCCTTTCTAATTTTCATTACCCTGCAAATATCAGTTAAACTGTCTTATTTTGAATGTCTCAGGAATTCCAATTTCTGTCCACAACTGACTTTTATGTTAGTTTTTCATAAAATGTGATTTTTTTTTTTTTTTTTTTAAATAAGAAAACTTGAAATCAAAAGTATAGTTTTCTTCTCCCCCCCCCCCCCCCCCAAAAAAAAAATAGAGGTGTTATTTAATAGTTTAAGAATTCAATGTTTGTTCTTTAAAACCTGAAGTAAAATTTCTTAACCTGTTTGAATATGCATTTCTATTTTAATGTTATTTTGAACTTTTGACATGTTCATATAGATGCTTAATTACTCAAAAATAAGAAAAGTTACTTTGTCTTTAAAAATTGTTTAATGAGATGTGCGGTAGAACAATTTTTTTTTTTTTTTTTAATCGTATCCTTTGTTCCAGCTAAATTGTTAAAATAAAAACTTTTACCTTATAGACCTGGTATGTTTTCTTTTCTTTTCTTTTCTTTTTTTTTTTTTTTCTTTTTTTTTTTTTTTTTTTAAACGCTTTTGTGTAGATTGTAAAATAGCGGGATAATATAGAGAAATTATTTTAATTCTGAAAAAATATGTTTCATACATTGAAAAATATTATTACTTTGTCTAATTCAGATAAGATGTGAGAATTTAGGACAAATAAAGCAGTAAGAGAAGTTTTGTTTTTGTTTTCCTTCCCCTCTTTTTTTTTAAATTTCTGCTCGGTACTACTATTGTTTTGCTTTAACTTCATTATTATCTGCATCATCATTATTCCTATATCATGCTGTTTTAATACAACAAACAAGTGGGTAAGTATGATCACAGATCACACAGAGAGTTTCGTTTAATATTCCTTTCAAAACACTTTATCCTTTTGCAAAATCTGTTAGTTTCACATTTCGCAACTAGGGGGCGAACTCTATTCTACACAAACCTCTATCCGAATGAAGCTCTGTTTTACAACCTATCCGTAGATATATTACTCAAGGGAATCGGGGCCCATAGCACCCGAGATAGGTAGGCATCCCCTGGCGGTAAAAAATGGAACTAAAATATGCAAGTCTGTGGCACATAATATGAAAGAGTGGTCAAAGGGGTGTTGGCAAAAGTTTAAAAAGTGCCCCGCCGGGTGAAAAGGAGGAAGATAAAAAATCTATATATATTTCTCTTACGTAGCGCTAAAAAAGGGCTGTATTTGTAGCTTGCTATTTGGCAACAGTCAAAGCGACGATTGTCAGTTGTTAAGTTATGAGTAGCAACTTTTATAGCGTCTTATTATAATAGTTTTAAATTAATTTAAGCCGTGATTTTCAATACTACAGGCAAAATGAAAGGAGAAGGACCCCATCTGACACTAACATGCAATTTAAATTTAAACGGCGTCAATTTCCTGTTCGCTTAGCTTTCTCAATGATGATCAACAAGTCACAGCGCCAAACTTTTGATAAATGCATTTTTATTTATATTTTCAACAAAATTTTCAATTACTTTTTTATGAATTAAAATATTTGTAAATTTCATATGTTGCTTGCTTGGATCTCATAGCAGCCTAACTAAAAATATTTTTTATTGTATTTTCACTAAGGTTTTAAATTAATTCTGTTTCCAAGGTACATTTTTATTTACATTTTCAATAAAGTTTTCCATAACTTTTTTATATATTAAAAATATTTGTAAATTTAATACGTTATAATGATTTATGATAGCACTAATTCTGGCTAGAGTTGACGTAAATAGTGGCGAGCGAGCGAGCAAAGCGATCCCATCCCAATATGAATTGCGTAGCAATTCATGGGGGTTGGCGAGCATTAGTGAGCAGGGGGCTGAGCCCCCTAGTTGCTTAAAATACACAAGTTAGAGCACAGAGGGTTAAATATAAGATTTTTTCAAAATTTTAGGATTTGTCGTTTGATCGCAAGTGTTTAGCTATAATTATGCAAAATTTCAAGTCTTCAACTTAATTAAGGGCTGAGTTAGAAAAAAAAGCTTAAAATACACAAGTTAGAGCCCAGAGGGTTAAATATAAGATTTTTTCGAAATTTTAGGATTTGTCGTTTGATGTAAGATGTTCAGCTATAAGTATGCAAAATTTCAAGTCTCTAACATATATAGTTTCTGAGAATGGGCTGAGTGACGGACAGACAGACAGACAGAGGAGCGAGACGAATAGGGTTTCGTCAGATGAACGGAACCCTAAAAAGAGTTATTAATGTGCTCTTATTTAGTGTTTCTTTGGCTATCTGTTTGTCTATCCATTAGGGATGCACCAAATAGCGATTTTGACCGGATACCGAATATTCGGCTAGCCGAATAGTAACTGCTAGGCCGAATAGTAACTAATTGGCTGAATACCGAATATTCGGCTTGTCAAATAGTAACTGCTAGGCCGAATAGTAACTAATCGGCTGAATACCGAATATTCGGCTTGTCAAATACTTTTATATTTCAAAGTTTAAAGGCATTAAAATGTTAAATTTTAAAACAATTTTATATTATATCTAAAACACAAACTTTTATTCTAATAAACAAGAGCTTTTTTCAAGTAAACTTTATGATGAAAAAAATCTGTTTTAAGTTATTTAACAAGAGGATAGTTATAAAACTTTTTCAATTAATAAAGTTTTAAATTTCATGGTTTCATCTGAGAATTGAAACAAATGAATAAAATTTTCTTAAATTCTAAAACGAACATTTTAAAGTCAAAGAGAGATTGTGAAAAAATTGGAAGAAAAATTGTTCAGGATCATCATATGTTTGTCAGGAAGAGACTAAAGTAAAAGTAAATAAATAATACAATCTATTCAAATTTTATATGGTGGCAACTCAGCAAGAATAACTGTTCTACTCCCTTTGATTAAGCAAGGAAGATTTTAGATGCATTCTAGATCAGTATCTGGAATGGGCAATCATTTTCAGAGATTGTAAACGTTGTTCTTAAAATCTTAGCAAGAAGCAAATAACTTACTGGACAATGTTCAGGAACTTGTATTTGTACATAATTAATTCCTATGAAAATCCCCGTGATTGGTTAATTTTCTTAAATAATATTTAACACACAGAAAATAAATAATGTATAAACATTCTCTTTTATTTAAATATGATTCTGTTTCTAATTATTGTGAATATCTTTATAAGTTGACTGTTAAATGTAGAAGATGTATAAGGTTTTAGAAAATATGCTCTAAAAGTTTTTTCTAAGTATTCGGTGACATGGCCGAATACTGAATATATACCAAATATTCGGTGCATCCCTACTATCCATTCTCTAGCTCGTGTAAATATACTCTGAATGCTGTATAATTTATATATGTTATTGAGTTTTACCGTGGTGTGTTCACCATTGGAAAATAAAGTGTATAGCATTTGTAGTTCCTTTACAGGAACACTCAAAAGAATTCAGTTACATTATTTTCTATGCGGGAAAATTGTCTGCAGAGTAATTTAATGATATTACATTATTTCAAACATTTTGAAATTGATATACGTCAATGAAGTGCACTACAAGATGCTTACTGTAGAATAGGATGTGCATAACGTGTATCATTCATTTTCAGGGACATACAAAGGAATTCAGTTATAGTACTGTCTACAAGTTATAATTGGTGGAAGTGCATTGTTAATTATGGTATACATTTTTAAATTCTATAATTTTTTTTGCATATTCTTGGGCATAAATTCTATTGATCATATACAAAGTTGCACAAAATAATTTTTTTCCGTTTATTGATGAAAATAGCTGAAGGGGAATTTTCAGTTGTGTTATGTTTTTCCTAACTGAACTAAATTTTAACATGCTATGTACTATGAATACATACTCTATACCAGGTGTTCTCAAACTATGGTATGCGTACCATTACTGGTACGTGAAGCTCTGTTTGCTGGTATGGGAAAATCTGATAATACTGGTATGTGAAATGAAATAAAAAACAAGTAGGTAAGTGTGATCACAGATCACACAGAGGGTTTCGTTTAATATTCCTTTCAAAACACTTTATCCTTTTGAAAAATCTGTTAGTTCCACATTTCGCAACCAGGTGTGCACTCTATTCTAAACAAACCTCTATCCGAACGAAACTCTGTTTTATAGACTATCCGTAGATATATTAGTTGAGGAGATTGGGACGATAGCATCTGAGATAAGTAGGCGCCCCTGGCGGTAAAAAGTAGAACTAAAGTATGTAAGGCTATGGTGCATAATATGAAAGAATGGTTAAAGGGGTGTCGGCAAAAGTTGAAAAGTGCTCCCCTGGTGAAAAAAGCAGAGGTTAGAAAAATTGCTTAAAATACACAAGTTAGAGCCCGGAGGTCAAATAATATAAGACCTTTTGAAAATTTTATGTTTTGACGTGTGGTCTGAGGTATTCAGCTATACGTATGCAAAAATTAAGTCTCCAACTAAATTAGGGGCTCTCTCAAAAAGAATTGCTTAAAATACATATGTGGTAGCTCAAAGGGTTTAACGTAAGACTTTTTCCAGATTTTATGATTTGTCGCCTGCCCTCAAGTGTTCTGCTATAAGTATGCAAAATTTCAAATCTCCAATTTAATAAGGGGCTCAGTTAGAAAGAATTGCTTAAAATATGCATCTGGGAGCCCAAAGGGTTAAATGTACGATTTTTAGAAAATTTTATGATTTGTCATATGATATGTGGTGTTCAGCTATAAGTATGCAAAATTTCACACCTCCAACCTAAATAGGGGCTCACTTAGAAAGAATATTTTAAAATACACATGTGGGAGCTCAAAGGGTTAAACGTACGGCATTTTCAAAATTTTATAGAAAGAATTGTTTAAAATACACATGGGAGCCCAAAGGGTTAAATGTACGACTTTTTCAAAATTTTATGATTTGTCGTTTGATGTGAGGTGTTCAGCTATAAGTATGCCAAATTTCACGCCTCCAACCTAATTAGGGCTCGCTTAGAAAAAATTGTTTAAAATACACATGTGGGAGACCAAAGAGTTAAATGTACGACTTTTTCAAAATTTTATGATTTGTCGTATGATGTGTGGTGTTCAGCTATAAGTATGCAAAATTTCAAGTTTTCAACATGTATAGTTTCTGAGAACGGGCTCTGTGACAGACAGACAGACAGAGGAGCGAAACGAATAGGGTTTCGTCAGATGAACGAACCCTAATTACTGCACGTGAAATCAAAAAACAGCTGAATGCTCCCTCCATTCCTCTTTCACCAGCTCTGTGGTGTTTGCTCTCTGTCGTTACTGCTTTGACAGCATTTTGCATATAATTTCAATTAGAATTTTTAGATAAATGGAACTAATGCTTTGGTAGATGTTGATTTGACTTTTCATACTCCCTGGAAAAAAAAAAAAAATTTTTTTTAGTATATTGCAGGGGTTTCCAAACTTTTAAACCGAAGTACCATTAAATAGAAGTTCATACTTCCGCATACCGCCAGGTGACAAACTCAAAGCTAATACAGTAAAACCTGTGTAAACGAAATATTTTTCCAGTCTTTTGGGCTTCCGTCTGAAGACTTTACTGATTTTCATGATTACATTATTAAATTGGTACTTATATTGACTTTAATATTTTTTAGTGTATATAAAGTATCATTTTTGGGTGACAAATAAAGATATATTTAAATATAAAATTTCTCCATAGCTTTGTTAAACATGGAAAAAACACATTTGAAGTCGCCTTGATTGCCAATTTTTTGTTATATGAATACTATGTTTATATCAGTAGTGAAATACACATAAGAAAATTTAATAAGTGAATAACCTACATAAGAAATTTACATACTTTCTGAAAGTAAACTGCTCATTAATGCAAGTTCGTTGAAATAAGTAATATACACACATACAATGTAGTTATGGTGTATGGAAGGCCAACTCAACATCTACCGAATATTAGTTCCATTTATCTAATAATTCTAATTCGAATTACATGCAAAACACTGACAAAGCAGTAACAGACAGCAAACGCCATGTAGCCGGTGTATTGACACATCAAGAAAGAGGAGTGATGGTATTGGTATTGAGCTGCTTTTTGATTTCACCTGCTGTAATTTTTATTTCATTTCACATACCAGTATCAGACATTTGCCTACCAGTAAACAGAGCTTCACGTACCAGTACTGGTGTATGTACCATAGTTTGAGAACCCTAGTATATTGTATGTGTGGATATTACTTATTTCAATGAACTTCGATCTCGCATCAATAAGCAGTTTACTTTCACAAGGCATTGTAAATTTCTTATGTACGTTATTCATTTATTAATTTTTTAAGTGTATTTTACTATTGATATAAACATAGTATTCATACAACAAGAAATTGACGAACAAGGCGACTTAAAATGTGTATGTGTTTTCCATGTTTAACAAAGTTATGGAGTATTTATTTTTTCCATTGAAATACATCTATATTTGCCACCCAAAAGTAACACACTTTATATACACTATGCATTATTATAAATTATTAAAGTACCATTATTAAACAATCTAAGTGCCAATCTAATGATGTAATTATGCAATTAAATACTGTAGACAGTCCGTCTCAGACGGAATCACAAAAGACTGTAAAAATATTTCGTTTAGATATATATTCTGTTTACACAGGTTTTTCATTATTAGATTTCAGTTTGTCGACAGCTCCAAGTCAAAAAATTTGAATAATAGAAAAAAAGGAATTGCGAAAAAAGGTTTTCTTATGTATCATTTATACAAAAAATAATACAGGATAAAACTTAATTTTGTAAGAATCTGCATAGTTTGTAGAATCTTTTAGCATAAAAATTAAAGGAAATAATACAAAAATTTAAATAATTATTGACACTTTGAAAAAATCAAAATATTAGAATAACCATTTACCTGGTTTGAAATATTAGAATAATGTATTGTAAATAAGTTATTCATTCTTTAATATTTTGTAGCATCACCTTTACATTTTATAACAGCACGAACTCGCTTTGCCAAGCTAGCTACAAGTGGTTCACAATGGTTTCTGCCCAGATATGACCATGTCAACTTTATGTTGGAAAGAAGCTTGCAACTTTTTTTTTGCCGCAATATCTTGTAGTCTTTTTATCATTATTCCCCACAAATTCTCTATTGGATTTAATCCGGCCAAGGAAGTACCTTAATTGGGTGTTGGCTAAGCTAGTTTTTGGTGTACTCTGATCAGTGTGAAGCTGCTAAATCTTGTAGGAAAATAAAACCGTCACCACACAGATCTTCTGATGATAGTATCATGAAATGCTCAAGGATTTTTTAATATATATCAGAATTAATCCTTCGTTAACGGTACATAGCCTTCCAGGACCATCTGCAGTCATGCAAGTCCAGACCATTACACTGGCTGCAAATTCCACTGATCGTTTCATGCAGTCCTTGTCCAATACTTCTTGCTTCATTTGCCAATCACGAACACCTTGATCAGCATATGTTACGCAAAACACACTCTTATCACTAAACAATATCTTTCTACAATCATCCAGACTCCATAAAAGTCTTTTTTTTTTTTTTTTTTTGCACCCCTTCACTCTCTTCCTTTTCTGTTTAATAGTTATGAGGGACTTTATCTTTGGTACACGCGATTGAAATCAAAGTTTATGGAGACGTCTTAGTGTTGTAGATTTACTCACATCAACACCGTGTTCTTTCCACTTTCGATGCAAATATCTTACACTTTTAAAACAGGGGAGGGGGGGGGGGGGGGGGGTTGTTAAGCAATACTTTTTAGCTCTCTATCATCTCTCTGAGTAGTTTTGGCTTTCGGCTGCTAATCAGATGCTTGTTTTTAAAATATCCGTCGTCAAAATACTGCTTTATTGCTCTACTAACACTTGATTGAGAACATTTTAAGTAACTGGCGATATATTGCTGATTATGAACTTTTTTATGCAAATCAATAATACGATGCTTTGCAAACTCCGTCATGTCGGAAGAATGACCTATGTTTCACACAAAATTAAAACAATGATGATGCAAAGCGCTTTTGTAACTTAAGAAGAAGCCCATCAGAAGCTAATTTTATGCTTAATTTATGCAACCTTCTGAACCAATCACGAAAATTCAAAAGTATTCTAATTTTCTAAACCACCTATTTTAGTATTTTAATATTTTGAATAATTAAAATGATTTTACTAAACTACAATATTCACTCAAAGTTTAATCTTTTAGCTTTAATTTTCTTTAATAACATACAAATTTATTAAAACATCAACCGTTGTTTTTATATTGTTCTACACTGTAATAAAGCTAAATGATATTCCAAATACAAATGAAATGAATTATTCTAATTTTTTGACTTGGAGCTGTACAAAATATTGCAGAGTTTTATTTCAGAATATTATTAAAAAGTATCACTAATTCAATTTAACTTAGATTGTTTAAGTGCAAAAAATGATGTTATATAAATAAACGTATTTAAGTAATGCAAAATATATAACACATTTCATGTTTTAAATGAATTATGAGTTAGAATGAATTTACTCGACCAAGTGCTATTTCCACAGGTATCATTGATTAAGAGGAAAGCATAAGCATTATGGGGGGGGGGGGAGGCTCATTAACTTTAAATGTAAAGGCTCGTTTACACGGAGCTAGTTTACTAGCTACAAGCCGGCGAGAAAAGAAACAAGCGAGTCAGCTAGCAAGATAGTGGTCGTTTACACACGAACTTGTTTACTTGCTCAGTAGCCAACTCGCTATTGCATCACTTGCTCATAGCTGCCAACTCTTCCGATTTTTTCAGAATTCTTCCGAAAAATCGGCATGTTTTCCGATTTTACGCGTGTAATGCGTTTTCTTCTGCTTTTCGTCATTTTCTTCCGATTTTCGGCCTTTTCTTACGCTTTTTACGTGAGTTTCGTCAAAGGATCGTGGGAAAGACGCAAATTTTGTCAGAAGATCGCGTAAAAAACGAGAATTCCATGAAAAGATCGCGAAAAAACGCGAATTTCGTCAAAAGATCGGGTAAAAAAAGCGCCGTCAAAAGATCGCGTAAAAATACTATTTCCGTGAAAAGATCGCGTATAAACGCGAATTCCGTTAAAGGATCGCGAAAAACCCAAATTTCACCGACGGATCGCAAAAAAAACCCCAAATTTCGCCGAACGATCGCGGGAAAGATGCGAATTTCGTCAAAAGATTGTGTAAACAGCGCGTAGGGGTGCTTTTGGTCCGAATTTTCCGAAAATTTTAAAAAATCGGCCACCAATTTGAAAATTCGGACATATAAAATATCGCGAATTTCGACATCTCGGCCGAAAAAATTAGTTTTGTCAATCGTTTGCAGAAAAATCGCCAATTTCGTCAAAGGATCGCGTGGAAAACGGCAAATTTCGTCAAAAGGTCGCGAAAAAACGGCAAATTTCGTCAAAAGATCGCGAAAAAATGGCAAATTTCGTAAAAAAAATGCTAAAAAACACAAATTTTGTTAAAAGATCGCGAAAAAACACAAATTTCGCCTAAAGATCGTGACTTTCGTCACAGGGCCGCGGAAGAAAAACGCATAGCTAGTGTCAGAAGTGGATTTCTCCCCTCCTGCTGTGACTTTTCAGAAAATTTGCTGTGAATTTCAGATTTTTTTTTTTTTTTTTTTTTTTTTTACTCAGACCCTCAAAAAAAAAAAAAAAAAAAATTAGGAGTCAGAAGTTTTAAGTGTCTTTTAATGTGAAAGGTAGAATATCTATGAATATTAAAAAAAAAAAAAAAAAAAAAAAAAAATAGTAATTTTTAATATATTCAAGTTATTTTTTTTTTTTTTTTTTTTTTGTCATAATATATATTGTGTAATTGAAAATTAATGAGTATTTTATTCGAGTTTCTCTTTGAAATTTGCTTATTTATAAGGATTCAGCTGTTTTTTAATCCTTACTGAAAGTGTTATATAACTTAAAAAATCTTCTGATTTCTTCTGATTTTTTGTCCAAAATCTTCTGAGTTTTACCAAAATTTAGTTGGCAAGTATGCTTGCTGCGTTCTAAAGCTTTCTTTTATGTTTTTTTCTGTAAACAGTATTTGTTTTTAAGTGCAGAGTTTTCCTGCTTTTTTTTTTCTTTTGTGTGTGTGTTCGTGGAAAAATGAAGTGGAATGCAAATGATATTGCTGATTTTTTAAATGTATACCAAGAGTACACTGTGTTATGGAACATAAAACACACAGATTACTGCAATACGAAATTAAAAGATGAAATTTGAATTTTATATTCTAATGCTCATTTATAAAATTTCATTAATTTTTAAGGTTTTAAGACCCGTGTCCATTATTGTAACGCTTCATTTGTCTATTTTCAGTAATGGACACCCCATGAAATCACTGTTAACTAGTTTGTTGTGGCCATCACAAAACTTTCTTCCATATAAATCATGTCAATTAAATCATTTAAATAGTACAAGAAATTACATCAATTTAGCACCATTTCATATCTGAATTTGAAGTTTGATGAAAATTCGTGCATTACTTCTTGAGATAGAGCTGTAGGGGAAATTCTGAAAAATGCAGCATAGCAGCGCCACCTGTTGGGCGATTTACACCAAAAACTAATCAGCACCAATTTATATTAGGGACTACTTGAATATAAATTTCTATTAAATTCCATGCATTAGTTCTTGAGATAGAGCGCCCACAAAATTTGTGTCACATACAGACACACAGACAGACATTTTGTAAAAAGATGTTTTTCGGAATCCCTGACCTCTAAAACGTGTAAATCCGTCGAAAACCGAAAGTAGAAAATTTTTACGAATCCAATACTTTCTTCTTGTAAAGATAGAAGAAAGTAAAAATGCAATTTCAATGATGTTTAATAGGGCATAAAATCTTTTAACTGAAAATCTAATTAATCACATTTAATTTTTAAATTGCACTTATTGGAATATTAACTGTGAAAAATAGTGGAAAATATACGAATCTATGCACTGATACAAAACTTTTTTTTCAGATTTTTTTTTTCCAATTATTGCCCTTTAAATACCCTGTACAGTCTCAATAATTTGATAACTGCAATTCCCCGACATTAGTATTTTAAAATATCTACCTAAAATAATTATAACATTCACCTTGTGATAATTATGGTAGTTATTTCAAACAGTGAATAATTCTCAAAAATATTTTATTTATTGGTATCCTATTTGTTAATTTTGTTCGAAAAAATCTATTTTGTTTCATTCACGCCGGCACGAACTACTCCAGTCGACATTGTTTACATATGCAGAACCACGAAACCACTGAATACTCGCAGCGATTTCACTAGCAACACCGTTTACACACAGCTAGTTTACTAGCCAGGTAGCTAACATGCCAGTGAGTAGCGAGAAAAGTAGCCGAGCTTTCAACTTTTTTCCCACTCGCTGAGCTGCCAGATAGTTCACTAGCGAACGTGTTTACACGGGGCGAGTTTACTAGCAGCTAGTGAATTCGCCGGCTTGTAGCTAGTAAACTCGCTCCGTGTAAACGACGCTTAAGAAAGGATAAAAGTATGGCAGAATAGTAGAAGGAAGAAATAGTCTTAAGTTTAAAATACAAATTCTTGTATTGAAATAACTTTTCTAAAATAAAAAATAAATAAAGTAGTTCAAATGCATATGAATTACAAGTGACTACAGATAAAATTATGCTATTAGCAATTTAGATTTAGTAAAAGTCATGTTTTTTTTTATTATTAACATCAAGATGTTTGAAATATTGCAAAAAATATATGAAGCTGTTTAAATTTTTAAACATACAAATAATAAAATTTTAATTTGTTTTAATTACGATTTTTAAATTTGAAAATGAAGTTATAATCAGTGTGTACTTTTTAAAAAAGTTGCTATTCAGTTGCTAAGTATTTGGTATTTGTAACACAGAGTTTCCCATTGGTTTAAAAAAGGGCAGGGTTCTGCCGGTGAGAAAAGGGCACTTTTTTTATTCTTAAGGGCCTATTTTGGATTCGTAAGAGCACTTTTTGGATTTTTAAAGTCACTTTTAATATTTAAAACTTAGATATCTCTTTTCAACACAACATTGAGTCAGATTTTACTGTGTAAGCAAATTTTTTAATGCTAAAAAGAAAAAAAGCACTTTTTTTTTTTTTTTTTAATGGAAAGGCAAGAAGGGTGCTAATTCTTTGGATGAAGGGCAAGAGGGGTGCTATTTTGTAAACCAAAGGACAGGCGAAGCACAGTACCCTCCTGAAACTGCCTGGGGAAAACTCTGTGTAACATATATATAATTTTATCTTTATTTCGAACACACTGATTTAATAGTATTAATATGTAAGTAAAATCATCAGAAAACGTTTATAACATGCTTTAATTTGGGTATGATGGAACAACTTTAGAGTGCTGTACCTAAAATTGTCATGTGATATCCTTGGGTGCACTCAAAAAAGATTTTACGCATTAGAATATTAATAATTTTCACTAATAATTTCTTTCTCAAAAGATTAAATATATAGTTGTTTAATAAGTATACTCTTTTCTTTTCAGGAAACATCATCGCAGATCACCAAATAACCAGCGAAGAAAATAGTAGTTATATACTGTATTTTGATAAGTTTTTCTTTAGTGATGTCACACTCATCCATTGCTTGTATAGTATTCATTAATCATTGAAAATTAAACTTGTTTTTTATTGTATATACTTTGACTAATGGTTTTGTGATTTTATTGAGTACACAAATAGCATTCTTTATAACATTTTGTGAATTAAAATGCATTACTCTTCAAAGGAGGGGTGGTAATTGTCCTGGAAAATAAAAAAGCATCCTTAAATGTGGTAACTTGTCTTGTAATTCCCGGAGTTTTGTTTTGTAGCACTAAATATATGTGCATTTGAAGTTGCCAAAGTGGCTGATCAGAGAGCTTCAAGAACTATGCTGATTGTGCCAAAATCCACTTTTTGCACATGTTGTGCCAGAATGGTGTTTTTCATTAAGTTTACTCCAGATAGCTATTTTTATTTCCTGGTGTGATAGCGTTTAATAATAATAATAAGTGTGAATAACTTTTCATGCCACGATTATGTAATGATCACTGCTCAGCAGGAATTCTAGAAATTTTACGCTAAGTTGCAAATTTACCCCCCCCTCCCCCCCCCAAAAAAAAAAAAAAAAATTTGCCTTTTTCCAGCACACAAAGTTTAAAAATCTTTCAAACTCTTTACTTTGAAAAAAAAAAAAATCTGCACTATTTTGTTATAAAAATATTGATCATCTGAATTTTCTTCCCTTACACTCCCCTCACAAGTATGACAGTTTTTTGGTATGCAGGGGGATTCAAAATGAATGGGCAACTCCATTCATTTTGAATCCCTGTGTAAAGGAGTGTAGCAGGGGGAGGGGTGATGGGTATATCATAGCATAGTGTATTTTTATGCACTAACATAAAGTATAGCCATGTTGGAGGAGGAACTGTCATGATCAATTTGCCACCATTACTTTTGAAATTGGTTCGGTAGTTCTAGAGACAATACAAACCCTACAAACAAACACACAAATGTTACTTCCTTATAATATTAGTATAGACTATGTATCTCATGAAGTTTTTTTTTATCTTTTTTAAGAAAGATATACACATTATACTTTTCAATATTCTTTATTATATTCTTATAGTATGTATCTTGTAAAATTTATTTTTATGAAGTGGGTATGTTTAATATGGCCAATATATCTAAAAATAGAAAAAATGTATTTTCAAAGTATAAATGTATGTAATATACAGGGATGTAGTCGAGGGTATACGGGGGTATACGCCATATACCCTCTGGATTTTTTTAAGGAACACCGTATACCCTCTGTTTCTCAAAAAACCTGTAGTATATATACACTAGGGTATACCCTCTGCCTTGAGCGTATACCCTCTGCTTAGAACGTATACCCTCTGCTTTTTTTACGACTACACCACTGGTAATATAGGCAGGAATATAGGTAACAAAGCCTAAGTAGACTGTACTTTTTAAATTATTTAACCCATTAAGCGCCAAAAGTATGAGGTTGAGGTTTACAACTTTTTAGCTGAACGTCGTTTGCCACAACTAATTCTGAAAGATAATTTTCGCTTTATGAGATTGTTAAATTTTGTGTCTTGAAGTAAGGATAATTATGTAAACTTTACTTTATTTAATTGAAGAATAGTGATGGGTAGGTGAGTTATTTAAATAAGCGCATTTCTTTTGACTGTTGCGTGAACGCAACACCAGTGGGTAATGGGTTAAAGCCATTTCTCATCCCCCCTTCCCAAGTCAACACACTCATGGACTCTCTTTGGTGCGTATATGTATTATATTTGCAGACCTAAATACCTAAGAATATAATAGCATTTTTCATTTTCTCATAAATAGGATATTTTGAGTTAGTCAATCAATACCTTGATAACGTTTCTAAGACTAGTCTCAAAAATCAGCTTAAAGTGTCCGATTTGACTGCATTTTATAAACAATTACTCATAAAATGTAGTTAATAAAAAAAACTTTTTGTATGTTTGAGATTTAAAATCATTCAATTAGATTTCGGAGGTACTTTAAATGTAAATAAAGGTTATTTGTAATCAAAAAGTTATAAAACAACCAGGGTTCGTTGATATATATCAATGAATATATATCATGATATATATCCGATATTTATTTTTAAAATATCAAGATTTTTGATATTTTCAAATTCTTTACATTTATTTTCAAAATATAAGATGCTTGATAGTTGGTATATTGATATTTATTTTCAAAATATCACCGTGCAAGGTAATTTTGATATTTTTCACATTCAAACCAAGTGTAAATGAAATTTTCACCTGTTATTGACTGTGTCATTCTGTAGATAATGAACTTTTGCCTCTGGCAGTGACTTTTTAAGGAAAAGAAGAAAACGAATCTTTTCCAAGCTTTATGTTTCAAACTTTTATTTTTAAACGTAGAACTAATAATTATATTAGACAGTCAATTCAGAACAGCCATTGAAAGATAAAATGTAATTTTGATAATCATTTATATACAGCCAGGGTTCGTCGATATATATCCAATATTTATTTTCAAAATATCAAGATCTTTGATATTTTCATATTACTTGATATTTATTTTCAATGTATCAAGATGTTTCATATTTTCTGCATTTGATATTTATTTTCGAAATATGAATTTGTGCAAGATATTTTTTATATTTTCAGTCGTAATTTGTAATATTTCAGTGTAAATGAAATAAATTTTCAACTGTTATTGACTGTGAATCTGTAGATAAAGAACCTGTCTCTTCTGGATGAGACTTTTTTATCCAAAAAAGAAAACAAATATATTTTTCAAACTTTAGATTTGAAGCATTTTTTTTAAATGTTGAACTAATAATTATGTGGGACATAATTAATTCAGAACAACCATTGAAAGATAAACTTTCTAATTTAAATAAGCAATTATATACAGCTTCATTAGAAAAGAATCTTTTTTCCAAGTTTTGGTTCAGTTGAGTTTGAACTATACAGCATGTTTGGAAATATGAAATAAAACATTTTATACTTACATTTATATTAAAATTTTTCAATTAAAAAAACTTTTTTTGTATTTAAAATTTTGTTTTGAAAATATCTGATTTTTTTTATACTTGGTCTTGATACTGAATCGTATAGTTAGTTTTTTTTATAATTTTATAAATCAAATTGTTACTGTTTTCAATTATTTCATCTTCAATTTTGTTCTAAGTGAAAAAAAAAAGAAAAATTCATTTTTATATTATTCTTTGATTAAGTTTTCATGTTAAGTGCAATATATTTTAGTTTCTAATCTGTATTATGCTTGAAAACATTTATTATCAGCAGTAAGTTGGCTGCTTTGAAAATATCGGATATATATCGAAAATATCAGATATATATCAAAATATCGGATATTTTTGATATTTTCGAAAATATCATGATATTTACGAACCCTGAAAACAACAGAACTGTTTTCGCCAGTATTTGAAATGTTATTAAAATAAAACATAACAAAGCTGTAACATACCAAGCATTTAAATTAATTTCGACTCGAGGTTTTGCAGTTCATACCGAAAAGATATCTCTGATCTGTGCATTACCTAGCATTAAAAAAAAAAAAAAAACTCAAACTGGAAACAGTGGGTGTATTTTGTGTTCTTTAACCTCTTAACTGACAGGCTTAATTTTCTAGCAGCATCCTCATAGTTGAATCAAGGTCATTACTACTCACTTTTGACCAGTACCCTGTAATATCAGTTTCATATCACGGATCAATCTGGTTCAAATATGCAACCATTACTGTGTAGTGAACGACATATGTGTTGTACATAATGGTCTTTGATTACTGAAATGAGAGGACTTGCGCAGCATATATGTCCTGGCAGTCGAGGGGTTAAACTGATAAAAATTAACTATGTAATTTTAGTCAACAATGTGTGTTACAGAAATCTGGCTTAAACAGATTTTCTATTCTCTACTAAATCATCTGCCTTCTAAGATGAAAAACTGTCTAAAACTGAATATTTTTTGGTCTCTTTCAATTCCATCTTAACAGGTGTCATTGCACTTTGCAAAACATTTGAAAATAAACATGAATATTTTCTTTGACATAAACAATATTTTCTTTAAATTTTGGGAGATCTTCAGTTTTTCAAAGATAGCAAAAAAAAAAAAAAAAAAAAATATGTTGACAACATATCTGGATAAGGGGAGCGGAAAATGTCAGCAAAGAAGTTCTTGAAAGAAGGCCCCATTCTACACTGTTAATCCAAAAGTGCTCTTTTGGGCTAATAAATTTTGCTCTTATTAACTAGTAAATCTTCAGACCCGGGGCTTCAATGTTGCAAGATATTTTAATTTCACCTTACATCATTCAATATCATCCTGAAATCTGAAATTTAACCCCCTCACTGACAAGACTGTGTTAATACGTTCACTAAGCTCCAGGTTTCACAGCAATACAAGCAATATTTAAAGTAATATAATTCTATTGATTTAATGTATTTTTAATACAGTGAACAATGATTAATACTTCCAAGGATTGCATTCGTATTCGTTATTAAGTTTTTTTTATAAAATGTTCAAAGAATAATTTTTTTTTAGCATTTAAAACAAAATGCATAGAAAACAACAGTACAATTTTGCCCTTTTCCAAGACAGTCGGAGGGTTAATAATGTTATATGTATATTTATAAGCATATGAGATGAGATTTCCCAAAGATTCAGAAACTGTAATACAGAAGACTCCCTCAAATCCGCACAGCTTGGGACCAGAGCTTGTGTGGATTTTAGAATTTTGGAGATTTCTGATCATTGCTTTGTTTACATTTTTTGAACAGTCAGTTGAATGTAATAATGCAATCATAATTCTAATGAATGCTTGAAATTTAGTAAAATAATTAAGTAAAATAAAACTAAAATGATAAAAAGTAAGATAATTAAAAAAAATTATTAAAAGTAAAGGTGAAGTAAATAATAATGTATAATTAAATATGCATAATAAAGATGAGATACATTTTCCTTGAATTATTCAATGACACTTTCCTTATAAAGGTACCTTATTAATTCACATCTAATCATAAAGTAAGTTTTATTTCAGGTTTAGCCAGTCTTAATAACCAAAAAAGCTTAATACATAAATTTAGTAATAATATTGTGATTACCAGTGATATCAGTATATCTTGATTTTTTTTTCAGAAATAAATTTACATTTCTTTCATGAAAAACCATAAGTTCAGTCTATTATTGAAAATTATATACATAGAGTGATATAAAGCTTAAAAATTCTGTAATTTTGCCCCTACATCTGAACTGAAAGTTTCATTACAAATTTAAAAGCAACGTTAAAAACGCCAGAATCAGCAGACTAATTTTGGTAGAGTTTAGTGTACCGTCCTCAGTGGTCGGTACGCTAAGGACACTGAGGCTAAACGCTATCGAAACTAGTCTGCTGAATGTTTGCTTATTCTGGCGTTTTTAATGTTGCTTTTAAATTTGTATCATTCTGCGCCAAGTAGCATTTTAATAATTATGAAAGTTTCATTGTTTACATCTGCGATGATGTGTGCAGAATTTTAAGCGTTTGCAGATTTGAGGGAGTCTACTGTATTAAATACGATTCCATGTAATTATGCTCCTGAACTGCTTATTCTTAGAATTCTTTAGAATGAAAATGCACATCCCTTCAGGGGGGGTGGAGGGTGGGTTCTGCCTCATGACTCTCATTGAATTTATCTTTGCAATTGCCAATAATTGTGCTATTTCAGATTTTGAGTATTATCTATGAGTGCATTTTAAACTCTATTTTATTACTGTAAGTGTTATACAGGAGATTTTATCCCATCCTAATAAAATCAGCCATGAAACATCAGCATTTGTCGCAAAAGTTTGATAAAACCTCATGTAACAAAATACTTATCCAACTTTTTAATAATTTTTGTTTAGAAAGTCAGTTTTGGTAGTTATTATAAAGTATCCTCTTGTGGTGACTAAATTGGATTGGTGACCCTTTGATGCGCACTATGTATTGCAACATGATATTTTCTGAAATCTAGTTACTGTATCTTCCACCAAACTGCATGCAAACTAACAGCAACAGGAAGAATATTTTTCCATAACGGGAGCATTTCATACATTTTTTATTGTTATGTACTTCAACTTTCTAGTACAAAATTTGACAAAATTACTTTACTTATTCATTTCGTCAGTGATGCTCTAAAATGTTAATTTGCAATTTAATTCCAACTCTTTCACTAGTAGTAGATATTTATCCCCATTGGTTAATCTTTCATAATCAAATACACTGCCAAATTGGCATATTTTAACAAGTGTTATTTGTACTTTTTGTCACAGTTCTTTAGTAGTATATGCATTCATTGTAAACTATATTATTGCTAACATCTTCCATGTTTGATGCTAACCTTGTCTGTTGATTTTATTACAAAAGATTAGATATATAATATTTCATTTAAACTTTTTTTTTTTTTCAAATCTTCCATAATCAGGAAAGTTGCAATGCATGCATTATTTTAATAGTTTTTTCTTCTAATACATTATAATTCTAGGTACCTCTACAACATGCCTACCTAATTAGACTACGCGGATGCTTTGCAACAGTTATCATGAGACAAACGCCAAAAACATTACAAGTCTCCAAAATAAGCATCAACTGACATTTCGGCAATTATTCTTAATTTTTTTTATTGAGCTGACAATTTCATGAATTACATTTAGTAGTTTAGATAAAAAAATAGTGTTAATATAAATTTAAAACAAAATGTATTTATTTATTTTTTTTTTTAAGTAAAAACACTATTTTCTGATAAACATTTTTTTTATTCACATACCACAAGACATTGACTATGGCACAGAACAATGATGGTCTTGTTACATTCAATGACATTTATGCAATCCAAGTACTGCACAGAAATATAGAGCTCTGACTTTTTTTTTTTTTTAGTTCAGATGATGAGAGTTTATTTACAAATTTTAAAAAGTAATTGAAGAATTTAAAACAAATATAAAAAACTTCTTTAAAAAATGGAATGCAGAACAAATAAATATATAAATATAATAATATTGCTGTCAGAAAATCATAGACTAAATCCAGCACAAAATCATAAATAGCTCTTTGTTTTTTCTTCCAATGTTGTTAGGTTTCAAAACTGCTCCCTTCTGCCCTAGAAATAAATAAAACAATCCTTAAAAATGAATACTTCTGCATTACAAATAATCAACTTTATCATAAAAATTATAATTCTGTTTTGGGGAAAAGATTTCTGTGTAATTAAAGATGTTCTTGGTAAATTCATTTTTATTTTCAAAAACATAAAATGTAGGCGGAACTCAACTGAATAAGAACAAAACATATACAGTGTAACCTCTGAATAATGGTTACCAGTGGGACCGATGAAAAGTGACCGCTATTCAGAGGTTTCATTTAAAAAAAAAATAGATAATTACATAAATTTAAACAGAAATAAGCAGTCATTTAACCGTTCAAGGTGGTTTCACTGTATTATAAAGGAAAAAAACTGCAAAGTTATCTTTTTATGACTATCATTCAGTAGACTTTAACACTTTTCAACATAGTTGAAAAGTTGCAAATTTCGAACTGGGTGAAAGTCCGGGCCTGGATTCAAATCAGAGATGTCTTGGCTGAAGCTGGCAATACTGGTACCAACTGAGCCGTCCCAGACAAATCTTGAGGACTAATTCACCCAACTAACCTTTAACGATCACAGCATCTGGTCTGATATCTGAATCAGCTCAACAGAATAAATCAAAGATTATTTTTGGAACTGCAGTAAACACACCCCTGGTTCGAAACCTGCTCCGGCATTTTTCATCCACTTGGAAATTTACAAGTGTTAAAAATTAAATTAATATAGTTGAAAAGTGTTCGTTATCATTCATTTAAAGGCACACACAAAAGATTTTGTCTCGTCAAAGGTAGTTGCTTCTTCAGTACCTACGGGGTGCGTAATGACCCGGTTTACCTGAAGTTTATATATAGGAACTATCGGAAAGTGGAATTCATCAAATGATGGATAAAAATACACAGTTCTCTTGCAGCAGGCTGTGGTGGAAGATGAGGTCAGGATGACTAGAGCTTTCTGAAGAGCTTTGATGTTCGAAGGAATAGCATTTATGGAAGTGGGAATCATGACAGAGACACATTTTTTTTTCTAATATAGGATGCCAACAACTACAAATAATATATAAAAATGCTTGATAAGAAAATTACACTTTTTTAACAATTACAAGTAAAAGCTTTGCAATGAAGCCGGGAAGACGTCAAAAGATAAAATTAGTAGAGGTAAGCCAAAATAGATTCAATGCAAGAACATTAAATTAGGAAGAACCCAACGATGCATTTAGGGTGGCTCTCTCCTCCTCCTTTTGGAAGGAAGTGCAAAGCTGTCATCTCTGCTGAAGATGGCAAGTACCTCAATGAGTCTGTAGGTCAAGATGGATCGCAGCACTTTGTTGGGTATTAAGTTATGACCTCTGTGAAAATTTTTTAATAACTTGCGAGATGAGCCCAACAGGGAGGTCAACATGTATGACATCTCATACGCAATAAAGAGTTTAGGAAAATTTGAAGTTTCTGCATCTGAGTTTCACAGATCGAACCCCAGACAACTGACATATAGACAGGACTTAATTTGCACCGGAGCTCACAGGAGCTTAGCTCCGGTACTTCTCTGTTTTTAGTAAAAATTTAAATATTGGTCGAAATTTACCAGAGCTCATAAATACAGGGCTCCAGAGCCTAGTGCAATTTGTAGCTATGCATCCCAGTGCAATTCATAGCTATACATTTTTATGAAAAAATGCATAGCTACGAACTATCCCTTTTTGTGTTAACACTATTTTCAAATCATAATCCTTACCATAAACACTAAAACATGCAAAGATTACTATTCGGAAGGAGTGTACTAAAAAGTGGAATAGTTGATGGCTAAGTATATGCTGATAGATATTTTTAAAATTTTCATTTTGCTAAAAAAAATCCTTTAAATTTTGCAAATAATGTACGAAATATAAATATGCAGATTGGAGTGATGAGTGAAGGGGGGGGGGGGGTAGGGAGAAACGGTACAGTTGTAGTAACAGTACCACATGATATTAGGGCTCCGGTCCTTTTTTCTCAGAAATTAAGCCCTGCATATAGGTCATGGTTGATTTTATGAAGGATTTATAAAATAGTAATTTATTTGAAAGTGACAGACTGTTATGATAAGCCAATAAAGATTGGTACTGTTTATGAGCAATAATTGCTGGAAGTACGTTTTCAATTGTGGTATGAGTTTTTAAATATAATTTTTTGCATATTATTTGGTGTGTACATATTCTACAGATGATATATGGGGCATTCTCACAATCTTTTGACTTTTGGGGAAAAAAATCTGACAAAATTAAACTTGCTAAAATAACATTTTAATCTGTTAGACGAATGCCTTAACTGGTCAGCAGCAAAAATTTTTTTATTTAACTGAGGTTTAAGTTAAACTTGCGAGTTTAATTTTCCTTACCATTTTACCCCTATAACTTTTTATTTTCTTCTAAATTTTTACTTATAATGAATTTGCATAGTACCCACAGCAGGGTTGGACGGTATTTACCGTCTGATGGTTTTAACCGGTATTTACCATGGTTTTTACCGTCTTTGGAAAAACATGTTTTTACCAGGTTTTTTACCACCTATGAAAAAACTTATTAGTTTGACGTTTTGGTCACTTAAATATGAAAATTTATTTACCAATTTTTCATTTACCCAGGGGTTAAAGTTTTCCGAGCATTTAATACCATAATTCCATATAACAATATTCACCTAATTTAGTTTCCGATTAGGTAAGTAAAAGAATACTATACAAAAGTAGTGGTTTTTAAGGAATATAAATAACCCGGTAAACTTTCATCAGTGTTTTCCTCCTACAAAAAATTCAAAATTTTAAAGATATTGTACACATATCATTATTAAACTAAAAATTATTATAACTATTATTATGAGAATGCACATTATAACATTTATTATATTTATCTTAATGGAGACTAATTTACTAATCTTTACTTAAAGGAAAAGAAATTCTACATTTTTATCACACTTAAAAACCTTAATCATTATAATAAAAATCAAATGCTTGCAAATATTAATTGTCACATAACGTAGTTTGTACAAATGTTAGTAAGTATATTTTACCAATCTATGTATTTGGAGCCACTTAAAATTCTGTAACAAAATACAAGCTTTACAGTTTACTGTACTACACAAAGTCTATTTCTTAATTTACTGTGGATATGTGAAAAGCTCGAAAAAATTGGCTCATGGGTGAAGAAGTACAAGGTATGGTGTGAAGATTCATCATTAAATATATGAATTTGGGATTTATTTCTTTATTATTTAATGCTTTTCCCTAAATTTTGGCTTAAGCATCTTTTGTTTTAAAGAAACTCCTTGGAAATAATGGTAAGAGTACAAGTGGGATGAAAACCTGCTTTGTGAAACAGCTAATAAACATCTGTTTTCCTATTTATAGATGGGGAATAGACAATATGGGTTGGGTTGATTCTTGACGGCCGATTATCAACACGAGGGATATAGACCCTAGGGGGAGTGCCCTCCGTGTGGGTCTTTCTAAGGGAACCTAACCCGTATTTACGCATGGGAATCCACGGTTTCGAAGAAAACCACGAAAACTCCGAAACGGTTACGCCAACGGGTGTGATTGGGTTCAAACCCAGCACCTCCCGTCTACCAGCTTCAAGAGCAGAACCTCTCAGCCACTGGTGGGGCCAGAAGAAAATATGGTAAAATCTCTATGATTAAAGTGCTGTATCAGCAGCTTTGGAGAACTAATTCTTTACTTCCCATCTCTTTATGTATATATATATATAGTATATATAATACATAAACACATCAATTACATGAAAACAGTTTTTATCAATAGTATTAAAATAAAGTTTAATAACTAGTAAAGTTTATTGTATCTTTAGGTTTTTACCAATTTTTTTCCAGGTTTTTACCATGTCCTGGTAAAAACCAGATTTTACCGGTAAAAAGCCAACCCTGACCCACAGGACATTCAAATAAGAAATAATAACAATGTAGTACTTTTAATACAGGATTTTTGTAAACATTGTCTTAAAGGGGTGTTAAAGAAGGGACGGTAAGGTAAAAAAAGGGACGGTAAGGAAAATTACTACCTATTTTTAGGAAAATCATGTTAAGACTACGCGATAGCCACAATGTTCATTGATTTTTAGAAACAGTTGTTAATTTTTTTTTTTTTTTTTTTTATTTACCTTGAAAAGTGCAGGAATTAACCTTGGGGACAGTGAGACTACCAATAAAGCCACAATGTTTGAAATTGATATTTCAATGCTGATTTAAATTCTACAGTAAATTTCCTGCCAAAGAATTTTAGACATTATTTCTCTAGCATACTTCTGCATGAGAAAAAGCTTGAAAAAAATTCTGTGGCTGCATCTGAAATGATTTTCTGTATAATTTTAGAAGAGGGATGGTAAGGAATCTAAAACCCAGGGACAGAGTTTAAAAAATAATAACAACCCTAAAAATGTGTGCAGGTTAATTTTTAGCTACATATTTATATAAAACAATAGTTCCAGTTTCAGAAAAAAATTACATCGAATTATTTTTTTTAAAAACAATTTTATCCAGACAGCTCCAAACTTAAAAATCAGCATCAGGGACATGGGACGGTATAGGAGTTTTCCAGGTGTTTGGACCCCCAACATCGTCCAAAGCTTATTTATCTTGTTAATATTGTTGTGCAATCATGCAATGGGATGTTCCCCAGTATATGAAATTAAAAAAACACAAAAAAGTGTATTAAAAGAAAAATTATTATTCAGGGACATGAAAGTCAAAAGATTGTGAGAATGCCCCATATAGAGTTACACAAAAAAATTGGTTACCATTTATTGACAGAAATTTCCGAAGGTTAGTTTTCAACTGTGCTATCGAACTAAACTAAATTTGAGCATATTTTGAAGTATATATACAAATCTATAGACAGGCATAAAAGTGGGAAATGGGTAAAAAGGTGGAATATTTTTTCCATCTATACAATAAGGCCAAACTTGTATAAGTTAGATGCATTCCAACAGTTATTCATACAATAAAATGAATTTGCTAAAAGTATAAGTCCATCCAAATGTATCTGAAGTACTGAATATAATCAGCAAATGTATAAAAACATTGCAAAACAGTTCTTAGAGTACTAAAATTTAAGAATGTAAAATGATTTTTTTCTTCTTTTTCTATGTTTCTTGGTTGATTGAGGGGATACACTTCAAAGTTACATTTACGTAATAAGTTGGAATCTGTCCAGGGTTTTTATATGTGTTAAATTTTTAACTAAAATTATTCAGTTTCAATGTTGTTGGTAGTAGAAAGATTTTATTTTTAATAACAGAAAACTTGTGAAAATGGAACCTGTTTTGCTTTAAATGAAAAATTTTCATGATCATGACAAAAGCAATAGCATTTATACTTGCTAAGGCAAAAACTTGTTCAAAATGGAAATTTGTCTAGTCTTTAGCTGTTCCTTCAATTCTGTATCGATATGTTTTACTGGACTTTTACGTCCTGATTTGGAAACTTTTGTTCCACTTTTTTTTATCTGTCTGTCTCAATATCCAACATTAAGTGTAACAGAGTTTTTGTTCCCGGGAGGGAGGGGCTGGACCTGAGTTGCAAAAACCCCAATCCAGTCAGGGTCTTTTTTAGTTTATTCAGGTTTTATTGGGTGTTTTCGGGTTGTAGTGGGTTTTTTGTTTTTTTAAGAGGTGAGGGCAGAAGAAGTACCTTATTTTTAGAAAGTATGTATTAAATTACGAAATCTAATTATATTTTTATTAATTAACTTAATATACAAGTAATTTGAATTTAAATAACACAAATAAATGAATGTAAAAGGCTGTAAAAATAGTTTTTACTTCTGACATCATATAATATTATATAATAATCGCATATTTAAAAGTTACTTTTTATCTGTATTTTCCACTAAGAAAACATTTTTGAAACAAATTTCTCCATAAAAAGCTAGTTTAATCAAAGGCACTGACTACATTTTTGTAATCTTGTATATTGATTTTGGCCCCTTTTTTTTTCATAATATTAGCAGGCTTTTAAAAGATTTAAGCACATTATTTCATTTTGACTTTGTCACATTTGGCAGTAGATCCAGAGCCAAAATATGTTTTAATAGGATAGTTTAACTCTTTAAACACAAAAGTTATAAAAGTTACTGAATATTAAATAATATCATGGATTGTAAAAAACCTAATAAAACCTGCTTTGATTGAGCTGGACAGGAATGGCCTTCAGCGGGATTAGGGAAGTGGGCAGAATTTATCCATAATTAGATAAACACTGACTTTTTTACAGGTTTTATGAATACAAAGTCAAAAATTATACCTTAGTGCAAGTAAAGTAAGTTTTTACCGCAACAACTGATGGCCATTCACGATAATTTGAGAACTTCATTTTGGCACTAGAAATAAAGATTGAGAGAATCCACAAAAAATAAAGTTGTTTTATCCTGTTTTTTTGTTGAAAAAGGAGGCAATTATTACTCAGGGGGGGGGGGGGGGGAGGGGAACTCAACTTTTCTTAAATAGGTCAAGTGAGGGTATTGTCTATTATGTATTTTTTAATTCTGAATAGAATAACACAGTTTGCAAATCAATAAGATCATTTGTTATAAAGTTACAGCACATTTTATAAATATAAAGTCAAAAATTATACTTTATGAGAGAGCACAACTTTATTACACTTATTTTACATCTAAAACTTCAATTTAAAATATCGCAGATGAACCTGATTTTGATAAGATTTTTAATAAGTTTAAGATTATTCAATACTAGCTAACTTGCCCGGCGTTGCCCAGGTACGTCAAAAAACAGATCGAATAGCGAAAAAGCTCTGAAAATCACAATAAGATATCGCGAAAAATTTTTAAATTGCTGCACAAATTTCGAAAAGAGAAAAAAAATTATATATTGTGTTCGAAGATTGAAAGTTGATTCCTTTCACTAATGTGGAAAAATGGTAGGAAATTGCTAAAATACACTAAAAACCGCATACAAAATTCCCGAAAAATTCGAAAATTGCTATACGAAATTCGAATAAACTTTTTTGAAATGAGGGCAGAAATTACTTTAGTATTATAGGCCAAAAATGGAATGTCAAAAAATTGCAGCAGATCGCGAAGAAACGTAGAAATCCGATTAAAAATCACAAAAAGTTCAAAAATCACGAAAGTCAAAATTTACTGTAATTGGATAATAGTTTCAAATCTAATTCCTTTGACCTGCGGGCTCTCTTAAAATTTATGCTTAGGAAAGCATGCTAAGCATTGTATCATGTTACTTTTATTCATAATTTAATTTACTTTCATCCCCTTAAATATAATTAATATAACCCCTTAAGTTAATATTAGTTTTTGTTGCAATAAAATATCTCAATTTGTTCATTTTCTATAAGCAAGTAATCCCTATTGGTTTACAATGGAAGTCTATGGGAATTTGGCGAAATATTAGAGATATCGCCAAGTTGGCACCATTTTTGGAGACTAATTTGGTGACATATTGCCAAGTTGGCGACAAACTTGGTGGCATTCAGCGACAGAGCTGTGTCCCCCCCTTACGGTAATCCTCTTATAGGTATGAAGATGCATTAAATGCTGTTCTAATCGCATAAAAAATTCGCTAAAAATTCAAAAATCGCTGTACGAATTCCGAATAAACTTTTTTGTAAAGAGAACAAAATTTACTATATTGGATTAAAAGAAAGAAACCATATTCTTTTCACTAATGTGGAAAAATCACCTCAAAACTTAAAAAAGTGCTAAAAATCGCATAAAAAATTAAATAAAAAAAAAATCTAATAAAAAAAAAAATCAAATATCGGGCTTCGAGTTGCAAAACTCCATATATAGACGGATCTTTTCCCCAAATTTTGTAGCTCTACGTGCAGCTGTCTCTTTAAAACATCGTCGACACACTCACACACAAACTTCTTTCCTTATTATTATAGATTTAATTTACCTGGATTCCCTTAAATATAATTAATATAACCCTTTAAGTTAATATTAGTTTTTGTTGCATTAAAATATCTCAATTTGTTGATTTTCTGTAAGCAAGTAATCACTATTGGTTTACAATGGAAGTTTATGGGAATTTTGAGAAATATTAGAGATATCGCCAAGTTGGCGTCACTTTTGGCGACTAACTTTGGTCAGCAAATTTGCCGATATATTGCCAAATTGGTGATAAACTTGGCTGTATTTGGCAACAGAACTGTGTCCCCCCCCCCCTACGGTAACACCCCTTATAGGTATGAAGACGCATTAACTGCTGTTCAGTAATCGCATAAAAAATGCACTAAAAATTCAAAAATCGCTGTACGAATTCCGAATAAACTTTTTTGAAAAGAGAACAAAATTTACTATATTGGGTTAAAAGAAAGAAACCGTATTCTTTTCACTAATGTGGAAAAATTGCCTCAAAACTTAAAAAAGCGCTAAAAATCGTATAAAAAATTAAATTAAAAAAAATCTAATCAAAAATCGGCTTCGAGGTGCAAAACTTCATATATAGACATATGTACCTTTTCCCCAAATTTTGTAGCTCTATGTGCAGCGTTCCCTTCAGAACACTGTCGACACACTCATACACAAACTTCTTTCCTTATTATTATAGACGATATTAAAACTATGTTTTGAATGCAAAATAAGTGTAATACAGTTGTACTCTCTTATAAAATATAATTTTTGACTTTTTACTCATAAAACTATTGTAACTTTGTAACAAGTGATTGCATCGATTTTGTGAATAGTATCATTCAATTCAGAATTAAAAAATACATGGTAAAAAATAATCTACTCGACATATTTAGAAAAAAGTTAAGTTCCTCTCCCCCTCCCCCTGAGTTACCCTTTTTGCCCTATAAATCAGAAACACAACTTTATTTTGATGGGTCTCATCGGATCTTCATTTCTAGTCCCAAAGCAAAGTTCTTCCCAAATTTCATGAATGGCCATCAGTTGTTGCTCTGAAAACTTATTTTACCACACTAAAGTATAATTTTCGACTTTGTATTAATAAAAACTGCCCTAATTTTGTAACAGATGATCATATTGACATGTGGAGGGTGTCATTTGATTCAGAATTAAAAAATACATAATAAAAGACACCCCACCTGACCTACTTAAAAAAATTGAGTTTCCTCTCCTCACCGAGTTAAAATGCCCCACCTTTTGCCCGCCAAAATCATAATAAAACAACTTTATTTTTTGTGGACTCATGAGATCTTTATTTCTAGTGCAAAAATGAAGATTTTCCAAAATTTTTGTGAATGGCCAGCGGTTGCTGTATATTATACTCAATTTTTGGTCTATTTTACCTGTTGTACGGTAATTCTCTTAATTCAAACAGTATTAGTAATTCAAATAACTGATTATTTTATACATAGTAACATGTAAAAAATATTTCCACTTTAATTTATATTCTTAATATAGAATTCTGAACAAAAGTATAAATATATTTGCATCTTTCTCTTTCTACGCACCTAAAGTTGTTTGCTGGATTATCTGGACGTAGGTGAATTAATTCATCTAGCGCTTCATGAATTGCCAACACTTTTTCATGAGGTGAGGAGAGTTTCCCTGCTAAATCATCAATAGCTGAATGAATAGTCTGTAGTTTTGATTCCACATTTTCATTTGGAAATGGATTTGGAGGAACCGTCAACATGCTGCTATCAGCATAGAACCCTGGAGGCCTGGGTAAGAAACTGGCCACCGATACAGGTCCAAATCCTGAGTGTCCAAGACTGGCTTGTATGGGCAAAGCACAGGGAGTAAATGGCTTATGTTCAGATGGGTTTCCAACATTTATTGGAGGATTGCATAATTGCAATTGTGAACTTGGAGGAAATGAATTATTTACGGGCACCAATGTATTAGACTGGACTTGCTGAAAATTGTTAGGAGCTGGTATCACATTGCTGACTGATGATACAGGAGCACCCTGATATTCAGGCTGACGATGAGGATCTTGCTCATTAGGGGAACTTTTACTTAAATTGTCATGTTCACTATTTGGCGTTTCACACTTCACACGTTTAGGAGGATTTTTTCGTCGTTTATTGTTTTGAGGTAGATCAGAAGTTTGATTGCAGTTTTGTGACATTTCTTCCTCACTTATCCTGGAACCTGTAGGCGATCCTACAGTATCGGCAGGATCTAGAGAAAGAATGAAACTTTCACTTGATAAACTAGGAGCAGGTTCAGGATGCTGTGGAATTTCTGCTTCAGTTACACCATGTTTTTCTTTAAGATGTCTTTGCATGTTCCCTTTTAGAGTGAAAGAACTATTACAAAGATGACACTTAAATGGTTTATTGTTTCGATGAATGGCCATATGAGCTCGAAGATTATGAGCTCTAGAAAGACCTTTACCACATATGTTACAAGCGAATGGCTTTACATCTGAATGTGAAATCATATGCATCTTTAGGGTTTGCGGTTGAGAGAATTTTTTGCCACATTGTTCACAAGTAAAGCGCCTCTCAGTATTGTGAATATATGTATGTCTTTCCATATTAGCTTTTAAAGTAAATGTTCGCCCACATATCGGGCAAGCAAAAGGCTTCACAGAGCTGTGAGTAGCTTGGTGAGCTTTAAGGTGATGTTCTTTCATAAACTTCATGCCACATACCTGACAAACAAACCGACGTACACGAGTATGTATTAGCATATGATCACGAAGCTGGCTAGGATATTGGAACACCCTTTCACAGATTTCACATCTTAACTGTGACTGAATTGAAGGTCTTGACCAATTTGGTACTGATACACCCAAGCGGGGTTCAAAGTTTTGGAAATTATTAGAATCTGGATGCTCAACATTAATACAAAATTCTCCCTGAGGAAAGCACTGATTAGTGTTATCACAAAGGGGTCGTATCCATTTCTTTTTCTTACCCATTTGAATGCATATGTGTGTAAATATATGTGCTTACATTTGTTTCAAAAAATCTTCTGTCATGTTAGTGACCACTTTAAGTATAGAGAATAAATCGATTGAGCAGAAACACGCAAAAATTTCTTCATTTCAGTTTGATTCATCTCAGTAAGAAGTTTATCTGAAAGACACAAAGTAATATATTTAAAAAAAAATTAAAATAAAAGTTCAAAACTATCAATTTTTTTTTTAAAGTTTAAATATTTATAACAGCATACAAGATATTAATAATAAATATTAAATATTTATAACAGGTTACAAGATATTAATAATAAATATCAATTAATTAAAATGCAAGATTAACTTATTTGTTAATTATTCGCACAGTAACTACAATAGCCTTTAAAAGAATACAAGATGACGAAGTAAGAGAAAATGTTTTAGTAATTTTATCAAGAGGAATAAAAATAAATTAAAAAAATGATATGTGGTTGTGCATTATTTTTTAATACGAAACAAACATATTTTATAAAATATCAGAATAATTTCGGAGTGCTTAAAAAAAAAGTACAATATTGAATAAATGCACATATTTTTAATTCAACTGTAATACAGAATGATGAAAATACAAAATCCCAACAAAATCTTCATAACCTTTTAAAAAATTGGAGTTTTTTTGCCAATTTTTTTAGCAAAATTTCATGTTCAAGCCAGACAGCATACACTAAATTCAACTAAATATATTTCGATTTCCTTTGTACTAGTACATACTACTATTATATTTACCTGTGCACTGAACTAGGAGTTTTACAATATCTTCAAAATTATCTGAAATATTTCAAAATATGTCAAAAAATACACATTTTTTATTAAAAAGTATCCTTTTATTTTACATTCAAGTACCTTTAAAATAATTACATTATCACATAGAGCTTAGATTCTAGTTCAGAACATAGTGAGTAATATGAAAAGCATTCTGAAAAAATTTCGAAATATGTTTAAAATATTTTATGTAATGAAGTTTATCGAACATAGAAATCACTGAAAAATTGATTTTCCAGAAATCACATTTGAAGATTTCATTTATATATTCCAGATACATGCAAAAATAATCTAGAAGTGTCAATAAAGGTTCATTAGTGTTTTTATGTAAAAAAAAAAAAAAAAAAACGTGAGAAAATGAAGCACAGAAACATTATTTCTCCTGATCTTCTTACACTCACTCCCAGTATTTAACTCATTTCTTCCTGTTTATTAAATTGAACATAACTCCTTTTCTAGTAATCATAGGAATAAAATTAAAACAGACTTGGAATCATAAAATATTGCTCTTTCAAATAAAACATTATTATTATTATTATTATTTGTGAAAAATTAACCTAAAACGGCCATTTTAATGTAGGCAGGTGCCTTAACAAATAATGTAACAAGTTGAAATGAAATATAGTTTCTTTTCTATCAAAGAATGCTTGATTATTTTAGAAATAAATTAATTAAGAGTATGCATAAGACATATTATTTATTTCTGAATCTTTAAATAATTCACTTTATATAATCAATAGGCAATTAAATTTATAAACATTATTCGATCATCAAAATTTCATTCGTTCTAAAATGTGTAGTACTCTAGATTAAAACAGTCTAATGCAAACATTAGAAAAAGTAGTACTTAAATAAATGGTCACTTGTCCTTGTTCTTTCCTGTCGACCAGTTACGATAAACAAAATCTGTTGCCAAATAATTTGATTTAACACCAAGACACTAGTTTCTATCAATTATTTAGCTGCCATGTGATAAGGATAGACTGAAAAACAGGTGAGATTGGAAAAGCACAGTGTCTTGTCTCTTTTAATGATTGGGAAAACTGATAATGTATAAATGTGACATCACATTTATTGTCGTCAATATAGATGCTGCATGTCACATGTAATGTGCAGTTAGCCAATAAAAAAGAGACCATCCCAATCCTTTTAATCACCAAATTGTCCTAGAAAAATACAGAAATAGCGATTCAACTGGAAATTATGTCTTCTTTCAATTTATGTTAAAAGAAAAAGCTCAGGCAGTCATCTTCATACTTTAAATTATACCAAACTCTCAAATTTTTAATATCAACAACTAGGTTTTTTTGGTAAATTTTACCTTAGGATACAAAATAGAAAGTCATTTGCTCAAGTAGCTTCTAGAAATCGATTTCTATGAAAAATTCATAGCTTAATAATTTTTTAAAAATATATACTATTGTTTGAAATTAATTTTCCAAAAAATTATGAAGAAACCTATGAATTTTTAACAGAAATCATTTTTTTTTTGCCTTCAAATATGGTCCAAAATTACAACTCTTTTCCACAAGTAGTTTTTGAGTTATGCTTAAAAAAACTATCCACATTGCAATCCATTTTGCAGCAATTAGAAATGAATTTGACATTAATAGTTCCATACTTTAAACTTTCATAATTCCTAAACTTCTTGACTGAATCACTTCTACTTTAGTATCCTAAGATAGAATTTACCGAAAACGCCGAATACGATGTCAAAATTAGGTGTTCATATTTAAAATTACAGAGTTTGGTACAATTTGATAAAATATATAAAGATAACTTCCTCAAAGCTGTTTAAAAAATTTGAAAAAAGATAATTTCCATTTTCTTCAATGACAATTTGAAGATTAAAAATGTATAGGGGTGTTCGTTCTCTCTCTGTTTTTTTTTTTTTTTTTTTTTTTTTTGGCTAGATTACATATCTCATTTTTATTTATTTTATGGTTATGTCACTTTAATTTATGTAATGCAAGATATAGAACTGCTATTTCTCGGCTTTTCTCTTGCATTTTGAAAAAAATAAAGTTTTGGACCCTTGCATATATGAAACAGAATGTGATGGTTAAAAGAATTACCACTTATTAAATGGGGGAAAAAAACATTATGTTAAATGTGTTACTTATTTGTTCATTTTTTGACTATTTATAGAGAAATCTGTTCTTTCAAATTTCTGTCATTATTTGAGTTAAATCAAACTCTTTGGTGGTAGATTTTGTTTAACATCCATTACATTTATCTGCAACATTCAAAAATTGGCTTGTCAAAAATTAATATGAAAACCAAGGAAACATCTTACGAGTATGTTTCAATGTAATTTTATCCATTTTTAGGGCATCCAACCCGGGCTTCTTGGCTTACAGAATATGGGTGAAAATGAGTTTTTTAAATTGAAAACTCTAATAACTTGTTTACGTGTTAAATTTTTTTAGATTGGCCACTAATAATACCAAAATCCTTTTTACATGAAAAATAGCAATTATGCATTCAAATAAAGTTTTAAAATTTATTAAAAACAATATTTTCACATTGACCTCATGTCAGGAATTAACAGCTTAAAAAACGACCAAACATCACTATTTACAGTAGCTTTTTTGATTATTATCATTTCAGTGGTTGATTACACATCTGTTAAATGTGGGTTTTATTTATATTTCATTTATTTATTTATTGATGAAGTTTTAATTTTGTTTTCCAATATAAACTGGAAACAAATGCTGAACTATTTATGTCAAACAGTTTTATATCTCATAGTCATAGTAATCTAAACGTGATAGAAATAGATTTTAAAAGCAATTCATTCTTGAAAATTACTTTCCATAAAAAATAAATAAATTGCAATGCAGTTTTCAAACAAATTGAATTTCAAAGTACATTTTCCCCCTATTCGACAGTGTAAAAATTGAATCACTAAAAATTGCCAGTAAAAGTAAAATTTAATCATCTGGTGTTGCCAGCTTTAAAATGACATCCACGTTACACACAGACACAGTTGTTCTTTTTAATATAAATTTGCAATAAGTCACATTTGTTGGTGAGCAATCAAGTTTGTTTTTTTTTTTTTTTGGGGGGGGGGGGTTAGATTTTTATGATTGATGAGAAAATAAACCAGCAGTGGCAAATTTTATCACTGCTCTGCATTGGATAAGCCTTTACCTAGGTACAAATGTTATCATCAAAAATTTTCTTTCATTTTAACAATGGTGCATCATATTGTACTCGAATGCTATTGTTAAGGACAATACTACCAGGGGGCACCATTTCAGAACTCTCTTGGGGGAGGGGGGGGGAGACTTTCTGAGGGAAGTCATATAGCTAAGGGTAGGATCCAAGCGTCTACCCCCCTCCCCGAACGATAAACGTAAACTGATTAATGCTTACAAAAACAGTAAAAACTTTGAATACAGAAACTCTAGAATCAATGAAATATTTCCTTTTACACAGGTTTCCATCTTAGCAAGTAAAATTTCAATATATTGAATATGAAAAATTTTCTTTTTAGACAGGATTATATTACAGGTTTCATTTTTACAGGTATCCTCAAAGACTGTTAAATCATCCACTCCATAGTATAGGTCTGAAAAGAGACATATTGCAGTAAAACTTGTGAAAACGAAGCCTGTCTATAACAGAATTCTTTCTCAAAGGAGAAAAAAATCAAATTTGGATGAAAAAACATCATACAATTATACTTGCTAACACAGAGACCTGTCTAAAATAGAATTTTTTTCTATTCCCTTTCAACTTCTTTTTTTCAGGTTTTACTACAGGGGCGCCATTTTAAGAGTTTCCTGGCAAAGAACAAGGAAAAAATTTCTTTGAGGAACAGGAAATGTTCAGAATTGCACAACAGGCAAAACTGCACAAATCTAACAGAAAATGGGAAAATCCCGCACAATAAAAAAGCTCTGCGTCATTCTGTCTCCTTAAATTCCTTCATAAACCTGTGACTATTCTGCGATTTTTTATTTTTTTTTATTTTTGTGTGAAATTCTACGATTTTTTTTTTTTTTCTTTGGATTCCGCAAAATCAATTCGTCAATGGGTCACAGAAAAAAATCGCGAATTTTGCAAATTTAAAAAAAAAAAAAAAAACCCAAATCGTTGCAGAAAAAATAGCTAATTTCTCCAAACGACCGTGGAAAATATTGCTATTTTCATCAGAGATCACGAAAAGAAATGCAGATTTCATCAAATGGTTGTACAAACTAAAATCTCGAATTTTGTAAAAGGATTGCGAAAAAAAATCGCGAATTTCGTCAAAAGATTGCACAAAAAATCACGAAAATTTAGTCAAACAATCGATGGGAATTTCGTGAAATAAGATACGAAATTACGTGTAGCTATCGCGCAAAAAATTACAAATATTATTAGTTGGTGGTAGAAAAAAATAATCACAAATTTCAACAAATGATCGTGAAGAAGAATTGCCAATTTTGTCAAAAGATTGCAGAAGCAAATATGGAATTTCGTCAGTTGGTCACGGAAAAAAATTGTGAATTTCGACAAACGGTCACGAGAGAAAAAAAAAAAACAATTTCGATAATGGTTGCAGAAAAAAAATTGTGAATTCTGTGAAACGGTCGCGGAAAAAATCACAAATTTCGTAAGATGATCGCGAAAAAAGAATCACGAAATTCCATCAGTCATGAAATACGTCCCCCGAACGTCATGAATAGGTCACGAAATTTGAAACTTTTGTGATCTATAGCAATAAGAAAATTTTCATTACTGATTTTCTGAAAGTAGAGCGTTAATTGTTTCGGATTGCGTTTTCACTATTATGAGGTGGATTCGTGTTAATACTATTTTTCAAAGAAATCCTGAATATTTTTTAGATGAAAAAGCTATGTATTTGAACATTAAGGAATACTATATATATATCTTCATTTTTAGGGTTATACTTAAAAAGTAAACACGGAACTATTATAAGATCACCCTTGTGTCTGTCTGTCTGTCACAGCCATTTTACTTGTAAACTATGGAATGTGGAAAGTTCAAATTCGGGAAAGTAATAAAGAACATTGACCCACATACTTTAAGATTAATAAACATTCATAAATATATTTAGTAAAAATGTAGATGAGCTAATTATGCTACTTGAAAAAAAAATCTTTTCTTTGTATATCATGTTGGGTATCCTGTGTAAGCTTTCGCAACGCTGAACTCAAAAATACATTCCTTTTAATTTTAGGTATTACATTTTCAAAGATACTGCCGAAAATGTAGTGCAAAAATATGTTCCTCCCCATCTAATTCCGAATCTACTGAAACTAAAATTATGAAAAAATTAGAGGTAGTAGACGATAATTTAAACCTTGCTGGAAAATTATAGCGATTATCCTAGGTCACATAGTTTTTGAGAAATTAGCATTTTCTGTTATACACAAATTTTGATTTACGGGCATTCAGAAAAATTGTTGAACATCGCTCGATATACCTATCGTAGCAGAAGTATAAAAGCATTGTTGATAATGATTTTCGAAAAAAATTATCAATAATTAGCCGAGATATTAACCCTTAAAGATACGGCCAGTTTGGACATACACAAGGACAGGGACGGCATACTCTATGCCTAGTTAACAACCTTTGATACATATGTGGAATGTAATGTCCAGTAGCAGTATAAAAGCAATAAACGTCCAATTGTTAAAACATACTAATTTAAGGAGTCTTAGGACTCTAAAAATTTGAAAAAAAGACCATTTTCAACATAATTTTAATTGGGATGAAAGATATAAGTATATTCTTTCATTTGATCATGCATTTAAAAAATTGCAAGATGCACAATTAGTATTTATAGGGGGCTTGAAACTGTTAGACATTTATCGAACAGAAAACTGGCATAAAAGTTTAAGCGCAGGATTACAAAATAAATATTGCAACTAGAATGAAAATTTTGGTGCTTAGTTATACTTCAGATTGCAATAATTTCCCCGAACTTAAATAAATTTGTATTTAAAGTATTTTTATATTTTTAATGTAATGTTGCATTTAGCTAATACAAAATTTTGAAAATTTCAACAGTAAAATCACATAAAAAAAACATTTTTTTGAACAATTAAAAGGAAATTTTAGGTTCAGTTTATACAGACTAACATGATTTATATGTTTTGAAAATTTCATGAAAAAATATTCAGAAGTTTTTGAGGTATCTTGCGCGTTATGCCCAAAAAACATCATTTGGAGAAAAATAACTTCAAAGTTTCGGAAACGCCACTTCAGCTATTGACTGGGTATAATTCTAAAAGGTATAACTTTTGTTCTAATGGGAAGTTCAAAGAAACAATTATATCAAAATGTTCAGAAAAAATAGAAATTTAACATCTAAAAAAATTAAAATTTCTTAAATTTTGAAGCTTTAAGAGTCCTGTGACCACTTAACCCTTTCTGGCACAGAGTAATTCTATTTATAAACTTATAAAATAATGGGCTGACACCAGAATTTATAAACGAATTTATCAGAAAATACGAACTTGCTTATTTTCATGTACATGATAAAAGGAAAATTTTAATTAAATATTCTTGGTGCCGTTTGTCTGTTTTGGAATTTATTAGGTGTCCTTTTTTTTAAGGGCACCACCCTCGAAAGGTTTAATTAGAATGAATCGATAAATACTGTGGGATTTGCGAGTAGTTTGCATTGAGTGTATCTCTCAATACGCCTTGAGTAACTTTAAAAGTTAATTAAAAACCTATCTGGAAAAGCCCGGCACTTTTCCAAACTTTGCCCGGCACTGACCAAGACGGCGCTGTAACTTTGAGACCTCCTTTCGAAGCGCGCTTAGCACAATGCCAAATTTAAACTTTGAACAAAGGTTTTGTTTTAGCTACACTGTAGAAATAAATGTTATTACTACGCTGAATTTAGTTTTATGAAATGCCAAACGAAGTTTAAATATATACAGCTTTTATTGTCAGTACCGAATAATATCATCATTGTTATAAATTATTATTAGTTCATCATAAACACATTAGGATTATGTTAAAAAAAGGGTACAAATGTCATATTCGCCCCATATTGGCGCGATTTTTTTCGGTTGCCAATTTGGCGAAAACATCAACAGCATAAACAACATAATCCGGGTTACCACATCAAGCAAAATAACAACACTTTGGCGCAAGTTAAGTACCCTTTGCCTATATGATTTGGCATCAGAAAAAAATCGCCCCAATATGGGGCGAATATGACATCTGTTCCAAAAAAAGTTATACGAATAGCTATATTTGATATTATTTAGGTTCCATATCTCTTTGAACTTTCATGGTATATCCATTTACACTTTTCTAATACATAAATTATACCCAACCCTACGTTGTATAGTTTTTTTTACAAAGTCTTAGTATTCTTTTAGAAACTTTTTTTTTTATAATACAATTAAAATTCATATATTTATTCTACGGAACCCTCTGTGCGCGAGTAATACTCGCACTTGACCGTTTATTCTACATAAAAGGTAAAGTGTATATTAAAAATATAATTGTAGACTTCTTTTACAATAATTGTATTAAAATATGGATTTATTTTCTTTCATTTTGGGTTGGGTTGCCTTTCAATGTATAAATCTTTTTAGCGAATTACGTATTTACTTGAAATTACAGTCCTGCGGCAGGATAGGTTGACGTATTTTCTTTGTTGCGAGTAAGGTACACCATAAGTTTCTCAGATTGTGCTTTATCTCTTTCAGCCGGAGTCAGGATGACCTGGGTTTTAACAAAGAAGCTCTGAATATTTTTCAAGTAAAAAACTATAGATTTGACTATTAATCGTGGCCCATAGTAATAACGCATGTGTTCATTTCTGTACATAAGGGATAAAATTATACACTACTTTATTATAAATGAGTTAAAATATGGAGGAATTTTCTTTTACTTTGGGATCTGGTGGAAGTCTGTCGGTTTTAGGCTTGAAGAAATTGTTTTGTCAAGTGTGCGCAGACTCCATTCCTAGGCATTGAAGAATTTTGAGAGTGTACCATATATAATATGATTTAATAAAGCAAATAATTAAATAATTTGATAATGTTGCAATGATTGCAGTAAATATAACGTGACACTAATAATCCAAAAAAGCAAAAAAGTCAGTCCCCCCCCCCCCCGCAAAAAAAACTATCTGAAAAAACTCTATTTCTGAATTTCTAGCCATGAGGGGACTAGTTTTCGTAGGATCTAGTTGTACACAGCTGAGAAGCAACTCATAAAAGAAATGTCTCTCATGTATTTTCAAAATTAGTCAAAGTATGATATATGTCTCCCCTTAAGGAAGTTCAAATAGGAAATTTTTTTATAATTATTAATTTCTATGCATAAAGCATTTATTTAATGCATATGTTTTTATTGCAATCAAATCTGATAAATTATTTTAGTGTTTGAGCAATTTTTAAATTTTTTTTCAGTCTGACAATTGATGGTTGATAAATTTTCTGAAAAATCAAATTCCTTGGGGGGGCGGGGGGGATATTTGTGCAATCTCTCACACTATTTCAAAGCTCCAAAAGAAAACTTTGCCCACCTCCAGAAATTCTTGAAATGGTACCCTTGTTTCTGAGGAAAGGAATAGAATCTGATGTAAATATTCCCAAAAATACGATTCACTCATGTTTAATAGGTTAAATACCCATTAACAGGGCCAAACCGAAACTAACCTTCTTATTGGTCAATCTCATTTCGCTTAACAGAGAAAAATCTATCTGGATCTTGGCCATTGATTCAACTTTGATTTGGATATTTGACATTGATTCGGACCTTGAAAACGAAATCCAAAGGAACAACAACAAAAAATTGCACTTTATACAGGTTTCTGCCTTAGCAGATGTAATTGTTGGTATTATTTCTATTGGCAACATGCAATTTTTTCAAGATTTCATATTCACAGATTTTATGGTAGTTGTAATATTACAAATGAGGCATTTAAAGGCAGTGTTATGAATCACATTTTCTTAAGAGACTACACTAGACACATGAAGAAACTTGCAAGCTAATTTTAAACCTATGAGAGCATTCTTTTCAAATTTCTCACTTGTATTTTAATATTTTAAAATGATTTTTTCTGTTGGGATAGCTGAGGTTGATATCTAACCGGGTTAATCTTTACTCTTTCAATTTTGGTTGCAGCAAGCAAAATTGAAAACGTACAAACAAACAATGTTAAAGATCAATCTCAGCTATCCTAAGAAAAAAAATAATTTAAAAATATTAAAATGCAAGCGAGAAATTGGAAAAGAATGCTCCTATAGATTTAGCATTAGTTTGTGAGTTTTTCGTGTGACTAGTGTAAGTTCTTAAAAACTCAAAAAACAATCTTCGCTTGGTACCCCATTCATTTTACATTCTGGTGCCCAGGGCACATGCCCTCTCTGCCCCCTTCTAGTTTCGGCCATGCCCATTAAGGGGGTTTTAAGTAAAGGAAAAAGAAATATCTTTTTAAGTCCAAATTTTTGGATTGGTGAATTACTTTTAAAAATTCTCAAAACGGAATGCCTTAAATTTTTGAAACAGAATCACATCTGGCTCTGGGAAAATCATCAATGTACCTATTTAAAAAAATCGCATGCCGCACTTAAAAAATAGCTTACTGCATTATAAAAAATTACACGCTACCGTGCTGCACTAAATATGCATAGAATAATCTCTAATAAAACATATGGCATGTTCCAATTACGAGAAAATGAAATTCTATGTAATGATATTACGTAGTACAATGTAGATAAATGCATACGATGTATTCGAATAAGAAAGAATATTTGGTATAAAGGAAGAAGAATCTCATTCACAAATGCACTAGAGTTTATATACTTCTTCTGGAGCAAAGAATTGGCCTAATAACTTTTAATGTCACTTGTGACCAGTCCAAACTTTTCATAATTTGTTATCGACTTTTCATTTGTTATCGATTTTAGCTAACTTTTAAGATAGTTTTTTCCAAATGAGATTATTCGTTTTTTAGCAGTTCAGGTGCTTTCTCTTTAGTTGTATTTTAGTTTTACCATATTTAAGAATCCTACTAGCTTAAAATTTTATTAATAAGTAAGCAGTATAATCTTTCATGCAAATTTGGCCACTTCTTTAACATGCTTAGCAATTCTTGAGCACTGTTAAACGAATTTTAAATCAGAAGCCCACACATAAACACAATTGGCAACCATTCTTAGTTATGTATCTTTTTGTTATAGATATGTAAATACCATCTTATTAAAATATACTTTCTTAAAATTACCCATTCATAAAAAAAGTAAATCTTGAAAGAAAACGTAATTTTTAAGTGATGATTTATAATGAGGTTACTACATTTTTCGATGAGAAATAAACAGTTTAAGACATTTTGATGAAAAACTGTAACTAATGTCCATTTAAGAGAAAAGTACCAATATATACTGCATACCATTAAAATACTTTCATCTGTGTTTTTAATTAATGAAATTTTGATATTATTAATTATATTTTAATAAATGCGCACTCTAAAATTTAAACATGTACCCTTTATACCCATTATTTATACCTACGTAATACAACAGAAAATTTTAAGAAGATAAATTTATATAAATATTACAATAAAAATGTTTTGAATGAATAACATGTATAAACAAACAAGCAATAAGAAAAAACAACAGTTACAAATACAATTAAAATAAAACTTAATAACAAATTAAAAGCTTTTTTATCTAAATATTGAAGCACTAAAATACGATTTTTTAAACAGATGTATGCTAAAATGTATTCCAGTTTATAATTTGTAAGCAATATTTAGATTTATAGGAAAAAATCTAATGAAAAAAATGTAATTACCATAAAAATTGTATATTCCTTAGTATAAATATTAAATGAGAAGATACAAGTGATATATCAAATGATCGCAGATACGGGATGAATTATAAACTTCAATATAAATTAGAAATTCAAAAAAACATGTTAGAGTTTAATAACTCCAAATCTTTTGATCAGTGCTAACTAATAGTATAAATAGCATTAAAAATACCCCCCCGGATTTAAACATGCAATAACAGGAACTTTCTAACTTCAATAAATAATCTGATATGTTATTATTTCATTTAAAAGGCAACCAAAACAAGTTCATAATGTTTTCGACATTGCATTTTCCCTTATTGGACTTGGACTTGGAAGAGATATGGAGAGGAGTAGTGGCTTCACAACATTACTTTTTCTTTCGGTTTCGATTGATGCCACAAGAAGTAAAATGATATTTCTCTTGTATTTTTTTCCATGTTTCATAAAATATTTAAATTACTATTTGAATGTAAAAATTAAACTACTATATAAGAAAGAAACTTTAAACTCTTTAATTATAGAAAATCTAGAGTTATTTTTTCCCTAGGAACTAAATAAGAATATTTTTTAAATTAGGTTTGTATACATTTGTGTGTAACATGAACTAAAATTTCCTCGAAAATATTTCTACTTTTCAAATTTATTTATTATTATAAATGATTTTTTTTTAAATGATGGGGGTGTTATTTATTTTTTAAAACTGAAGAAGAACACAAAAAGCATAAGAAGAACACAGATTACAGTTAAGAATTTAACTGATTATAGACGTGTTATTGCTTGTGTTTTGGTTTCCGTTTAAAGAGCTGTTAATCTTTTTATTCAAATACTTGATTATAGAATTAATAATTGGAAACTTCTGTTCTTGCAAATTTGCCTATTGATTGCAACGGTGGAAATCATCAAATCTTAGGAGTGTAAGTCGTTTGTCATTATTTCTATACATGTTATTCGTTTTGTAATTTAAAATGTTGTTGCATCAGCAAAATGCAAATGCAAAATTAGTTAATAAGTTGCAAGAAATTATTTTTAATTTGTCATTTAAAGTTTTATTACATGACAATGCGCTTTAAAAATCTTTTGCTTTAGCGTCGATTTTGTGTTTTGACCAGTCTTAACGTTAAACAAATCAGCCTAAGTCTGTATTTCCCCCATATTTTTCCAATAACTTATCCCATCTTTTTTACTTTATCTTTGTCGTACTTCTGATACTATAAATTTACACCGGAATTTATTAAAAGTATACTGCGCCTATTAAATTAATGCATTCAATTTTGTGTCTAGTTTCATTGAGTTGTACGATATAAACAATAAAATACTTTTTAGTTGCTTTGAACTCGGAGCTTAATGCAAGTAAATTAAAAACACCTAGTTGTCACACAATTTGTTATCGCAGGCCCCTGCAGTTTACGTACGTCTGATTGAGGCTCCGTTTTTTGGCAAGTCTCTGGATTCAAATCTCAAAGTTTTTATTTTTTCACAAATTTAAAAAAGAAAACAAAAACTTGCAATTTCAGAGACAAGAATGTAGTCTTAGTTTCTTAACGTTTTTACAAAAGATAGAAAGGGAATTAAATTGATATTGATCATTGATGAGATATAAGGAGATGTAGTATCCTGATTCTGAAGCCTTTGCACAGTCAGTGCTAGTAACATAAAGAAGTCGTGGGATACCCCTTGTCTAGCTTTCTGTTTGGAGTCCTTTTCTCAAATTACTGAAACCAGAACCTGTGCCTTATTGTGCATTAATGTTTTGAAAGTAATAAGAATTGTGAATTTTGCAGAGTTCTGCCAGTTGTTGGGTCTATAAATAACAAATTTGTTATTTTAAACAGTTTTTCAGGAAATTAAAATCATGAAACGTTGTCAGGAGGGAATATTTAGGGTTAATAATAATTTTCAGATAAGAAATTTTTAAACGAGAAAATTAATCACGATACAATTAAAAAATGTAATTAACTTCAGTTATTCTATTGTGTACTACTTTTGGTATCGGTTTTGAGCTTAAAAAAAAAAATAAGAAGCCCTCGCTCATGCATATACATGCTCAGGGTTTTTTGTTTTTTTTAAATTAATGTTTTATCTGAAAATATTTTTCTGCTTGCATTAAATTGTCGTTGTTTTCATCCCTCACCCCACATTTAATATGATAAAAAGAATTATTTTAGAACTCTTGTGTAGATAATAGGCTTAATAATGTACATACAGTGTTTAGCCATGTTTCGAATACAGAAGATTGTCAGGAAGGTACCCTGATTGATTTTTTAGAAACAGTTGCGACAATTTTTACAATCTTTTTAGGGGCTCAGATTTTTCTGGATTATCTTTTTAGAAGGTTTGTCGGATGAACTTCTTGATATAATTATTCCAGTCGATCATTGTATTCTTGCTTAAATCAAACTATTTTTAGTACTTTTCGGTTAGCCAGGTGCCAGTGTTATATATACATATTTATATGTATATAGTACATATATGTATATTACATATTTATATGTATACATATATGGGTCATTCCATGTCAAATCAACGTGGGGTCTGGACCTCAACATCTCAGATTTCCATAATTTTTGGTTTATAGTTTGTATCCATGAAGTATATGAAAAATCTAATTTTTTTTATTTTTTTTCCCTAGCGGATTTGTTTTTACGGAATTTTAAAAATTGCCAAAAGTACCAAATTTAACCAAACTCTCAATCACAAAATCCTTTACAATTCTTTAACAAATTGGGCTAGAGAGTTAAGTTATACCTCATTTGAAAGCTCTTTTTATGGGCTTTAATATGATATGCAACACTAACAGTTTTGTGTATAATAAATTTTTTGACAAATTTTCAAAATTTTTGAATTTAAATTTTTCAAAAACACCATCTTTGTTTTTTTTTTCAAAAAAATATATGTTAATCTTTGACTTTTTGGCTACAAGTATGCCAAATTTCAAGATGGAGAAATGATGGGGTTTTGAACTATTAATTTTTAAATATGAATTATACATGAAAAATTTCAAGTATCAGGGCAAAATTAACAATTGTACAATTTCTTTCCATATATAATTCACACTTCATTTTCATTAAAAATTTCAGAGTTTGATGCTAAGCAAATTTATTTCTAAGGCATGAAAATTTTCTAAAGCATATTTCTCAAAATATAATTCTATAATTTGTAGGGATGCAACGGATATCCGGCAAATATCCGATATCCGGCACATCCGGCTGATTTTTCAATATCCGAAATACCGCCGGATATCCGACTTCTGTGCCGGATATCCGGCAATGTATAACAAAGCAAATATATAAGGATAAGAGAAATCGTTTGACCCAAACAATGCCGAGCGACTTTTGTATATAATGCAAAATATGAAAGTAAGTCCACTATTTATGAGTAAAAGGTAATTCCCAAAAGTTTAAAGAATTACCAGCTTTCCTAACATTGGTATTTGAACTCTCTATAATAAATTTAAGAATTTATGTTTACATCTTTTAGAAAATTGTACCTTTACTTTCAGAATGTGAAACAAAATCTGAAGTTGTTTATTAAAGTATGACTTTATTAATTTTCTTTCTCTCTTTTAAGTTTAACAATTAAACAGGCCTATTTTTACTTTCTTCTATTGAAGATAGAAGAAAGTATTGTAACTGAGATATTTTTCGATTTCTGGTTTTCGGTGGGCTTAGACGTTTTAGGGGTCAGAGATCCCAAAACATGCTTATACAAAATGTCTGTCTGTCTGTCATCATACCATCAAAAAGTGTATGAAGTTATGCATAGAATTGAACCAAATTTTTTGTGAATATTTTTGGCTATAGCCAGCTGGCCCTTCTTCAATATTGGAACATTCCACTGGAAGGGGGCGCTGTAATCGTGATTTTTGTGCCATCAAAAAGTGTATGAAGTTATGCATAGAATTGAACCAAATTTTTGTGTATGTTTTTGGCTGTGGGCAGTAGGTCCTTCTTCAATATGGAAGCATTCTGTCAGAAAGGAGTGCTGCTGTAATTGCGATTTTTGTGCCATTTTCATTATTGTACTGTCGAAAAGTGTCTGTTAAATATGTAATCTAACAAAAACATAGCTGTGAAAAAAAGGAGCCAAGTTCTGTAAAGACAATGGCAAGAAAAGAAGTGATATCTAAGTGGGTGCCAAGTTCAAATAAAATTCACTCAAACTTACCTACTGAAGTATTATAGCATTTTTAAAATTGTTTAGAAATAAAAAAATATTGATAGCATATTAATAATAAATCTAGAACTTGGCAAGTTTTTACATACGAGTCATTTATTTTTAAAACTGACATTATTATATCAAATCTATTTATTTCATGATTGGAAGCCTTAATTTGAGTGAGCTCCTTCCCCTTGAAGGGCGGTGGGATAAAATATATCCCACCAAATTTAACTGCAAAATGCCACATTGACACCAGAATTCAGGACTAAAAAGTTTAATTTTATTAAATACGTGAAAAGAAGCTTTTACCCATTTTGAAATAAATTTGTTTTTAAATTCTGGTGTGATTCAATCATTTCAGCATTTCACGAATAAAAGTTATTTGCCCCTTAAAGAGTTAAAGGGGTGCAGTCTCTAGAGTGATGACCAAGAACAATCGTAAGTATATCTGTCTCTTTGTCAGGCATCTTAGTCTGTTTGCAATAAGGTTTCTGGAGGGTGCGTGCTAGAGTGATAACCAAAGACGAGCGGGAGTGTATCTGTGTATTTATTGGTTTATCAAATCTTTAACATAAATCATTTCTTTATAATAATAACTATATTAATTTTTTTGTAATGTCATTGAAATCAATATTAACATCACCATTTTATTAAGACATGAAATTGATAGGCATAACATTTATCAAAAACTTGTCAAGTTCTAGATTTATTATTAATATGCTATCAATAATTTTTTATTTCTAAACAATTTTAAAAATGCTATAATACTTCAGTAGGTAAGTTTGAGTGAATTTTATTTGAACTTGGCACCCACTTAGATATCACTTCTTTTCTTGCCATTGTCTTTACAGAACTTGGCTCCCTTTTTTCACAGCTATGTTTTTGTTAGATATCACTACTTTTTGTAAAGTTACAATATATTTCGACACTTTACTTAATGCTTTTTAATGTGTTTACATGTGACTATTTTATTCACCAAACAACATTCAATTTTAATTTAAATTTCCTACAACAAACTATTTGGCTGTCAATTTGCGGCAGAAATCTATATTTTAATACTGCTACATTGAATGCATGTTTTGAAACGAAACGTATTGATTCGAAATTTTTATTGTTTCTGAAACAACAATTCCTATTAAATTTCTATGTTAAATTTTCCTATTATATTTTCCAATTAAATATCCTATAGCTGGGCCTGCTTTTTTGTACTGAAAGTGAAAAATAAAGTTATGTGCTTATGCCACACTATGTATCATTCATCCATGGGTGCCGGGAAAGAGGCAGTGCAGAGGAAGGATATTGCCCCTCCCTGGATTTTCAAATTTAATTAACTAAATATCCTTTTCTCTGATGATTTTGAAAATAACAAGTGGGTAAGTGTGATCACAGATCGCACAGAGGGTTTCGTTTAATATTCCTTTCAAAACATTTTATCCTTTTGAAAAATCTGTTAGTTCCACATTTCGCAACCAGGGGCTCACTCTATTCTAAATAAACCTCTATCCAAACGAAACTCCCTTTTAGATACTATCCGTAGATATATTAGTCCAGGGGATTGAGCCCATAGCACCCAATATAAGTAGGCGCCCCTGGTGGTAAAAAGTGGAATTAAAATATGTAAGGCTATGGTGCATAATATGAAAGAATGGTCAAAGGGGTGTTGGCAAAAGTTGGAAAAGTGCTCTCCGGGTGAAAAGGGCGGAGGTTAGAAAAATTGCTTAAAATACACAAGTTAGAGCCTGGAGAAGCAAATAATATAAGACTTTTTGAAAATTTTATGATTTGTCGTGTGGTCTGAGGTATTCAGCTATACGTATGCAAAAAGTCATGTCTCCAACTCAATTAGGGGCTCCCTTAGAAAGAATTGCTTAAAATACAAATGTGGTAGCTCAAAGGGTTAAGCGTAAGACTTTTTCAAGATTTTACGATTTATCGCCTGGCCTCAGGTGTTCTGCTATAAGTATGCAAAATTTCAAATCTGCATTTTAATAATGGGCTCAGTTAGAAAGAATTGCTTAAAATACGCATATGGAAACCCAAAGGGTTAAATGTACGACTTTTTCAAAATTTTATGATTTGTCGCATTATGGTGTTCAGCTATAAGTATGCAAAATTTAAAGCCTCCAACCTAAATAGGGTCTCACTTAGAAAGAATTGTTTAAAATACACATGTGGGAGCCCAAAAGGCTAAATGTACGACTTTTTCAAAATTTTATGATTTGTAGTTTGATGTGATGTGCTCAGCTATAAGTATGCAAAATTTCACGCCTCCAACCTAATTAGGAGCTCCCTTAGAAAGAATTGTTAAAAATACATATGTGGGCGCCCAAAGGGTTAAATGTACGACCTTTTTCAAAATTTTATGGTTTTTCATTTGATGTGTTTTCAGCTATAAGTATGCAAATTTTCACGGTTCCAACCTAATTAGGGGCTCACTTAGAAAATATTGTTTAAGATACACATGTGAGAGCCCAAAGGGTTAAATGTACGACTTTTTGAAAACTTTATGATTTGTCGTTTGGTGTGAGGTGTTCAGCTATAAGTATGCAAAATTTCACACCTCCAACCTAATTAGAGGCTCACTTTGAAAGAATTGTTTAAAATACATATGTGGGAGCCCAAGGGGTTAAATCTACGACTTTTTCAAAATTTTATTGTTTTTCATTTGATGTGTGTTCAGCTATAAGTATGCAAAATTCCACGCCTCCAACCTAATTAGGGGCTCACTTAGAAAATATTGTTTAAGATATATATGTGGGAGCGCAAAGGGTTAAATGTACGACTTTTTCAAAATTTTATGATTTCTCGTTTCATGTGAGGTGTTCATCTATAAGTATGCAAAATTTCACGCCTCCAATATAATTAGGGCCCACTTAGAAAGAATTGTTTAAAATACACATGTCGGAAAACAAAGGGTTAAATGTACGACTTTTTCAAAATTTTATGATTTGTCGTTTGATGTGAGGTGTTCAGCTATAAGTATGCAAAATTTCACGCCTTCAACCTAATTAGGGCTCACTTAGAAAGAATTGTTTAAAATACACATGTGGGAGCGCAAAGGGTACGATCTTGGGCTTAAAGGGTTAAATCTACGACTTTTTCAAAATTTTATTGTTTTTCATTTGATGTGTGTTCAGCTATAAGTATGCAAAATTCCACGCCTCCAACCTAATTAGGGGCTCACTTAGAAAATATTGTTTAAGATACATATGTGGGAGCGCAAAGGGTTAAATGTACGACTTTTTCAAAATTTTATTATTTCTCGTTTCATGTGATGTGTTCATCTATAAGTATGCAAAATTTCACGCCTCCAACATAATTAGGGCTCACTTAGAAAGAATTGTTCAAAATACACATGTGGGAGGACAAAGTTTTAAATGTGCGACTTTTTCAAAATTTTATGGTTTGTCATTTGATGTGAGGTATTCAGCTATCAGTATGCTAAATTTCACTCCTCCAACCTAATTAGGGGCTCACTTAGAAAGAATTGTTTAAAATATCTCAATTATTAAAATATATAAATTTGTTGCTTTTCTGTAAGCAAGTAAACCCAGATAAACACCCAGTAAGTAGATAGGTTTACAATGGAAGTCTATGGAAATTTGGCGAAATATTAGAGATATCGCCAAGGTGCCGTCACTTTTGGCGATTAATTTTGGTCGCCAAATTTGGCGATATATCGCCATGTTGGCTAGAAACTTGGTGGTATTTGGCGGCAGAACAGCGTCCCCTCCTAAGACAAATTAAAATTTCGCCTAATAGACGTAATGTTAAAGTAAAAATGGGCACCCCCAGGTGGGTAATTCATCGATTTTCTCAATTTTTTTATTTTTTTCCTTAGTTTTATAGTGTAAACGAACTTCGCATCAAATTTGAAGTCTGTAGCTGCAGTAGATATACGAGATCTTTTTGATGAGTGAGTCAGTCAGTCAGTCAGTCAGTGGTAAAATTATCGATTATCAGACATTTTCAAATGCCATTATCTCGGAAACTAATTATGCGTCATTTATAAAATTTTGGATTTTAGATAATTAGGGTGGCTTTACTACACATTTCGTATAACAAGTACGTAGGTCTCATAGATTTTCAGTAGTAGAGCATCGAAATTTGAAGAAAACAGCTCGAAATGGTTCGTGTAAATAACACACGGCTATGTCAGGCGAACTTGACTGACACACTGCCGTGTGTCTAGATAAGTTATCCATATAATCGAACAAAATTTTTTGTGTATGTTTTTGGCTATGTCCAGCAGGTTCTCCTTTAAATTAGAAATATTCCACCAGAAGGGTGCGCTGTACAGGGTTGCAAAAAAGCCGGCTAAAATTTAAAAAAGCCAGGCCGGTGGCTTTTATTGGTTTTAACCGGCTTTTTTTGGCCAAAATTGGCTTTTTTTGGCCATAATTGGCCTTTATACAATAAAGCATTGTAATTATAAACTACACATTTTAAAGCGTTTTTAATTAGTTTTAATGACATTTAATTGATTTACAGTTTAATAAGTAACCCAATTTCTCAATAATGAGGACATTAATACTGGAATAAAACTTAGATGATTTTGCCAGTGATTTGTATTCAGAATTGCAAAAATGTCAGCTAAATTTTAAAAGGGCCATATCAACTGCCAATTTTTTCATTTTTACTACTTTATAAAATTAAAGAGGACAATGGTTACTTAGTTATATGTTTTATTACTTAATTTTAAGAGCTATTAATATACAAGTCTTATTTTATTTCTAGCAAACATTTAAAATTATACATAGTCATAGTAATAAAAACACCACCATTTCTCACTATTAAAAACATTATGAATAGCATATGCATGAATATGCATAGCAACAAGCTTTTCAAAATTTTATTTTGAGAATTTTTTTTTTCTTGTTTAAATGCTCTATTTTTTATACACTTATGTACCACTCTCCTCAAATAAAACATCTTTTCTAATTCCTCGTTTCCATTTTGATGTGTTACATTTTGTCATTAAGGCTGTTAAATCCAAAAGGGCAACTTTCTGACATAAGTTTTAATTTATTTTTGTCCAGAAATGTATGAAACTAGCAGATGTTGTTGTTCAGAAACTATGTAATTGCACTGTTTTTTTCTGGGTTTTTTTGCAAATGCTATAGATTTTTCAGAAAATAGATTCAAAGTGAGCGTTTTGAATCTAATTTCTGCACAAAAGAAGAAACCACTCAGAAAAGGGTGAAAAAACATGTTTGTCATGTGATTAAAATCTCTTTATAACTCAATAGGTAATTGATGGATCAAAAAATGGAAAACACAGGTTCAATTCCAAATCGCTTCCATGGTCAGGCTTTCGAATTTTACATCTTTCCATTAAAAAATGAATTTGTAAATGTGTCAAAACATTTTGCGCTTGTTGAGCAGAGCAGTTAAAAACAGTTTTAATTAATTATAATCTTTAAAATGTATAGTATATGTGGAGCTATATAATATAGAATTTCAAAACACCAGTTCGGAGCCTAACTTATATCCTTTTCAATGTTTATATATTTTTTTTTCAGACATAATGCGTTCACAGTTGTCTTCTAGAAGTTACAAAGACTTATTTATTTGATAAAGTTTAATAGAAATGTATTATTTTTTTTTTGTAGAAAATATTTATAAGTGTATTGAAAATTAATTGATCCAAATTTAAAACAAATTTACTGTAAACCAACTTTAAAAAATAAAAACTGGCTTTTTTTAATAAAAGCCGGCCGGCTTTTTTTGGCCTGGCTAAAAGCCAGCAACCCTGGCGCTGTAACAGTGATTTTTGTGCCATTTTCATTCTTGTATGTACCATCGAAAATTGTATGAAGTTATGCATAGAATTGAACCAATTTTTAGGGGTATGTTTTTGGCTATGGCCAACTGGTCCTCCTTGAATTTGAAAATAGTCTGCTGGAAGAGGGCGCTATAATAATGATTTTGTGTTATTTCCATTATTTTACCATCGAAAAGTGTATGAAACTAAGCATAGAATTGAACCAATTTTTTGTGTATATTTTTGGCTATGGCCATCAGTTTTTCCTTGAATTTGGAAATATTCAGCCAGAAGGTGTCACTGTGACAGCATTTTTTGTAAAATTTTCTATATTTTTTGCAGTTTTTGTACTCTATATTGGTGGCTCGTGAAGTCATGGGAACTTCGCATCCTGCTAAGCTGTCTATTCACAATCAGCTGATGTACAACAGAATAACGAAAAAAATTATTGATTTTAATAAATATCATGATTGAGATTAACTTATTCTTATTTTGATTAATTGACGAGCAGAAATCTTAGATCAAAATCAAAGTTGGTATAATATTGAACTAATAATATCGAAGTATTAACATTTAAAACTACTTTTAGAAGTATTAAGACGTATGAGATAGAAGAAAGTTTTGGGATTGGCACATCCAATTAGTTATATTTGTAACCATATTTGTATAATATAGACGCACGCCGTGCGCGGAAAATTTTCCGCAAAATTCGGAACTTTGCAGAAAATTTCTTAGAAAAGAAAAGTAGTTTTTGTTCTTGTATTTTTTTTTTTAAATACCGAAAAATTAAAAATGTTCTCCAATTTTATGTACGATTTATTTATTGTTTGATAGGGGTGATTCTGTTCTGAATTTTCCGAAAATTTAAGGCATTCGGTTCCGAAAATTAAAAAAAAATCGCCCATCAGTCCGAAAATTCAGACACAAAAAAAAATCACTGAAATATATTGCGGATTTCAACAAATGATCGCCGAAAATAAACCAATTCCGTCAATCGTTCGCAGAAAAAATACCCAATTTTGTCAAAGCATCACAGAAAAAATGAAAATTTCATTAAAGGACCGCGGAAAAACGCTAATTTCTTTAAAGAATAATCGTGGACAAAAAAAAATTTCTTGTCAAAGAATAGCAGAAAAAACGCAAATTACGTCAAAGAAGTGCAGGAAACGCGAAAAAAAATGAATTTTCTCAAAAGGCCACAGAAAAAACACGAATATCGTCAAAGAATTGCGAAAAAAAAAGCGAATTTCCTCAAAGAATCGCAGAAAAAAGCAAATTTTGTGTAAAAGCGCAGGAAAAAAACTAATTTCGTAAAAGAATTGCGAAAAAAAGCGAATTTCCTCAAAGAATCGCAGAAAAAAGCAAATTTTGTGTAAAAGCGCAGGAAAAAAACTAATTTCGTAAAAGCATAGCGGAAAAAGCACGAATTTTGTCAAAAGATCATGAAAAAAAATGAAAATTTCGGCAAAGAACTGCGAAAAAAACTAATTTCATCAAAGGATTGCGAATTTCGTCAAAACGCCGTGAGAAAAGCTTGAATTTCGTCAAAAGATCGCGAAAAAATGCAAATTTCGTCTAAGGATAGGAGAAAAAAGTGCATTTTGCCAAAGGATCTCTAAAAAAGCGCGAATTTAGTCAAAAAAATGCAAATGTAGTCAAAATATCGCGGAAAAACGGAAATTTCGCCAAATGATCGCAAAAAAAAGGAGAATTTCGTCAAAGGGCTGCAATAAAAACTCATCGGTCTCTTTAATGATGATACCTAAGAATGGACCTCTCCGTACAAAATGTGATTCCGTTGTTTCAGAAGCAATGTCCATTATTGCATTTTGTGAGAAGAGGTCACAATATTAAGGATTGGACTGTTTCTAAATGCATTGACAAAATAACTGATAAGAATTCACCCCTTCATATCATGGATTTTTAGTTTTATTATTTTTTTAGCCAACATAATTATTCTGTAATTAATATTAATTAATTTTTAAATTAAACGATATTTATTTTAAAACTACTATTTAAAATTCATACAGTCAAAGTAATATAACACTTCATTTTATTAAACATTAAATTTGCAGAAAGTTTTTGACCCAATATTTATGTGCGCAGAAAGTTTTTGGTTTTATGAGAGTCTGTTTGTAACTTCATTATAAATAAAATATTTAAAATTAAAAGTAATTTTCTTTTTACTTATAAATATCACAGTAATTTAACTTAAAATAAAACTAAATGTGATTCAAAGCAAAACACTATTAAATAATTAAAACAGAAAAAAGGCATCAACTAAACCTTTATTTGGAGAAAATCACTCTTTAATCATGTTTATATTAGTAGATATTTTATGTTTAAATTATAAAAAGAATGTATGTATTTCTTTGTGAAAATACTCTACATACTCTCTAGGCATATTTAATTGGTTAAAATTTGTTACACAAATTATCAGCATTTCATTGTACAAATTAATTATTAGCAATTATCAATATACTCAATCCCATATCCAAATCCAGTAGCAATTATCAGCATTTCATTGTACAAATAAACAGAATATTTTAATGTTTAAATAACATTTTTTACACAACATTATTAATATACATTACATGGCTTGAATGGCAGATACATGTCTTGAATTTCGAGATGGGATGGTAGGATTCGTGCCCTAAAGAATATTGGGGGCGGGAGACTCCTGTTTCCAAAAAAAATCATTTTCCGAAAATGTTTCTTTGTAAAACGACAATGAAGTCTCAGGACCGGCTGACAAACTTCGTGATATTTTCCACTATCAATTGGCAGATTTCACAGTTTCTTCTTACAACAAATTGACAAAATTCATGATTGTTTTTCTGCATCTGACAAAAACATTTTGCAATTTTTCTCCGCGACCGACTGTACGAATTTCTTGATTTTTTTCTGGAGACAGATTGGTGAATTTCATAAATTTTTTTTTTTCGCAATCAATTGACAAATTTAGAAATTTTATTCTGTGACCGATTGGCATGTTTCAATGATGTGTGAAACATGTTTGTAATTTATTGTTTTGAAATGACATTATATAGAGAAATAATTCAATATATAACTAAAAACATATCTAGGGCCGGATATCCGAATCCGGCAGACGAAGGAGCTTCGGATATCCGATATCCGACAAAATCAATATCCGGTGCATCCCTAATAATTTGCCCGTAAGGGGACTCTTCATTCACTTGAAAGCACCTGATCGGTAAAGTTAATCCTATGGGCAGGTTGTTTTCAAATTTTCCGTTTAAATTTGAATATTTTTAAATGATTTTTTTTACATAGGGATAGTTGATGTCGATCTCTCATATGTCTATGTTTTACTTTTTCGATTTTGATTGCAGATTTTTTAATAAAGGTACTTTCACTTTCGGACCGGTTTCGAAAGTTACAGTACCTTTATAAAAAAAGTCTGCAACCAAAATCGAAAAATTACAAAAATTCCCTATTAAAGATTGACCTCAGCTATCCTATGGAAAAAAAAAATTGTTTAAAAATATTCAAATTTAAATGAGAAATTCGAAAACAGCCTGCCCATAGGTTTAGCATTACCAAGCACATATTTCAAGTAAGTTTGCCACCGACCCCTTAAATAAGTCTATCGAAATGCAGAAGATTCTTCCCTTTCTGCACCCATCCTCTCTACTTTCATGGTTTTCACCAAGCACAATTCCTGCTAAGGAAAGTCAGAAAGCTCTCAATAATCAGATGAATTTTGAGATACCTAAGCAGATTTTCATTGTTTCATTTCAAAATCGTTTCGCACATTCCCAAATCGTTATAATTTTTTTTTTTTTTTTTACATATAGAAGGATAACTATTTAATAAACAAGCTTCATTTTACTTTAATCAAATGCTTTAACAAAGAAGTCTTGAATTACTACTATTAATGATGTCAGAAGATAAGAAAGACTGGGCATTATTTTCTGTTAAATGCTGCAATCCCTATAAAGGTTGGTTGTATTGAGTTTTATTGCACAAAATCCCTTTAGGGACATGCTGTGCCAAACAAAGAATAAAACAAAAGTGAGTTTAAGAAAAAGACATAATTAAATGAGTTAAAATGGAAATAGAAAAGCTATATAGATGAGGTAACTCATCCAGATCAATCCCTATAAAAAAACAATTCATTCAAAATCAGGAAAACTTAGGAATGTAACAACTTGGTAGTGCAGTTTAAGATTTAATATTCAAAAGGGCATGAAAATATGTGATGACTGTAGAATTAAACTATCAAAAGATAGAAGTGCCAGGCAAAACACTCTTCACTTACTTGAAATATGTGCTTGGTAATGCTAAACCTATGGGCAGGCTGTTTTCGAATTTCTCATTTAAATTTGAATATTTTTAAACGATTTTTTTTTTTTCATAGGATAGCTGAGGTCAATCTTAATAGGGAATTTTTGTAATTTTTCGATTTTGGTTGCAGATTTTTTTAATAAAGGTACTGTAACTTTCGAAACCAGTCCGAAAGTGAAAGTATCTTTATTAAAAAATCTGAAACCAAAATCGAAAAAGTAAAAAATAGACATATCAGAGATCGACATCAACTATCCTATGTAAAAAAAATCATTTAAAAATATTCAAATTTAAACGGAAAACTCGAAAACAACCTGCCCATAGGATTAACTTTACCGATCAGGTGCTTTCAAGTGAATGAAGAGTCCCCTTATGGGCAAATTATATAATTATATTTTGAGAAATATGCTTTAGAAAATTTTCATGCCTTAGAAATAAATTTGCTTAGCATCAAACTCTGAAATTTTTAATGAAAAAGAAGGGCGAATTATATATGGAAAGAAATTGTACAATTGTTAATTTTGCCCTGATACTTGAAATTTTTCATGTATAACTCATATTTAAAAATTAATAGTTCAAAACCCCATCATTTCTCCATCTTGATATTTGGCATACTTGTAGCCAAAAAGTCAAAGATTAACATATATTTTTTTGAAAAAAATTAAAGATGGTGTTTTTGAAAAATTTAAATTCAAAAATTTTGAAAATTTGTCAAAAAATTTATTATACACAAAATTGTTAGTGTTGCATATCATATTAAAGCCCATAAAAAGAGCTTTCAAATGACATATAACTTAACTCTTTAGCCCAATTTGTTAAAGAATTATAGAAGATTTTGTGGTTGAGAATTTGGTTAAATTTGGTACTTTTGACCATTTTTAAAATTTCGTAAAAAATAAACCGCTAAGAAAAAAAAAATTTAAAAATTAGATTTTTCATATACTCCATGGATACAAACTATAAACCAAAAATTATAGAAATCTGAGATGTCGAGGTCCAAAAATTGCATTTTTCTCGTTGATTTGACATGGAATGACCCATATGTATGTATATATACATATTTATATACATTAGGGTGGTCCTTATATGGTCAATTTTATTTTATTTTCTTATGTCTTACCCTCAAAATTTCTTCCAATATCGTAAAAAACAAAGTAGAAAAAGTTTGAATGAAAAAGAAATATATTTAGAGGTAGCTCAAGCTTGCTGAAGTTTGGCAATTACACTAAAACACATAATGATATCGGCAAAAAGAAACTAAGCCAAAATGATAATTTTTATTATGAGATAGTAAATTAATTTTACTTTTGTAACACAAAAACACAATATTAAGCATATAAAAAGTTGAAAGCACCAGTAATTAATTTAATTTGTAAAGTCCATTTTTCTAAAGTGAGGATACGCTTTTCTGTGTTCCTCCACAACTTTCGTCAATAGCTGAAACTGAGGTTCATTTCTTGTAAAGATTCCAGTGTACTCTTTGATCAAAGCAATACCTCTTTCAGCATGATCATTTATCACTTTAATAGATTGCACCATTCCATTTCTAATGCAATCATATAATCAGAATTAGTATTCCAACGTCTTGGGTCTATTTGAAAGAATTCTTGCAATCTGTCTGAATCATTTCTTTGAACAACTTCAAAGATTCTTTGGTAACAAAATCTTCAAACTTCTTCTCATGAAAATTTTTAAGGGAAACAGTTATCCTCTTATCAGGATTCTTTGTACCTTTTTTATTTTGAAGGACTTCAACCATCTTTCATTTTGTTGAAACAGGCACGTGGCTATCGAAAAAGGGCAATCCAAAAAGATCTTCTGGCAAATACCTTTCTTTATAGCTGTTCTTTTAATTTCTGTGATTGTTTAATTCTACTAATAATTCTTTTTCTACGAATTGTACTTCTGTTCAGACTGACTTCTTTAATATCACCAGAGACCTGTAGCCGGAGCGCTGTTTTCCCTGGACCTGGAGCTCTAAATTTCCCCCAGCTCCAGGGCTCCTTTAGTTTTTAATATTCTTTTAAATCTTTTTTTTTTTTTTTTTTTCAGTCTTTTAAATTTCCAGGCTTAAAATATTTTAATTACATCATTATTCAGTATTTTAATTATATCATTTTTTAGGTTTTTTTTTTTATTATTATTAAAGATGGAAAACTTTTCAAAACATGGTAACACTACTTTACTTCTACTTTCTACTTGAGCTAAGTGACAACACTATTTTATTTGAAAACAAATATGGCTGCTTGTTGTTTACATGTGTAGTTGTGCAATTTTGGTTGTTTGAAAAGCGTAGAAGAAATTTAAGATTTTTGTGTTTAAAATTCCACCAAACTTTCTATTTTAAAAGCAAAAGCTAAAAGATGTCATATTTTCTGAACAAGCATTTCAAGTTTGATGAGAAGAAAAATGTATTTTATCAGATCTTTAATGAAGGTAAAGAAAGAAAGAATTTGTGAGCAAAAAATTAAATGTGTAAATTAAAATCTGCAATTCAAAAGCGCGGAGCCGGAGCTGGAGCCACCTTATTTTATCTAGGAGCAGAGCTGGAGCATAAAAAATTGTTCAGCTTCGGGTCACTGAATATCACATCCTAAACACTTTGCTGTTTCTGCAGCTACAAATACTGCTTTTCTGTATGATAATTTTGTCCTGTCTAGAGTTGTTGCTAGTTCTGGAGTTATGATATCCATTATCCATACGCCCTCTCTTAGCTTTAGATGTCCCAGGATCTGATGTTGCATCCTCAAGCAGTTCAGTTTTGTGATCCCGTTCTTCAGTTTCATTTCGATCTTCTCCATTTGAGCTATCTAGAAGACTCAAGTACTGCTACTGCCATTTCTTTCTCCTGTGAACATTTCATTTTTTTTAATCTTTTATTCACAAGAATCTTCTTTTTATCAGCAATCAATTCTTTCCGCAGTTGATTTTTGTCAACACCAGTCATTGATCCTCGCCTGCCATCTTCTCGCTGTGCTACCAAGAAATATCTATCTTCAGCTATTTTGATTATGTTTAATGCATCGGCATGACCAACATCAAACAAGTTATCTAATTTGAAGAAAATGTGTTCTTTAGCTTTCTGATTAGACGTTTTACTAAAGATGAAAATAAGGAATTTTACTTAGTGGCCACTAGCCGGTAAGTTGATTTTTTTTTAGTAGCCAGTTACTGGCTAGTGAGAATAATTTCTTTAGTCGCCAGAAAGTACATTTATGTCACTGAATATTTAGTTTAAAAATACATAAGTTTAGAGTAAATAAGTAATTTATGTAATAAATAAAAATATTTTAATTCATATTGTTTTGAATAAACTTGAGATACTAATTTCCAATCTATTTTAAGTTTTAAATTAAGTTAACAGCAAAGTTATATGTAACATGCTTATATAGCTAACTACATAAGTCCACTGTACTTAGGTACTTTTCAAAATTAAAAAAATATCTGAAATTTACAGCAAATTTTCTGAAATGTAAAGGGGGGGGGGGGGTGAGACTCTCTCCTGGAACGAATTATGTATTTTTTTTTTTTTTTTTTCATGATACTTTAACAAAATTCGCGTTTTTCCACAATCTATAGGTGATGTTTGTTTCTTCCGCAATCCTTTGAAAAAATGTGCGTTTTTTTCGCGATTCTTTGACGAAATTCTCTTTTTTACGCGATTCTTTGACAAAATGCGGGTTTTTTTTCTGCGATCTATTGACGAAATTCGCGTTTTTTCGTGATCCATTGATAATATTTTGCATTTCTTCCGCGATCCATTGACGATATTTTGCGTTTTTCCGCGATTTATTGACACTATTCTGTGTTTTTTTCGCGATTCTTTGACGAAATTCGGATTTTTCAGCGATCCTTTGACGAAATGTGCGGTTTTTTCGCGATCTTTTAACAAAATTCTCATTTTTTTCACAATTCCTTGATGAAATTCGTGTTTTTTTCGCGATCTATTGACGATATTTGCGTTTTTTCGTGATCCATTCACGATATTTGGGTTTTTTCGTGATCCTTCGACGAAATTTACGTTTTTTTCCGTAATCTTTGGACGAAATGTGCGTTTTTTTTGCGATCTGTTAACAAAAATCCCGGGGTTTTTTCGCGATTCTTTGACGAAATTCGCGTTTGTTTTTCGCGATCTATTGACGATATTTGCATTTTTTCCGCTTTCCATTCATGATATCTGCATTTTTTCTGTAATCACTTGACGAAATTTGTGTTTCTGAGTGATCCTTTAAAGAAATTTGGGTTTTTCTGCGATCTTTTTACGAAATGGGTGGTATTTTTGAGATCTTTTGACAAAAGTCTCGTTTTTTCCCACGATTCTTTGATGAAATTCGCTTATTTTTCGCAATCTATTGTCAAAATTTGCGGGGTTTTTTTCCGCGATTCTTTGACGAAATTCCTTTGGAAAATCCTGCATTTGGCCGGTACTTTCCATATTTTTAGTCGCCAGTTTTTCACGTTTAGTCGCCGAGTGGCGACTGGCGCATGCTTATTTTCATCTTTACGTTTTACATCCTTTGTTCTTCTTTAATAGTCTCCATTCTTCAAATAATTCCCCTAATTTCTTATGAGAGTTCTGTGGATCCCACATAGGAATTCTGGCCTTTACCCAAAATTTTGTTAATTCTGCTATTGTGATCTTAGACACTTCCTGCACAGTAGCTCTCAAGTCATTATGGTGATAATGAGAAAATCTTAATGCCATACCTATTTCAAAGGTAATTTGTTACCAGTCATTTTAGTAATTACTGTATCAACAAGGTTGGTTTTAGATCTTGTTTCCGTCATTTTATTCAACTTTTGAACAAAAAACTTAATTTTTTAAAGATTGATTAATCAAATTAAAACATTACGAAACACATAGCAAATTCAAAAATGATATGATAGCAGTTGCAGTTAAATAAGGAAATTGACTGGCTGCAGTTAGAACTAAAATGATAGCCAGAGTTGTATAATATAGACGCACGCCGTGCGCGGAAATTTTTCCGCAAAATTCCGAATTTTGCAGAAATTTTCTTAGAAAAAAAAAACGTAATTTTTGTTCTTGTATTTTTTTTTTTTTTGTTTGTTTAATACTGAAAAATTAAAAATGTTCCCCAATTTTATGTACTATTTATTTATTGTTTGCCACGGGTTTATCATGGATTTTTAGCTTTATTATTTTTTTAGCCAACATAATAATTCTGTAATTAATATCAATTAATTTTTAATTGAAATGGTAAAACTACTGTTTTCAATTCCTACTGTCAAAGTAATATATAACATGTTATTTAAACATTAAATTAATTTGCAGAAAGTTTTTGACCCAATATTTATGTGTGCAGAAAGTTTTTGGTTTTATACAAGTCTGATGATAGCTATAAACAAACTAACTCAATAGAAGTTTAAAAATCACAGTAAAATAGTACCATTTAAAAATCAAAATTTCTTAAACTTATTAGCTTATAAGGCAAAAGATGTAGATTGATTAATCAAATTTAAAAAAATGTTTATCTATAAACAAACAAAGCACAAACCAAAAGTAAGATGACAGCAGTTGCAGTTAAGTCTAAAATAATAATACAGGTGCAACTAATTTAACTCAATAAAAGTTTAAAACTCACAATAAAATAGTCCAATTTAAAATTTATTTAACACGTATTTGCTTATCTAATAAGGCAAAACAATCTCTCTATTCTAAAAAAAAGTAACTCCCGCTGTCACCGCCGCCGCCGGTTTTGAATTTTTTGTGACCGGAGGTCTTTCTTCGTTAATATTAAGAAAAATAATGCATACAAAAATATGAAAATTGGTAGTATTATACAGAAATGTTTGATAAACACGCTGATGTAGACAGTTTTCAAATCGAAGAATTATTTTAAGAGATATTTAATGCTAAAGTTGGACAAAATCGTCCCATTAAAAAAGTTTTATAGGAGCAAAAACTATACATCGGAATTTAATACTTTTTAGATCATTGTATACGTTATAATTTCCCGGTGTGCAGAATTAATTTATTTTTTTAATTTGACTCATTTTTCGAGGTTTCATTTCTATTTTAAATTCAAATTTTCAGCATTTCGAGAGATATTTTTTTACTTATTTCAGAAAATTGTACTAATTTAACCTGTTGCCAAACTGTATAAACAACGGAAACAATAATGTTTGTTTTAAATTAAAAATTTATTTACACGTGACTATTATAAACAGAAAAGAAAAACTTTCAAATTAGAATTAAATAATTATGTATTAAAAAGCAGGAACTTATTGAAAATTACTTCATCTATAATTACACGTGAATTTTAACAGAGAAAGGATATTGTAAAGTAATAAATTCATTAACATGCGTTAGAAGTCTTAAATAGGAGAAATTACATCACATTTACGTCACATTACACTTTTTACGGAAAATGAACAAAAAATAATATTGCAACATAGTAGTTTAAATTTAAAAATAGCGCGAGACATTTACTTGATATTTTGAGATGAACTTTTCAACTATTTTTTTTTTTTGGACAGCGCAAATAATATTTCATTTCTAATAAAAGCATTTTCACGTGAATATTAAAAAGGGAAAGAAAAGTTTGGTGAAAATTACGTCAGATTAAAAACGATATATTTAAAATGTTTTATTTAAAAGGACTTTCTTTTCGCTTTGTTAAAAAATACCGGGAGACAAAGAATCTGTTTACTTAATTCCTTTTATATTAGATGATTTTGAAATGCCATTGTATCTTTTAACAGCAGCTGATTTTTCCGTAGAATTCCCCAATCAAAGAGAAATGAATAGAAACCCGTTTATAGGGAGATCGCCTTTGTTTTTTTAATTATAACTAGGGGGCTCGGCCCCCTACGAGCTACGCTCGCCAACCCCCTTCCAGACACCGCAGAGACTCTAAATGCACGCTAATTTGATCGGCTTTAAAAAGATTTCGAAAAATTGAATTATAATTTAAAAAACAGTTGCGATCTCCCTATAAACGAATTTCTATTCATTTCTCATTGATTGGGGAATTTTAACGCCAAATCCGCTGCGGTACTACTTGATTATCCTGTCGACCAATTTCGCCAAATTATATAAATCGCCAAACCACTCGCCAAATTATACAAATTGATATAATTTTTATTTTAAATAACGAAAGAACAAATAAATTCGTACAACATTAATAAAAACACAAATAAAACGTCGAAATAAAAATAACTTGATGACGTATACACGTGTAACAACATTTCAAAATAAGCTAATATAAAAGGAATTAAGTAAAGAGAGTCTTTGTCTTCTGGTATTTTTTAACAAAGCGAAAAGAAAGTTCTTTTAAATGAGACATTTTAAATTAATTCTCAAAATATCAAATAAATGTCTAGCGCAATTTCTAAATTTAAACTTTTTTGCAATGTTATTTTGTGTTCATTTTATGTAATAACTATAATGTGACGTAAATATGACGTAATTTCTCCTAAGACTTCTAACGCATGTTAATGAATTTATTATTTTACAATATCCTTTCTCTTTTAAATTTCACGTGTATACTTTTTATGACGTAATTTTTAATAAGTTCTTGCTTTTTATACCTAATTATTTAATTCTAATTTGAAAGTTTTTTTCCTGTTTATAATAGTCACGTGTAAATAAATTTTTAATTTGAAGCAAACATTATTGCTTGCGCTTTTTATACAGTTGGCAACAGTTTAAATTAGTACAATTTTCTGAAATCTGTAAAAAAATATCTCTAGAAATGCTGAAATTTTGAATTTAAAATAGAAATAAAACCTGAAAAAATGAGTCAAAATAAAAAAATTAATGCAATCTGCACTCCGGCAAATTCTAACGCATAAAATGATCTAAAAATGATTACACTGCCATGTATAGGTTTTGCTGCTATAAAACTTTTTTAGTGGAACGATTTTGTCCAACTTTAGCATTAAATAACTCTTAAAATAATTCTTCGATTTGAAAACTGTCTGCATCAGCGTGTTTATCAAACATTTCTGTATAAAACCACCGATTTTCATATTTTTGTATGCATTATTTTTGTTAATATTAACGAAGAAAGGCCTCTGGTCACAAAAAAATCAAAACCGGCGGCGGCGGTGACAGCGGTAGTTACTTTTTTTTAGAATAGAGAGATTCAATCTTCCAAAAAAATTCAATTAAAGTCGATCAAATTAGCGTGCTTTTAGAGACTGCAGTGTCTGAACGGGGGGTTGGCGAGCGTAGCTCGTAGGGGGCCGAGCCCCCTAGTTAGAAAAAAATAAACTAATAAATAATTCTTAGTTGAATCTCTGTTGCTATTGCTAGTGCTGCCATTTTGAAAGGTGAGACATTTATTCTTCTTCATATCAGTGAAATTATCTGTAGATAATTATTTAATAATTGCATTTACAAATGCTTTTATGGATTTTATAGTATAGATAATTGACATTTTAATACATTGTAATAATTTATCAATATTAGGATCAGAATTCTTTTTTCAAGTAAAAGGAGAAAAAAAATAGCAAAATGACCGCAATTTATGAAACTTATGCTTCTTTGAGCTACCTCTAAAAATTTTTTTTTAGTGATTAAATTCTACAAGAATTATTTTTAGATGTAATGAAACATATTTAGAGGGTAAGAGCAATGAATTTTAAAACTTTACAAATAAGGACCACCCTAATATGAAGAGCAAACATTCAAACCGTGTTTTCTCACAAAAAATAAAAAAATGAGTTATTGGTAGTTTTATAAACTCTGTGTTAAATTGCACAGAAATAAACGGTATTTTTAACCAAAAAAATTTTTTCTCCGATTATAAACCAATTTTAAAACTTGTCGTTTCAATCAAAGAGTGTTTCCTCCGAAGCCTGCATTCAAACAGTGATTTCTCCAGTCTGCCAATCACAGTTGTCACTTGATGCACACTTTCGAAACCTACCATACATATCACAATTGAAACGAATTGTTTTAGAGAAAAGTAAGAAAACTTTTAAGGTTAAAGGCTTCCAGAATTATATATTTCAAGATCTACGTGAAGAATCTGATGTAAATCTTCTTAAAAAGGGAGTTACTGTTGCCCGTGTTCAAAGGGTTGCTTTAGAATATCTTCCTCTTAGCCACGCCAAATCAGTTGAAAAGAAAAAGATGTCGACAAACTTTTGAAGGTAATGTATGGTGAACAGTGGCAAAATCAACCTGATGATGTCTTCAAATGGTACAACCACATTATCCATGATTTACCAGCGTGCAATGAAGAAGAGGGGGAAGAGTGTGACTGTCTAGATGAAGATATTGGTTTTAAAATTTGAAGTGTATTTTTAACAAACAAGTACTTATTTAGTAAATATTTAATGACTACTACTAGGTACCATAATCTGTGATTTTATTTTATCAATAATCAACTGAAGTTCGGTATTTGCTCAAATAAAATAATGCTTTTGTATTATTTGTGAATTAAAACTTATTTCATTCAAAAAACATTTTATCCGCTTGTCAAACAATCAAAACATGTTTCCTCCTCTGAATTCGGTCAAAACGTGATTTCTCTAAATGTTAAATGCATTTTATTAATTTGTTTTATGTTTAATATCTTAAGTATGCTTGCAATTCTTTCTAATAGCCAGTAATAAAAATACACAATACAAATTAGAATTAAATACAACTTATTTTCTAATTTATCAGTTTTTTGTGTTTTTTGAAAATTTGTATCTAAAAGAGAAAGCATGGTTTGAATGTTTGCTCCACATATACATACATATGTATATATACATACCGGGTGTCCCAAAAAGGACTGACTGATTTTTAAATTCAATAATTTCCAAACGGTGACAGATATTAAAAAAATTCTTGCAGGAGGGTTATGCATAAAGTCAAAAGTTTTATTATAGTGATTTTCGATTTTAGTTCGAATTACAAACAATAGATGGCGCTGTAAGCAATAGTCGCTAAATACAGTCTCGATTTTTGGTCCTTTCTGTTGTTCCATGCAGAAAAAGGAGATGGAAATTTATTATCCGGGCCACGAAGTACCAAAAATCGAGCCTTAATTTAGCCTCTATTGATCGCAGCGCCATCTATTGTTTGTAATTTAAACTAAAATCGAAAATCACTGTAAAAAAAAAACTTTTGACTTTATGCATAACCCTCCTGCAAGAATTTTTTAAATATCTGTCACCGTTTGGAAGTTATTGAATTTTAAAATCAGTCAGTCCTTTTTGGGACACCCGGTATATATATATTTATATATATGTGTGTGTGTATATATACAATATGTGTATATGTATGTATATTTACATTACATACACTATATTGCCATTAATGACTGGCAAATTTCACTTTTAGACATTTTGTCGAACATTTAGAAATATACTTGACAGATTCTTCTGGAATTTCAGGATTGAAAAGAACAGGTATGGTATGACCTCATATTTAGCAATGTCGATTTGATAAGGGGGGCAATTAGAGGGCCAACAAAAAAATCAAAGAAAAAAGATAATACTTGGGATCACCCTGTAAAATAAAATGTACAAAATGATCTATCGCTGCCGAATATAAATAAACAGACATTGTGCAATATGTGTATTCTTTTGTGTAAGAATAGCATGTATATTAATAGAGATATAGCGATTTATTTAAAAAAAATAAAAAATTCTTGCATGTTTTTTGCATATAACATGCAAGGTTTTCAACCAAATTTAACTCCGGTTTCAGAAAAATTGACAAAATATAGTAGAAACAATATAGTGCAATTGAAATATAAATATATTAAATATTTTTAGAAATATGAGCAGTTGCCCAGTAGCAGAAAGTTATGGTTGTGTCTGCGACAGCAATTTAGTGGGATGAAAATTGCCTGTGGTAGCAGCGTGTTACATTTTTTTATGTACAAACATTATGAGTGTTAAAATAAACAGCGATCTTACTGATTAATACCAGGGGTCAGGGGCCTCGCTAAGGAGGGGGTGACAGGGGGGGTGGCAAACATGAATGTTATTACACTTGGCAAATTTACAAACTTAGTTGGCAAATTTGTTTAAAACTTTAATAAAAACTATAATATATTTTCTATTTCTGATAGACTTGGCAAAAATTAAAACTAATTGGGAATATTATTAAACTTTTAACAAATAAAAACTATATTACATTTTCTAACTGTAGTAAGTTGACAAAATTATAAAACGAGTTGGCAAATAAGGAAATTTTACTTGGCAATTTAAGGTTCTTTCCCCCACCAATAAAAAGCCTTAGCGATGGCACTACCAGGGCTGATTCTGAGTTTAAAAAAAAAAAAAAAAAAAAAAAAAAAAAAAAAAAAAAAAAAAAAAATCTGAAATTCACAGAATATTTTCCGAAAGGTTACAAAAGGGGAAGTGGGCGGTCAGAGAGCGAAAATCCACTACCGGCACTAATTATGTGTTTTTCATCGCGCGAAATTTGCTTTTTTTCGCGATCTTTTGATGAAATTTGCCGTTTTTTCGCGATCTTTTGACGAAATCTACTGTTTTTTCGCGATCTTATGAGGAAATTTCTCGTTTTTTTTTTGCGATCTTTTGACGAAATTTGCCGTTTTCCCGCGATTTTTTCACAAAAATCAGCTTTTTTTCGCAAACTTTTACGAAATTTGCGTTTTTTCCTCAATTCTTTGGCGAACTTCGTGTTTTTTCCGCGATTCTGTGAAAGAAATTTGCGTTTTTTCGGCGCCCCTGGGACGAAATTCACGTTTTTCCCGAGATATTTTGACGAAATTCCGCAAATTTAATTCCGATCTTTTGACATAAATTTTCTTTTTTTCGTTATCCGTTGACAGTAATCTGCGTTTTTCGCGATCCTTTGAAGAATTTCGCGATCGTTTTACAGAAATTTGCGTTTTTCCGCGATCGTTTTACAGAAATTTACGTTTTTCCGCGATCGTTTTACAGAAATTTGCATTTTTCCGCGATTGTCTGGCTAAATTCGTGTCTTTTCCTCGATCCTTTGATGAGATTAAAGTTTCTTCCGTGATTTTGAGACAGAAATTCGCTTTTCTCTCGCGCCCCTGGAACGAAATTCACGTTTTTTTCGGGATTTTTGAATAAAATTCGAGTTTGTACAGCAACCTTTTGGCAGAAATTTACGTTTTTTTTTTTTTTTTTTTTTTTTTTTTTTTTTTTTTTTTAGATCTTTTGACGAAATTACGTGTTCTTTCCGCGATCTTTTGACATAAATTTGCGTTTTTTCGCGATCGTTTGATGAAATTCGCGTCTTTATAGCGACCCTTTGGCCATAAATTAACGATTTTTTACGCGAACGATTGTCGAAATTGATATTTTCGGCGACCATTTGTCGAATTCACGGTATTTTTGGTCAGAATTTTCGTTTTTTTTTTTTTTTTTAAGGAAATACTTTTTTTTTTTTTTTTTCCCTTCAAGTAGGTAAATTTATCTGCAAGGTCCAAAATAAATCTGCGACGCACGTCGCGCGTCTCGCACTTTCTGCTACGGGGAATGAAGTTATATGACTTATATATTCAACAATGTTTATTTTTATCAATAAATATGCATGTATATGTAATAGAAAAATATATGTAAAAAAAACTCAGTTTAAACCAAAAAACCCCGGGTTTTTTGGTTTTTTACCAACCCTGATATAAATGCATATATATATATATATATATATCTCTATTCTAAAAAAAAGTAACTACCGCTATCACCGCCGCCGCCGCCGCCGCCGCCGGTTTTGAATTTTTTGTGACCGGAGGTCTTTCTTCGTTAATATTAAGAAAAATAATGCATACAAAAATATGAAAATCGGTAGTATTATACAGAAATGTTTGATAAACACGCTGATGCAGACAGTTTTCAGATCGAAGAATTATTTTAAGAGATATTTAATGCTAAAGTTGGACAAAATCGTTCCACTAAAAAAGTTTTATAGGAGCAAAAACTGTTCATAGGAATTTAATCATTTTTAGATCATTTTATGCGTTAGAATTTGCCGGAGTGCAGATTGCATTAATTTTTTTATTTTGACTAATTTTTTGAGGTTTTATTTCTATTTTAAATTAAGATTTTCAGCATTTCTGGAGATATTTTTAACAGATTTTAGAAAGGGATATTAATTTAAACTGTTGCCAACAGTATAAACAGCGGAAACAATAATGTTTGCTTCAATATATATATATATATATATATATATATATATATATATATATATATATATATATATATATATATATATATATATATATTTATACGTGTAAATAAATAAAAAATTTATTTACACGTGACTATTATAAACAGAAAAAAAAAAACATTTGGAATTAGAATTAAATAATTATGTACAAAAAGCAGGAACTTATTAAAAATTACGCCATAAAAACTATAATTACACGTGAATTTTAAGAGAGAAAGGAATTTGTAAAACAATAAATTTATTAACATGCGTTAGAAGTCTTAAATAGGAAAAATTACGTCATATTTACGTCACATTACAGTTATTACATAAAATGAACACAAAATAATATTGCAAAACGGTTTAAATTTAGAAATTGCGCTAGACATTTATTTGATATTTTAAGAGTATACTTTTCAACTATTTTTGTTAGGAAAGCGCAAATAATATTTCATTTCTAACACAAGTACATTCACGTGAATATTAAAAAGAGAAAGAATAGTTTGGTCAAAATTACGTCAGATTAAAAACGATTAATTTAAAATGTCTCATTTAAAAGAACTTTCTTTTCACTTTGTTAAAAAATACCAGGAGATAAAGACTCTGTTTACTTAATTCCTTTTATATTAGCTTATTTTGAAATGTTGTTACACGTGTCTACGTCATCAAGTTATTTTTATTTCGACGTTTTATTTGTATTTTTATTAATGTTGTACTAATTTATTTGTTTTTTCGTTATTTAAAATAAAAATTATGTCAATTTGTATAATTTGGCGAGTGGTTTGGCGATTTATATAATTTGGCGAAATTGGTCGACGGGATAATCAAGTAGTACCGCAACGGATTTGGCGTTAAAATTCCCCAATCAAAGAGAAATGAATAGAAATCCGTTTATAGAAAGATCGCCACTGTTTTTTAAATTACTAGGGGGCTCGGCCCCCTACGAGCTACGCTCGCCAACCCCCCGTTCAGACACTGCAGTCTCTAAAAGCACGCTAATTTGATCGACTTTAATTGAATTTTTTTGGAAGATTGAATCTCTCTATTCTAAAAAAAGGTAACTACCGCTGTCACCGCCGCCGCCGCCGCCGGTTTTGATTTTTTTGTGACCGGAGGCCTTTCTTCGTTAATATTAACAAAAATAATGCATACAAAAATATGAAAATCGGTGGTTTTATACAGAAATGTTTGATAAACACGCTGATGCAGACAGTTTTCAAATCGAAGAATTATTTTAAGAGTTATTTAATGCTAAAGTTGGACAAAATCGTTCCACTAAAAAAGCTTTATAGCAGCAAAACCTATACATGGCAGTGTAATCATTTTTAGATCATTTTATGCGTTAGAATTTGCCGGAGTGCAGATTGCATTAATTTTTTTATTTTGACTCATTTTTTCAGGTTTTATTTCTATTTTAAATTCAAAATTTCAGCATTTCTAGAGATATTTTTTACAGATTTCAGAAAATTGTACTAATTTAAACTGTTGCCAACTGTATAAAAAGCGCAAGCAATAATGTTTGCTTCAAATTAAAAATTTATTTACACGTGACTATTATAAACAGGAAAAAAACTTTCAAATTAGAATTAAATAATTAGGTATAAAAAGCAAGAACTTATTAAAAATTACGTCATAAAAAGTATACACGTGAAATTTAAAAGAGAAAGGATATTGTAAAATAATAAATTCATTAACATGCGTTAGAAGTCTTAGGAGAAATTACGTCATATTTACGTCACATTATAGTTATTACATAAAATGAACACAAAATAACATTGCAAAAAAGTTTAAATTTAGAAATTGCGCTAGACATTTATTTGATATTTTGAGAATTAATTTAAAATGTCTCATTTAAAAGAACTTTCTTTTCGCTTTGTTAAAAAATACCAGGAGACAAAGACTCTCTTTACTTAATTCCTTTTATATTAGCTTATTTTGAAATGTTGTTACACGTGTATACGTCATCAAGTTATTTTTATTTCGACGTTTTATTTGTGTTTTTATTAATGTTGTACGAATTTATTTGTTCTTTCGTTATTTAAAATAAAAATTATATCAATTTGTATAATTTGGCGAGTGGTTTGGCGATTTATATAATTTGGCGAAATTGGTCGACAGGATAATCAAGTAGTACCGCAGCGGATTTGGCGTTAAAATTCCCCAATCAATGAGAAATGAATAGAAATTCGTTTATAGGGAGATCGCAACTGTTTTTTAAATTATAATTCAATTTTTCGAAATCTTTTTAAAGCCGATCAAATTAGCGTGCATTTAGAGTCTCTGCGGTGTCTGGAAGGGGGTTGGCGAGCGTAGCTCGTAGGGGGCCGAGCCCCCTAGTTATAATTAAAAAAACAAAGGCGATCTCCCTATAAACGGGTTTCTATTCATTTCTCTTTGATTGGGGAATTTTACGGAAAAATCAGCTGCTGTTAAAAGATACAATGGCATTTCAAAATCATCTAATATAAAAGGAATTAAGTAAACAGAGTCTTTGTCTCCCGGTATTTTTTAACAAAGCGAAAAGAAAGTCCTTTTAAATAAAACATTTTAAATATATCGTTTTTAATCTGACGTAATTTTCACCAAACTTTCCTTTCCCTTTTTAATATTCACGTGAAAATGCTTTTATTAGAAATGAAATATTATTTGCGCTGTCCAAAAAAAAAAATAGTTGAAAAGTTCATCTCAAAATATCAAGTAAATGTCTCGCGCTATTTTTAAATTTAAACTACTATTTTGCAATATTATTTTTTGTTCATTTTCCGTAAAAAGTGTAATGTGACGTAAATGTGATGTAATTTCTCCTATTTAAGACTTCTAACGCATGTTAATGAATTTATTACTTTACAATATCCTTTCTCTGTTAAAATTCACGTGTAATTATAGATGAAGTAATTTTCAATAAGTTCCTGCTTTTTAATACGTAATTATTTAATTCTAATTTGAAAGTTTTTCTTTTCTGTTTATAATAGTCACGTGTAAATAAATTTTTAATTTAAAACAAACATTATTGTTTCCGTTGTTTATACAGTTTGGCAACAGGTTAAATTAGTACAATTTTTTGAAATAAGTAAAAAATATCTCTCGAAATGCTGAAAATTTGAATTTAAAATAGAAATGAAACCTCGAAAAATGAGTCAAATTAAAAAAATAAATTAATTCTGCACACCGGGAAATTATAACGTATAAAATGATCTAAAAAGTATTAAATTCCGATGTATAGTTTTTACTCCTATAAAACTTTTTTAATGGGACGATTTTGTCCAACTTTAGCATTAAATATCTCTTAAAATAATTCTTCGATTTGAAAACTGTCTACATCAGCGTGTTTATCAAACATTTCTGTATAATACTACCAATTTTCATATTTTTGTATGCATTATTTTTCTTAATATTAACGAAGAAAGACCTCCGGTCACAAAAAATTCAAAACCGGCGGCGGCGGTGACAGCGGGAGTTACTTTTTTTTTGGAATAGAGAGATAATTCAATCTTTCGGAATCTTTTTAAAGCCGATCAAATTAGCGTGCATTTAGAGTCTACGGTGTCTGGACGGGGGTTGGCGAGCGTAGCTCGTAGGGGGCCGAGCCCCCTAGTATATATATATATATATATATATATATGCATGTATATATAACACTGGCGCCCGGCTAACTGAAAAGTACCGAAAAGAGTTACAGATAGCACAATAAGCAATCTATATAAAACTGTAATAGTATGTTTTAATAATTGCACGAACCGGAACGATATTTACCATAATTTCACGAACAGGAACAATATTTGTCATAATTTCACGAACCTCAATATCGTTCCGGTTTGCTCCTTTACATTCCGAGCCCTGTTTTCTTGACAGTAAGAACTTTAAATAAAAAATTATGAAACGATCCTACCTGAAAAAGCAAGAAAACTTCTTCTTACGATTACTTTTACCATTAAATTAATATTTTTCCGTGATTTTTTAATTTAAAAATATAAATTCATACAAAATTGGGTTAAAGATATAAAATCATACAAAATTTATTGTTTATTTAAGATTATTATCATGGATCCGGTCAGCTTATATATTTGTTTTATCTTATGAAAACTATAAAACAGGTGGGTTTTTGCATAGGGGAGAGGGGGGCCCATGCGAACATTACATATTTCACTCAGTTAATTTGAAATAAAAAAAAAATTAAAAAAATACCAATTGATGGTAGTACTGGTACCATCTTTTGGCTAAATTTTCAGAACAATAGGCAATTTTGATTTCTGGTAGTTGTAATTTGTTTGTTTTAGAAGGTGTGAAGTAAAAAAGTCTTCTAAGTTATTGAAGTAAAAATTCATTCAAAACATTTTTTAAAGAAGAATATCAGCATTGCATTCTATAGTGGCATTAATTAGGTAAGTCTACAAAAAGTTTTGTTTCCTTATTTCAATTAAAAATATCTTTTTTTTTTTTTTTTTTTTTTTTAATATATATATAAGTTAGGCTGAAGTTGGTAGATGGGGCTGTGAAATTTCGCAAACCTCTTCTTTTCTCAGCCAGACTGATTAGGCGCCAGTGATCCCAGGTCATGTGGTCTGACTAGAGAATTAATATTAAAAAACATTTTTTCTTTCTTGTTCCTTTTTTAGTTTTGTATTGTGAATGTGAATCTTGAACGCAGCAGGTAATAAGCTGCGTATAGGTTTTTTATCGTGGTCTTCTATTAGAAGAAATGATGTTTAATTTAAAAAAAAGGGGGAAATTTATTTCCGAATATTAAATTATGCTATTTTCGTGGCTTCTTTTATAGAAGAACATAATTGGTGAAATTTTAATATGATTAACTTGAATTCCCAGTGTGGAATATTTACATGTTTTTAAAGAAATAGTATCCAAATGTTTTCATTGTAAATACTGTAAATATTTATAAGTGTAAATAGAATTAACAAAGTTTTTAATCATCCTGTGCTTGACTTGGATTTATGCTGAAAAACACCAGCGCCATTTTCAGTTGTGAAAATATGCTCGATTAATTTAATATGATTTAAAACGAATCGTGAAGTCTATAACTATGCTCTCCCAACTTTGATTTGAATTGTGATAACGTAAAATTTCGTGGACTATATGAAGATTATTCTTCAGGGGCACTTGTGAACAGAACATATGGGGGCAGATGTGAGCAGTTCACAAGTGTATTTCTTAAGTCCATGAATGCATGTTTTTTTTTTAGTTTAAAATTTAATTACCCTTGTCAAATATTGAGCTATATATTCAGTGTTTTTAGGATTGCTTCACCGTTTTAATTTACTGGAAGTTAGATAACGATTAAAAGTGACTCAAAAGGAGTAGGCATATTAGTGTACAAATTTACGAATAATTTCTTGTATCCATGTTGAAACATTTATTGATTTATTCCAGGGTTCGCAAAAACCCGGGTTTTTTTTTTTTTTTGAAAAAACCCAACCCACATGGGTTTTTTCATGAAAAACCCAATTTTCCCCGGGGAAAATCGGGTTTTTTCAAAAGTATAATATATGCGTAATTACATTATTGTATACTATATTATATACATTATACATAAAAAAATACACTGTTCCCTTATATACAATATAATTGTAATGCTATTTTACAAGTTATAAATTGTATAAATTATATGAATTTAAATTAAGTGTCAGTGTTTCGCACAAATTAGTTTTAAATATAATAGAAGATATAAAATATTTAATTTGCTTTAAAATCAAATAATGAATAAAATATTAAAATTTAAAATATATAAGTAGGAAGAAAAAAAGTGGTAAACTAGTCCGATGTGCCAATCCCAAAACTTTCCTCTTTCTCATACATGTTAATAATTAAAAATTCGCTATCACAGTACTCAGGGTTTGCAAAAACCCAACCCACATGGGCTTTTTCATGAAAAACCCAATTTTCCCCGGGGAAAATTGGGTTTTTTCAAAAGTATAATATATGCGTAATTCATTATTGTATACTATATTTTCTATATATTATATACACTATACATAAAAAAATACATTGTTCCCTTATATATAATATAATTGTAATGCTATTTTAGAAGCTATAAATTATATGAATTTAAATTAATTAAATGTCAGTGTTTCGCACAAATTAGTTTTAAATATAATAGAAGATATAAAATTGTTAATTTTCTTTAAATCAAATAATGAATAGAATATTAAAATTTAAAATATATAAGTAGGAAGAGAAAAGGGGTAAACTAGTCGAATGTGCCAATCCTAAAAGTTTCATCTATCTCATACATGTTAATAATTCAAAATTCGCTATCACAGTGCCAAAATTAAATGACAATTTATGCCCATCATGAGGATTGTAAAATATAGGTTTGTTGAATTGGATGCATTTAACAAGGAGATAGATATAAGTATCACCTGTTGTGCAATTTACAACAAAACCTGATCAGTAAAAGTTATGTCAACATCTAATTGAATCTGAAGTTTGATGAAAATCCATGCATTAGTTCTCGAGATAAAGCTATTGCAAAAAGTGAGATAAATGCAGCAAAACAGTGCCACTGTTGTGCTGGAGGTCTAACTGAATCTAAATTTTTATTCAATTCCGTACATTAGTTATTGAGATAAGAGTTATTGCTGAAATCGCAAAAAATGCAGCATGCCAGCACTACCTGTTGGGCGATATGCACCAAAACTTAATAAGCAAAGTAAACTTGTAACTGAATCTGAAGTTTTACAAAAATCTGTGCATTAGTTCTTGAGATAAAGCTATTGCAAAAAATGAGATAAATGCAGCATAGCATCGCCATCTGTTGGGCAATATATACCAAAAACTAATCAGCACCAGTTTACATCAAGGTCTAACTCAATCTAAAGTTTTGTGAAATTCTGTGCATTAGTTCTTGAGATATAGCACACACAAAATGTTTTTCACATACAGATACATTTTCTAAAATTCATCAAATTGTCTTCAGGACCTTTTAAAAACATATAAATCCATCATAAACTGGAAGTCGAAATTTTTCACGAATCAAATACTTCTTGTAAAGACAGAAGAAAATAAAAATACATATTTTTTATTTCCATGAATATAGATGATTTGAATTTTATATAAAGACATATACCTTCACCCAGGGGTGCAGAAAATGTTTCTACTCCCAACATTTCCCTCAATCCACATGAAAATTTCCCCAAAATTTTACGGTATGTTATAGGTAAATGCTGTATTACCGTATGTATAGAAAATTTATTTTTCCAATATTTCTCAACTTATGAGCGAGTATATATGGCAGGTGTGATTCAGAGTGAAAATTTTTTTTTGAATTCACAGCAAATTTTTCTGAAAGGTTGCAGCAGAGTGGGGAAAAGGGGGGAAATCCACTCCCCGCACTATGTTTTTTGTGGCCCTTTGACGAAATTCGCGTTTTTTCGCGATCTTCTGACGAAATTTGCGTTTTTAACGATCTCTTGACAAAATTTGTGGTTATTTCGCGACCTTTTGACTAGTTTTGCGGCTATTTTGCCTTCCTTTTGATGAAATTCGCGGTTATTTCGCCCTCTTTTGACGAAATTCGCGGTTGTTTTCCATCTTTTGATGGAATTCGTGGTTCCTTTGCGAACTTTTGACGAAATTTGCGTTCATTTCGCGATCTTTTGACGAAATTTGCGTTTTTTTCCCGTTCCTTTGACAAAATTCGCGGTTATTTTGCCCCTTTTGACGAAATTCGCGGCTTTTTCGCGATCTTTTGACGAAATGTGCGTTAATTTCGCGAACCTTTGACAAAATTTGCGTTCACTTCGCGATCTTTTGACGAAATTTGTGGTTCTTTCGTGATCTTTTAACGAAACTTGCGGTTCTTTCGATACCTTTTAACGAAACTTGCGTTTCTTTCGCGATCTTTTGACGAATTTTGCGTTTTTTAGCAATCTTTTGACGAAATTTGTGGTTATTTCGCTATCTTTTGGCTAGTTTTTCGGTTATTTTGCCTTCCTTTTGACGAAATTCGCGGCTATTCCGCCCTCTTTTGACGAAATTAAAGATTCTTTGACAAAAATCTCGGTTATTTCACCCCTTTTGACGAAATTTGTGGTTGTTTGCGATCTTTTGCCGAAATTTGTGGTTCTTTTGCGATCTTTTGACGAAATTTGTGATTCTTTTGCCGAAATTTGTAGTTCTTTTGCCGAAATTTGCAGTTCTTTTGCGAAATTTGTGGCTCTTTTGCGATCTTTTGACGAAATTTGTGGTTCTTTTGCGATCTTTTGACGAAATTTGCGGTTTTTTCGCGATCTTTTGACGAAATTTGCGGTTTTTTCGCGATCTTTTGACGAAATTTGCGGGTTTTTTCGCGATCTTTTGACGAAATGTGCGTTTATTTCGGGAACTTTTGACAAAATTTGCGTTCTTTTCGCGACCTTTTGACGAAATCTGTGGTTATTTTGCGATCTTTTGACGAAATTGCTGGTTTTTTTTCGCGTTCCTTTGACGAAATTCGCGGTTGTTTCGTGATCTTTTGACGGAATGTGCGTTTATTTCGCGATCTTTTGACAAAATTTGCGTTCATTTCGCCATCTTTTAACGTAATTTGCGGTTCTTTCGCGATCTTTTGACGAAACTTACGGCTTTTTCGCAATCTTTTGACGAAATGTGCGTTTATTTCACGATCTTTTGACAAAATTTGCGTTCATTTCGCGGCCTTTTGACGTAACTTGCGGTTCTTTCGCGATCTTTTGACGAAACTTGCGGTTCTTTCGCGATCTTTTGACGAAACTTGCGGTTCTTTCGCGATCTTTTGACGAAATTTGTGGTTATTTTGCGATCTTGTGACGAAATTCTCGTTTTCTCCGTAATTCTTGGACAAAATTCGCGGTATTTTTATGTCCGAATTTTCAAATCGATGACCGATTTTTTTTTTAATGTTCGGAACCAAATACCTTAAATTTTCGGAAAATTCAGAACAGAATCTCCTTCTATATATTTTACACATTATTCTGAGATCGATTTTGTGAAGGTCGCCTCTTTTTATTTGTAGTGAAATTTTTCTATCTCATGGAATTTGTTGTTAAAATCGAAATCAATTGTACATGTTTCTGCAAAATTTCTCCAGGTGGTTAAAATTTCCCCCGATCCTAGATCGCCGGATCGGACATATTCTGCACCCCTGCCTTTACCTATAATTATGCACTATGTATGTTGCCTACTAGGTTCTATGTTTGTAAAGTATTTCAATGTGCTGAAATACATTTTTATTTTACTTCGGGTGTGTATGTAATGGCTTTTATATATAATTTTTTTTTCAAAATTAGCTGAAATGACTTAAATTCATTAAATGTATATGTTGTTTAAATTTTTAAATATTTCAGAAAATTGAAAAAACCCACATTATGGGTTTTTCAGTGGGCTTTTTCAAGTGGGCCCATTCTGAAAAAACCCACCGGGTTTTTTCGAACTGGGCCCAGCTTTGCGAACCCTGATTTATTCACACAACTAGAAAGAGGGCATCTAATTAGTTTTTATCACAGTTTTTATTCACAAAAAATTACTTTTTGTCTTATTTATGCATGTATTCACACAGGGCCCGACTAATGCAGGGGCATGCGGGACAGCTGCCCCGTGCCCCCTGATTTGAGCCCCCCCCCCAAGTGCAGATATAAGTTTTAGTTAAAGGAGAGCCAAATGATAAAAAAATATCCAAAAGTGACCATATTCCAATTTAAAGTGTTTTTCATTTTGTGATATTTAATTTCTTCCTTACTGATTTCATCATTTTTTTTTAAATACATAATTTTAATTAAAAGAGTACAGTAATATCGCACATTTGTTACTGTTTTCATATTATGAAACTTTATACCAAAGTACTTTAAGGCATCATGGGAAATGCAGTAACAACATAACAAGTATTGAAATTTGTTGCTATTATTATTAAATGCATGTCACCACTTGCCTTTCTAAATGATGGAATCGCCCAAATGCATGTTCATTGAATACAAAGATTAAGTTAAATAGAGAAGTATTAACACAAACAGCCAATAATGCATGAGAGAACTAACTATATATACATTTTAACGGCTCACATTTATCCTTATATTCCTATAAAAAAAAAAAAAAAAAAAAAAAAAAAAAAAAATATGCTATAGTTTCTTAGTTATCTTTCTTGTACTATACTGTATACAGATGTGAATAGTACTTGGTATGAAATTTTAGTCTATATACAACAGGTATGAAGTTTAGTTTTAGCCATTTCAACATAATTCACGAAAAATTCCAAAAGATCGAAGGGGGCCCCCGAATAATGTTTGGCCCAGGCCCCCCACTGTCTAAGTCGGGCCCTGTGTTCATATGTGCCCCAGCTATGTTCACAACTACCCCTCCACCGGGGCACATGTGAACAAATTTAGGCAATTTTTAGAATGATGATATAAGTTAAAAATTCTTGATAAATGCATCTAAAAGTTTCCTCAAAAGAACAAACAAATTCTAAATATTCATATAAATCAATTTTTTGTTCAATAGCTCATAATAATTTTAAGAAATAGTCAAAAATGAAAAAAATGTTCACATGTGCCCCCCTCTTCCCTACTTATAAACATTGCTTTCAACTAAATTTTTCACAAAAAATTACTTACATTTTCTTTACGAACTTTATTTGTATGTATTTAAATTGTTGAAAAATAGTATAGTTAGACGAGTCTAAGAATCTATATTTAAGGAAAAGAAAAAAAGAGTTTGAAAAAGTAAATAATTTCAACTGAAAGTTATTGAAACATAATTTTTTTCTAATAATAGTTAAATGTTTCAGGCGATTACCATCTGATTTCTTAAAAAAAATTGCAGCTATTCTAATAAAGATTGATTTTGCACATGAATTTTCATTTTTAGCAAGAGAAGTTGCATTTAATTATCTCAGCAGGGGTTTGTTTAGATTATTTTCAGAAGGATCCTGTTGAATTAGCTGCAAACCGTTTTTTTTTTTTTTAATTAAATAATAGCCAGCTTTTTTCAATCAATTTTTTAACTGGCTTTTTTTGTGTGGTTAAAAAAAAAAAAAAAAAAAAAAGCTGGCTATAGGCCAGCAACCCTATACAAAGCTAAGGAAGGTTTATTTGGTGGGCCCAGGAGAAATAATAAACTGAGCGCAGCTTGTCAACATTGATTATAAGATGCTAGTGCAGTTACATGCATGGGCGCCGGCAGAGTTGTATAATATAGGCAACTCATAAAAATTTCCACAAATTTCGGAACTTTGCGGATAAAGTTTTAAAAAAGAAAAACATTTTTGTTTTTGTAACTTTTTTTTAATACCAAAAATTAAAAATATTGCCAAATTTTATGTACAATTTACTTACCGTTGGTGCACAATTAAAATCTGTTTCGAATTTTCCGAAAATTTAAGCTCGGTTCAGCAAAATTTAAAAATTCATCAGTCCAAAAATTCAGACACGGAAAAAAAAAAAGACGAATTTTAACAAATGGTCGCCGTAAAAAATCAGTTTCGTCAATCGTTCGCAGAAAAAATCTCCAATGTGGTCAAAGGAACGCGGAAAAAATGTGAATTTCGCGAAAAAACGCGAATTTTGTCAGAGCCGCTGAAAAAACGCGAATCTCTTCAAAGGATCGCGGGAAAAACGTGAATTTCGTCGAAGGGCAGTGAAAAAAAAACTCGGAATTTCGCCAAAGGGTCGCGGAAAAGCGCGAATTTCGTCAGAAAATACGCGAATTTCATCAAAGGATTGCGAAAGAAACGCGCATTTCGTCAAATGATAGCGAAAAAAACTACGAATTTCAACAAAAGGTCGCGGAAAAACGATAATTTCGACAAAAGACCGCAAAATAAAACGCAAATTTCGTCAAAGAATCGCGAGAAAAACGCCGATTTCGTCAAATGATCTAAAAAGAAAACGAATTTCGTCAAAGGGCAGCGGAAAAAATACTAATTTCGTCAAAGCATCGCGGGAAAAATGCGAATTTCATCAAAGGGTCGCGGAAAAAACGTAGTGGTCTCTTTAGAAAACAGCACACATACAAACATCTATCCTTATTAGTAGAGGTATAGTTATCTATTATTATTAGTATGGATATAGTTTTTTTATCTGAAATAATATACTGAACTAACTTTTGAAAAATCCTGTTAACCCAAACCGAACTTGCAGGAATCTATATTCAGCCTGAAATCCACCTACCCGAAAACATTTAACTGGGTGAGCAACAAATATAATTAGCGCCCCCCCCCTTCCCCTTCCTCTATAACCTTTCAGAAAATTTGCTTTGAATTTCAGAATTTTTTTTTTAAACTCAGAATCCACCTTGCCTTCCTATCGTGGATTTTTAGCTTTATTAGTTTTTTAACCAAAATAATTATTCTTTAATTAATAGTAATTAATTTGTTTTAGTTTAATTAGTTTAAATTGTGATTATTTTAAACTATTGTTTTTTTTTTCATATCGTAAAAATCATATAATACGTAATTTTATTAAACATTAATTTTCAGAAAGCTTTTGACCCAATATTTATGTGCGCAGAATGTTTTTGGTTTTATACAAGTCTGGGCGCCGCAGGGGTGAGTGGGTGGTGGTGGGGGGGGGGGGGACAGGGCAGGGAATTCACTCTCCCTGAATTTCAAAATTAATAATTAACTATTTTTCTTTTTCTATTGATTTTGAAAAAAAAAAGTAACATGTACTTTCTTATTGACATAAAAGTAACTAAACAACAACAGCAAAAAATTAAGGATTTTTCGTGTACCCCTGAACCCCCTGTGAAAGAAAATATTTAGTTCTGTTTGTCTATTGCGTTCATGTGTTTGAAAATTATCTTAAACAGGTAGTTCAGGAGAAAAAGGAAAACTATTTCAATTCCCAATTTTGTAAAAAAGAAAAGCCATTAGAAGTTTACTTTTGTATTTTTTTAATTATTTCTTTCTGTATTGCTGTTCTACATTTGGTATGATTAGATATTGCCTTGCTCGAGATCTACTGACAAAGCAAATCGCAGTTTAGCTTTATTTCAAGTTTATATTCTTTATTTAAAGAAATGCGACCTAAGGTCCCCTAATGGACCTCAGGCACCTCTGTTCAAAAATATTGTCCCTCCTTAAATTTAGTTCTGCCGGTGTCTATGTTTACATGTTATAAATAAAGGCGAACTCGATGAGAAAGAGGGCTCTACTGGGCCCCCTAGGGGATATGCATATATAACATTATCATTTTAGGGGAAGGGGAGGGGTGTCTGGCAGATGATATCGTAAGATATCTCTGTGGGGGGAGGGGGGGGGCTTGTTTTTTGATATCGTTATCATTTTTTATCCAACCAAACTTTTCTTTTTTCAGTAACTTTTTCTTTACATCCAAATAGTCTATTACCTTTTTACTTTCTTCTATCTTCAATAGAAGAAAGTATTGTAATCGAAAATTTTTTTCGACGGATTTACACGTTTTAGGGGTCAGAGATCCCCAAAAACATGTTTATAGAACATGTCTGTCTGACCGTGTGTCCGTCTGTCTGTTGCCATTGTACCATCGAAAAGTGTATGAAGCTATAGAATTGAAGTTTTTTGACTATAGCAAGCAGGTCTTCCCTTAATTTGGAAAAAAAATCGGCCAGAAGGGGGCGCTGTAATAACGATTTTTGTGCGATTTTGAATATTGTACCATCGAAAAGTGTATGAAGTAATGCATAGAATTGAACCAGATTTTTTTTTTAAGTTCTTGGCAATAGCAAGCCGGTCCTTCCTTAATTTGGAAAAATCCGTCGGTAGGGGGCGCTTTAATAGCGATTTTTGTGCCATTTTGAATATTGTACCTTCGAAAAGTATATGAAGTTATGAATAAAATTGAGCCAATTTTTGAAGTGAAAACTTCTTTAGGCGCGTTGAGCTTTTTTTGAGATGGAGAAAAACCACTGATTTGGAGATACTGTTACGTAACCGACATGCTAGCATTTTGGCACATAGACACTAGCTCGCCAAGCGGTGAATGAGAGGAACTATTCCCTCTTCAGCTCAATCCGCAAAAGAAGAACGAAGTTAAAACTCACTTTTTCTCCCGGCGTTCACACAGGAACAGGAACACACACACATTATCAGTTTTCGAAAACTTCTTTAGGCGCGTTGAGCTTTTTTTGAAATGGAGAAAAACCACTGATTTGGAGACACTGTTACGTAACCGACATGCTAGCATTTTGGCACATAGACACTAGCGCGCCAAGCGTAATATAATTGTGGTATTGTATTCATTAATAAAAATACTTTTGGATAGTATTGAATTGGAGTATGGATTTCAATATTTGGATAGTATTGAATTGTAATGGTTGCCGTTTATATTTCACCGGATAAATCTTTAAATGCAATACGAGAATTTTTGTACGAAAATTTGTTTATTTATATGTACATGTATAATTTAATAATATAATTTAATATAATAATATATATTACAAATTATTAATGTTTATTTATATGTAATTTATAGTTAAATTATATTACTATGAAAATTGTAATATAATTTTGGTAGTAATAGTTTATAATAATGAATAAAAAAACACTACATTTAAAAGTATTTCCTGCACAATAAAACATTTCCTGACGATTAAAAAAACACACACGTAATTGTTGAAGTTTTCACTTCTATTGGCACTCCCGGATTGCCACTGTTTTTTTTTTTTTTTTTTTTTTTTTTTTTTTTTTATCATGGCAAGAAGGTCCTCCCTGAATTTGGAAAAATTACGCCGGAAGGGGGTCGGTGCTGTAATAGTGATTTTTGTGCCATTTTGAATGTTGTATCTTCGAGAAGTGTATGAAGTTATGAATAGAATTTAACCAAATTTTTTGTGTATGTTTTTGGCCATGACAAGAAGGTCCTGCCTGAATGTGGGAAAATTCACCCCCCGAAGGGGGCGCTTTAATAGCGATTTTTGTGTAATCTTCTTAATTTTTCGTAGTTCTATTGTACACCAGTGGCTCGTGAATCGATGGGAACTTCCCATCCTGACCCGGTAGCAGAAAGTTCGAGACGGAAGACGGGTGTCGCAGATTTTCTTTTCTCGTTTGCAGATTATTTTTCTATTGAACCTTTATTTCACTTTATATTATGTTTGGCTCTTTATTACTTACTACAGAAACTTAAGATTGTTATTAGTAAAATTAATAAAATGCATAATAACATTAAAAGTAAGTGATCGTTTGATTAACGCTTCAATTGTAAAATATTTTACCTGCTGATTATTTTCTGCCCCTGAAATATCTGTTGCAGACACTTGGAGAATTTTCTGCTACTGGGCATCCTGATAAGCCGATTATTCGTGATTTTAATAAATATCATGATCGAGATTACCCCGTTTTTACCAGGACTGCGGAGTCGATGGGAAATATGGACGACTCCGACTCCGGGAATTTTAACAGATCCGACTCCGACTCTTTCACTCAAAAATGGGCCGACTCCGACAATGCAGGTCTGTTTGTAAAATGGACGTCTCCGACTCCGGAAATTTTAACAGATCCGACTCTTTCGCTCAAAAATGGGCACGACTCCGAATGCGCAGCCCTGGTTTTTACTCAGATTAAGTGACTGAAGCAGAAATTTAAGATGAAAGTCATAAATTTAACTGATTAAAGTTAAGTTGATAAGTTAACCTTTAACTGATGTTATCGGTCTCACAGGACGGTGCTTTTTTCAATTTTCATAGTTTAACTTCAAATTTCAGTTTATCTACAAACACTACTGAAATTTTGTTTCGTTTGGAACTTTAGTACTAACCGGGCCCGGCCCGGCCCGAGTGAACTTCTACAAAACATTGATTTTTACGTCGAATTGGTTAAAAATTTGTCTCGTACGAGGAGTTCTGACCAAAAATATTTATCTTAACTTTTTTTTCATGTTTATAATCTTTATTTTTATAGAAGTGCAGCAGGCTGCGATATTTATTTTTTTAATGAATCTCTATTTCTTGTATGTAAATGTTTCAATTATCATTAATATTGTTAATCCATATTCCATGTATAGAAGTGTTAAAAACCGGAAAAATGCTATACAGTAAAATCTTCTAAGATGGAATTGCATAGAAACGAAAAAAAAAAAAAAAAAATGCGTTATAGACAAGTTCCCTTCTTAGCAAGTGTAAATGTATTATATATTCTTTTCTTACTTATTAGTATATTCATTTTGCATGGATCAACACGTTTTTCAGTTTAAAACAGGGTTCCGTCATAGGCAGGTTCCTTTTCACACATTTTACTGTATTTCAATTTAGTTATATTTTAATAAGTGTAGAATAATGGCGATTCAAAAATGTATGCATTTTTTGCAAAAACTTTTGGGCCAGGCTTAATTTAACTGACCTTTAAATGGACCAGGCCACGCTGAGACAATGATTTTCATACGGGCTGGCTCAAAACTAGGACTGAAAAGTTTGGGCCGTGAAGACTAGGAATGAAACCAGGCCCGGCTCTGTACAGAAAAATTGAAGTTAGGCCCGGCCCGGCCCGAGTGCCGTGAATGAAAATCGCCGCGGGCCGGGCCGGCCCTTGCACATCTCTAAGATAAACTGAAATTTGCAAGTTAAACTATGAAAACTGAAAAAAAAAAAAACACCGGTCTGTGAGACCGGTAACATCAGTTAAAGGTTAAGTAATAAAGAGCTAAACATAATATGAAGCAAAATAAAGGTTCGATGAAAAAGAATATGCAAAAGAGAATAAGAAAATCTGCGACGTTCGTATCCCGTCTCGAACTTTCTGCTACCGGGGAGTATTGAACTAATAAAAATGAAATATTTACATTTGTAACAACATTTTGAAATATTAAATTACTATATGAGATAGAAGAAAGTTTTGGGATTGGCACATCCAACTAGTTTACTATTATTGTTATTTTTACGTGTTTTTATGAAAATACACAGCTATTATTAAAGCCATTAAATGTTTTTAAAATCATTTTATTCCAAAATTTGGAATACCCCGACGTTTGACACTCCTGTTCTTCTGCCATATGGTGCATATAATTCGTCAGAAGCAAGATCAAGAAATCAAGAGCATAATATGTAGTAAATGATACTTGAGTTTAGCAGTAAAGAAAGACAAAGAATGTTGTTCACTGTCTTGTTGATAAGTTTTGCTTTTGACCTCCCTGGGCAGGGAGTGAGTGCAAGAACACAATATTACTTTTGAATGCATTATGTAACAATAAGCTTTTATTAAATATTTTTAAATAGTACAGTAAACTCTCTGTAAGGCGGACACTGTGTAAGACGGAAATCTGTCCAACTCGGAAAGATTTTCAAGTCCCTGCGAATCCATAGACATAGAGTACAATTTGTATAAGGCGGAATATTGTCTACTACGGAAAATTTTCTCGGTCCCGATCGATTCCGCCCTAGACAGAGTTTACTGTATTTTTGATATAAATTTGTTTCCTGTATTAATATGTTATTGACTCTAGAATCCGTAAAGTATGCGACTAATAAATCTATAATCATACGTATATCTATCTGCAAGTGAATAAAATTAAAGAAAAAGAATATAAAAATCAAAGAATTTTCAGACATTGATAACAGCGGTAGGGGGGGGGGGATGTCCAAAATTATCAAAATGTTGATAACGTTATATAAGTATAGCTCCTTATTGGGATTTAAAAATATATAAAGTAAAATCTGTCACGTTATATAAGTATGCTCCTTATTGGGATTTAAAAATATATAAAGTAAAATCTGTCTAAGGCGGAACCGATCGGGGCCGAGAAAATTTTCCGTAGTAGACAATATTCCGCCTTAGACAAATTTTTATCTCGCTTTTACAAAAATCTATATGGTTTTGCAGGGACTTGAAAATCTTTCTGAGTTAGACAGATTTCCGTCTTACACAGAGTCCGCCTTACAGACAGTTTACTGTATATATATATTGAATGCTATTTAGGAACTCTACTAGTTGTTGCACGTTCCTTAGGCAGAGCCATTTCATTACACCATCGCACAAGTGTTATTAAAAATGTTATTGTCAAGTTGAAAACATCTTAGATAAAGCTTTATCTTGCGCGAGACAACAGCTGAATTGAATAAAAAAAGAATTGTTTACTTGAGTACAACCTGGATTCATCCGCTGCTCGCGGAAGTAGGGCGTTTGCCAAAGACTTATTTGATTACGGCGTATATCATTGATGCCAGATGGTTTAAAAATACGGCCCGTGTGCTGCGTATTTACTAATAATTTTATTCCCGACTTTCAGCATTATGGTCTGTTATGGGGTTGCATATCTTTTGCTCTCCTAAAATATTTCTACTTCTTCTGTCCTGTGAATTATCATATTAAAAAGCAGCATTTAATTAAAAAACTGAAATCGAGTAGCATATCATTTTTATTGAGACCTAAAATAAATACTATCGTAGAATCTCTCTTGTCTGACAGGTAGCAAGGTCCCGACTTAGACGATCTAGGGCCCCGTGGCAAGCATCATTCTTGGTGTGTGTGTGTGTGTGGGGGGGGGGGTGCTTCTGTCTAATTTTTCATCAAAAGATTGCATTGGCACATAAACTGAAATTCGATGAATTTGGGATTTAAAGTACTATTTAAACTAACTTTTTCTTTTCAACTTCCAGCCGCATAAGTGCTTAATTTCCAAAAAATACACATTCGAATCTCATAAACTCTGAATCTTGTAAAAAAAAAAAAAAAAAAAATAATAATAATAATAAAATGCAATTTAAGAAATTACAACGACCATTTGGAAAATGATTTTTTCAAAGACTGAAATTTAAGACATAAAAAATCGCACGGAGTTGATCATACATTACGTACGGGTATAAAGGATATTATAAATTATTATTATCATTATTATTATTATAACTGTCAACCGCCGTGGCGAGCGTCCTCTCTTCGTCCGCAGCCCTTTATTCTTCCACTTATTCCGACTGTTTTGCGGAAGCTAGGTTCGTAGGTCCCCAGCCACGTCCCAAGTAAAAGACACTCTAGCGTCTAGCGAAAGCCAGGTTGAAAGAAAAAAAAAAAAATCAAACATTGAAACCGGACAAATTTAAAAGGGAAAATTACACAAAATAAAGACACCGAAAACCGGGAAGAGAGGGCTCGGGGCGATGAAGTTATCACGCCATGGATTACATTTTTCGGTACTGTAAAATTTTAAACTTCTACGGAGCTGGTCATTCATTACGTACGCCATGGATTACATTTTTCGGTACTGTAAAATTTTAAACTTCTACGGAGCTGGTCATTCATTACGTACGCCATGGATTAAACATTAATATTCTTGGACCAATTTTAAATGACATTTCATTCTTAAACTTCTAAACATCCCACAATATTACTTTTTACACCGTCGTATAGGGGAAGGTGGGGCACGTTGGGACATGGCCCACCTTGGGACATCTCAATTTTGAGGCTTAATTTTGCAGTTAAAAATTAGCACATATAAGTGCCAATATATGATACTACAATCTACTCTTCCATGTGTTTTGGAATCACTGGTGTTTGCTGGCAACAAATAATACCATTATTTTTGTTTTGAATGAGGTTGAGTAACATTTATGTGTGTTTTAAAAATAAATTTTTTATTAAAGAAAATTATGAAGGAAGAATGAAATAATACATGTGGGGGCATATTGTGATGAAAAAACATTGATTTATTGTTATTTTAAGGGTAAAAAATAGACTACAATGCTAAGCTTAACTGTTTTAAAGTTTTTGTTACTTAATGTGCGAGGTAAGGAAGGTTGGGACACTCAGTTGTGGGGCATCTTGGGGCATGTCCAAAAATGCTGTGAAGACCAAATGCAGCTTACTGAAGGAAAAAAAAAGTACACAACCAATTAGAATTTTCATCAAGCAGGGAGGATGAGACAGTTGCACTAGCAAAATTGGTAAAAATTACCCCTGGCAGGAAAACAAATATAAATGATTTGTGTAATGGCTGCAGTGATGAATTCAGCTGTTCATGTGGTGCTGATTTTCCTACAGATTACAAACTTACTTAAGACAAGTCCAGAAACTTAAAGGATAAAGGTAAACCAACTGTGGGATAGCGTACATTGGCAAAGTTTGCAGGAAAACAAAGCATTGTTGTATTTGTGTTCAAAATGTTGAGGACAGCAGCGAGTATGAGATATCCATTTTGAGAAGACAAGATCTAGAATTGTCATTTTTTTTTTTTTTTTTTTTTTTTAAATCCTGATAAACATGATAGCTCATTTGTGTATCAAACAGATATTCTTTTAAAACTTGGCACTCCTGAAAACAAAATAGGTCACAGATGTGTTTTATTAGAATTTGATGAACACCATTTTTTTCACATCAAGTACAAGATCTATTAATGAAAACATGTTACAATTCAAATTATTAAAGTGTTTCAATGCTTAAATTATTTCATGCTCCACTAAAGCTTTATAAATAAAGCTTTGTTCATCAAATAAATACAAAATTTTACATGTATTTTTGATTAAAACTAAGTGTCCTAACCTGCCCCACCATGTGGAGCAGGTTGGGACATTTTAAAGGCTTTTTTGCTTTGTTTTCACTTTTTTCCTAGTTGAGATATTAGATTATTATGAGGTTTTTTTTTATGCAGAAATGTTTATACTTTGTCTAATTGGTTCTAAACAGGGTTCGTAAATATCATGATATTTTCGAAAATATCAAAAGTATCCGATATTTTGATATATATCCGATATTTTCGATATATATCCGATATTTTCGATATAGTCAACTTACTGCTGATAATAAATTTTTTCAAGTATAATATAAATTAGAAGCTAAAACCATATTCCACTTAACATGAAAACTTAATTAAATAATGTTCAAAAACTGCATTTCTCTTTTTTTTTTTCCCCCACTAAGAACAAAATTTAAGATCAATTAATTGAAAACCGATACAATTTGCATTATACACTGGTATAAACTATAGGATTTGAATCAAGTTTCAAGAAAGTTTTATATGTTACAAAGCAAAATATTAAATGTAAAATAGTTTTTTTAAATTGAAGAACTTTGACAAAAATGTAAGCTTGTATTATTTTTTTATTCTGTAAGCTGTTAAACAGTTTACACTCAACTAAACCAAATTCAAGAAAGACTCTTTTCCAATGAAGCTGTTAGCTGATTATCTAAATTAGACAGTTTATTTTTCAATGGCTATTTTGAATTAATTGCCTTACATAATTATTAGTTATACATTTAAAGATAAAAATTAAACATAAAGCTTGGAAAGATATTTTTCTTCTTTGTCTAAAAAAGTTACTGCCAGAAACAAAAGTTCTTTATCTATAGAATGACACAGTCAATAACAGTTGAAAATTTCATTTACATTTGTTTTGATTGAAGAAAATATCAAAATTACCTTGCTCGATGATAGTTTGAAAATAAATATCAAATATACAAAATATCAAACATTTTGATATTTTCGAAATAAATATCAAGAATTTGAAAATATCGAAAATATCAAAAATCTTGATATTTTAAAAATAAATATCGGATATATATCAAGATATATATCCATTGATATATATCAACGAACCCTGGTTCTAAAATAAGAATAAATATTAATAAATTTAGAAAAATTATTTACTGAAAAATGTCCCAAGGTGCCCTACCTTCCCCTATAGAGAAAAAAATGTACTTTTAAATGCAATTTATTTGAAAGCTGTATCTCAATTTGTTTCTGAGTTATTATTTTTTTTTGTAGTTTTTATTATTTTTTTGTCATAGTGGCAACAGAAGTATCCATCTCTGTTGAAATTAAAGGGAAAATACAGATTACTGTATAGACCAATCAGAAAACGAATAAAATGCGGATTCAACTAATAAAACGCTTCAGATATGTTTTTGATTTCCTACCCTGACAGAGGACAATAACCATTTTTCCAAATGGTTAATTAAAAAAAAATACTTAAATTGTTCTTTTCTTAAATCATCTTTTTCGAATCGTCGTATCGGATAATCGATTTAACATCAGTTTGCCATGCATGCGGTATTTATAAATGGATATAGATAAATCAGTTTTCCTATGTAAACTCTAAATCGGTATTTTGTTTTAAATCTATTTAAAGCCAATAGATAAATCTTTTTAACACTTTCCAACAAAGTTGAAAAGTGTTTATGCATTCGGCTTGTCTGTCCGTCTGTCCACGCTTTAACTCCCGTAAATAGACTCGGATTTTCTTGCAATTGATAATGGTTATTTAGGGTCACCAAAGGATGTTTGGTATTGTATATGAAGTGTGTAGGATTAATAGTTCATTGACAGAGGCACTCAAAAGTATTCCATTACATTAGGGTATAGGGGGAAAAATCGCTTGCAGAGTATTTTAATGACATGACGCTGTTTCAAATGTATTGAAACTGATATAAATAACTGAATTTCACTACGATCACATTAGAACAGGGCATTCATAGAATTTTTTATTCATTTACAGGGACACACAAAAGAAATCAGTTACAGTACTGTCTTTAAGTAATAATTGGTGGAGTGTACGGTTTAAAATTCGGTATGCGCTCTTAAATGTAATTACTTTTTTTAATGTTACTCGTTCTATATAAATTCTATGCCTCATATACAGGGCTGCACAAATGTATTACGTACCATTTTCCTTATTGGAGGAAATGGCTGAAGAGGAATTTTCGACTGAAGTATATGTGTTTCTTAAGAGAGCTAAATTTTGCCATGAATGTAGTTAATAGATACAAATCTGTATATCCTATACAGGGTTGCTGAAAAAAATTCGAATAATTTTCCGATTGTAAATTGGAACAGCTGAAATTGGGTTTTAAAATGTATTATGCGGTTGAATTAGACGTAATATTTTAATTTTTTAAACGGTGCAGTTTTGTTACATTATTCTGAATATGTTGGAAAGTGTTTCATAATCTATGCTTGACGCATGATTTTTTCTTTCTTTCTTTTTTTTTTTTTTTTTTTTTTTTCTTTTTTTTTTTTCTGATGTTAGCTTTAAATCGATTTTTTTGTCTTAAATCGATTTAAGACGAATGGTTAAATCATATTTCGATGTCTTTACATTGCAATTTAAGGCATTGGCTAAATCTGATTTCCGATGTTAGCTTAAATCGATTTAAGGCTGAAGCCTTATAGAATTGTAGATTTTCTACTTTTTAGTGTTTAAAGTATTTTGTTGTTACAGCTTCACAGTTAGTTGGCATTGACAAGGTTTTCCGAAAGCGTGTTTTTGCCATTGCTTTTATAACTCTTATACAGTTGTAACCAAAAAGAGTGTGAGGATTTATCACCTGCTTACGGCTAATGGAAAAATGCCTTAATTTATTAATTTCTAAAAATATTGAAATGTTGTATTGTCATTGGAATTGGAAACACACCTGTGTACATATTTTTATTTATTATTTTTTTCCCCTGTAATTCTAGCATATTAGGAAGTGAGTGAAAAATCAATTACAAATTTCCATCTTTACTACGTAAATTAAGTTGAATAAAAGAGTTAGAAAGTTAGATTTAAATAAATGGTAAAATATTTTTTTCTGAAACGAGAAATCGAAAATACTACCACTTCTATTTTTAAACTCGATTATGAAAAAAGTTGATTGATGCTATTAAATTCACTAGTATACGGCCTCGCAAAATGACATTTATCTCTTCCGCAAAAAAACAGTATCAGAAATTTCGGAATTTTATATTGAATTTGCGCAACATAAATACTTAAATTTCTGGCTCGATTGTCTGCGAACAGAAACGAGACGCGTTGAAAAATAATGCGACTGCGGAAGATTTTTCTTCATCTTCGTATCTAACCTTGTGCGAGTAACTTTGAAATTCCGAAAATATTGAATCGTACAAACACTTTTAGTTGTAATTTATTAATAGAAAATGGATTTCTGTAAATGTTAAATAGTTGTGTTTTAAACTCTTTAGGATTAAGTAATGAATTTTAGGTAGCTTTCGTAAGAAGTACTACCTATTACATTCTCTCATGTGTTGGAATTTCTAAAAAAATTTTTGCAGAACTACGCCGATCATGACCCATAGAACCCAAAACCACTCCCCAGTTCAAAATTTTATATATTTATGCATCTTTCTTTATATATATGTATCACCTTTTTATCGGCACGATAACTTCCATAATTCTGCACAAAAAATCTCTTCCAAATTGATACATAAAATCAAGGGGCAGAAAATCTTGGTCAGGTTCGTGAATGCGCAAAATCGGACCAACGGGATGAAAATAGGGATCGGGTTTTCTGAAAAAAGAAAATCCCGTATTTTCTTATTTATAATACATATCAAATTAGTTTAAAGTTATTATTTCTAGGAAAAGGGCCGGGCCAAAAATTTATGAATGACAGATTTTTGATTTAATTAAAAATGGACACAAGGGGCGAAAAAAATAGGGTTTCAAGAAGAAAAAAATTCATAACTTCGTCAATTCATACGATATCAAATCCGTTTAAATTTATTATAAATCTTCTTAATACTATGTACAACTTTTATATTGACAAGTTTTTGATAGTACCAACTCTTGCAGCAAGGGGGAAAAAAGAAAAAGAAAAAAAAAGAAAGAAAGAAAAGAAAAATAGTGGTTGAAGAAAAAATTATCGTATTAACATGATTCTGATAAAACTAGCTCTTACAAAAGAAAAAATTTAATTAAAAACTCGTCAAAAACGGCGAGATAAATTTGTTAAGACTGTTCTTAACTGCTTTGCTCAACAAGCGCAAAACGTTTTGACACATTTACAAATTCATTTTTCAGTTGACAGATATAAAATTGAAAGCCTGGCCCTGGAAGTGATTTGGAATCGAACTATTTTTTCCATTTTTCGATACATCCATTACCTATTGAGTTATAAGCGATATTGATCACATGACAAATACGATTTTCGCCTTTCACGGACTGATTTTTCTGCTTTCTTCGGGAACTTCGGTTCAAAACGTCAATTTTGACACAATTTTCTGAAAGATCTATTGCGTTTGCAAGAAAACGGAAAAATAGCTCGATTACATAGTTTCTGAACAACAACACCTGCTATTTTCATGCATTTTTGAACAAAAATAAATTAAAACTTATGTCAGAAAGTTGCTCTTTTGGATTTCAGAATACCCTTAAACTGGGTTTATCTCTAATCTTATTTAGTTTTTGTTGTTGATTAGTACCTAACTTCGAAATGTACCTGTGCCTGTAAGCCGAGCCGGTAGAACTTTTTGTGTTCCATAACAAAACTACAATTATTCAAACTCCTGCTATCTGTATCAGCAAGCAAGGCCCGACTTAGACGATCTAGGGCCCCGGGCCAAGCATCATCCTGGGTTGCCCCTTCTATCTATCCATAGAAATTGTTCGTGAATCATGCTGAAGTGACTAAAATACTAAACTTCACATACATTTTGTTCTATCCACATCTGTATACAGGGTATCACAAGAAATACGGTCACAACTTTAAGAAAAAATAATAGTATGGAAAAAAAAAAGATGGATTGTTTATATTTATGTCATAAGATGTCTAAAAGAAAAATACCCACAGTTGGTCATTATTAATGGTTTTAATTTGCCTCATTACGAGGAAAGTGTCAATAACAAATTTCTCTTGAAAACAATAGAATACTAAGTTATGATAAAATTTTACTCATTAGTAGTTTTCTAATGATATAGTTAATTCTTTTTTTGTCGGAGGGGGGTGTTAAGGGAGACAGAAAGGAGTAGGGGAGGACCACACTGCCTTCGTAAACTTTGCAAATGTAAGAATTTTGGCCAATTTTAACAATTTGGCACCCTCTTAACGAAAATCCTGATTACTCCTATGGAGCCCCCTCAATTGGGGGGGACCGGGACAGCTGCCCCGCATGACCCTGTATTTGTCAGCAGGGCCGGCGCAACGTCGTGCGAGGCCCTGGCAAAGCAGTTAGTGGAACCAGGGTTCGCACAGACTCCTTAGAAATGAAAACATTCCCAAGTAGTACTTAGAACTACTTAGATGAGCAAAACACTACTTAGAAACTCCTTAAATTGTATTGCGGCTTTGGACGAAAGCGATATTGCTGCCGAGGGGGAAAAAATCGTGATTGTAAAACGCACGGTAAATCCTTAATGCACGTCATTCATCAGCACAGCAGTGGTTGATTAGGATCACCTTAATAGCAGAGCTCCCACTAAGTCCGTTTTTTTGCTTCAAATCCGTATTTGTCAGTTTTTTCTATTAGGTCCGTAAAGTCCGTTTTTCGGCACTGCAGGGTTCGCACAGACTCCTTAGACTCCCTGGAAACTCCTTAGAAATGAAAACATTCCCAAGTAAGTACTTAGAACTACTTAGATAAGCAAACCACTACTTAGAAACTCCTTATATTGTATTGCGGCTTCGGACGCAAGCGATATTGCTGCCGAGGGAAAAAAAAATCGTGATTGAAAAACGCACGGTAAATCCTTTATGCACGTCATCCAATCTGAAGCACAGCATTGATTGGGTAGAGTAATCTTAATAGCAGAGCTCCCACTAGGTCCGTAAAGTCCGTTTTTTGACACTGTTAGCCGACCTTTATTTTAAATTTTATCGATGTTTGGCATTTAGCCAAGAATCTCGGAAAAATCGCGTTTTTCGCAAATATGTTCCAAAAAATTCGTAAATTTTGTCAAAGGATCATGAAAAAACGCGAATTTCTCCAACAGATCGCGCGAAAACTCAGATTTCTTAAAAAGACGCGAATTTCTTAAAAGACAGCGAAAAAACGCGAATTTACTCAAAGGATCACGAAAAAACGCGAATTTACTCAAAGGATCACGAAAAAACGCGAATTTCCTTAAAGATCGAGAAAAAAAGCAGATTTCCTAAAAACATCGCATAAAACGCAAATTTCCTCAAAAGATCGCGAAAAACACGCGAATTTCCTCAAAGAAGCGCGAAAAACACACGGTTCCCATCAAAAGATCGCAAAAAAAGTTACTTTCGTCAAACAATCGCAATAAAACGCGAATTCCATTAGAAGATCGCGAAAAACACGTGAATTTCGTCAAAGGATCGCGAAAAACACGCGAATTTCTTCAAAGGATCGCGAAAAACACGCAAATTTCGTCAAAGGATCGCGAAAAACACGCGGTTTCCATCAAAAGACCGCGAAAAAACCGTCGGATTCGTTAAACAATCGAAATAAAACGCGAATTCCATTAAAAGATCGCGAAAAAAGCGAATTTTCCCAGAAGGTCGCGAAAAAAAACGCGAATTTCTCCCAGCTAGCGAAAGAAACGCGAATTTCCCCCTGGAGATCGCGAATAAAAAAGCGCGAATTTTATCATAAGATCGCGAAAAAAATGCAAATTCGTCAAAATTTCACCTTTAAAGAAAGTGATTACCGCTGTTCCAAAAGAATAAATTCAAAACTTGTTATAGTTTTACTTTCTTCTATCTTTACAAGAAGAAAGTATTGGTTTCATGAAAATTTTCGAATTCCAGTTTTCGACGGATTTACACGCTTTATGGGTCAGATTCCAAAAAACATGTTTTTACAAAATGTCTGTCTGTATGTGACACAAATTTTGTGGGCGCTCTATCTCAACAACTAATGCACGGAATTTAATAAAAATTTATATTCAGGTAGTCCCTGTTATAGATTGGTGCTGATTACTTTTTGGTGTAAATCGCCCTGCAGGTGGCACTGCTATGTAGCATTTTGCAGGATTTCCGCAAAAGTTCTATCTCAAGAACTAATGCACGGATTTTTATAAAACTTCAGATTCCGTTAGTCCTTGACATGAATAGATGCTGTTTACGTTTTGGTGTAAATCGCCCAACAGGTGACGCTGCTATGCTGCCTTTTTCACGATTGCCTCAATAGCTCTATCAATAGAACTAATGGACGAATTTTCATCTAACTTCAGATTTAGTTGTATGTTGACACAAGTTGTTGTTAATTAGGTTTTGGTGTTAATCACCCAATAGGTGGCGCTGCTATGCAGGAATTTTCACGATTTTCGTTATTGCTCTATCTCAAAAACTAATGTACAGATTTTCTCCAAACTTCAGATTCCGTCAGACGTTGACATAAATTGTTGCTGATTAGGATTTGGTATAAATCACCCAATAGGTGGCGCTGCTAGGCAGCATTTTTCTGAATTTAGACGATTTCAGCGATAGTCATATCTCAAGAACTAACGCACGGAATTTCATATCGTTAGAATCCTCATGAGATGCATAGATTGCCATTTAATTTTGGCAGTGTGATAGCGGATTTTGAAGTATTAACATGTATGAGATAGAAGAAAGTTTTGGGATTGGTACATCCGACTAGTTTTTGTTGTTTTATGTATAAACCCAGAAAATTTATTCAATAACATTTATTTCTCTTTTGCTTAGAATTTACTTACTTTAATTTAGTAGTCAAATTTGTGGTTTAAAAATAAGTTTATTTGACTTGAAAAATACCGGAAGGTTTGTAGCTAATGTATTAACCGAAGCCCTATGAGCAGTGTTGATTTCAGGGGGTGGCCCGGGGGGAATGTCCCCCCCGGAGCAATGAGATGTCCCCCCCGGAAGATTTGAGATTTTGTGTTGTCAATGGTCAAAAAGTGCAATTTCCCCCCGGAACTCTATAATGTCCCCCCCCCCCGGGGCCACAGAAATCCCTCCCGGAGAAACGTGTCTGAATTCAACACTGCCTATGAGAACAATCTGTCGAGAAATTATGTAATAATTCTAACTTCTACAGTTATTTTTCTCAAATAACAGGGACTTGCAGAGGTTTCCTTCGGTGGATAAAATAGGAAAAGAAATGAGGAAATGTTTAAACTGTCAAAATGTCTCACGCACACATGTTCTATTCAGTCGCAAACGAGTTTTTTCGACATTTACAAATAACTTCAATAGAATTGATATTTTCGAAAGAGTTTATTGTGCTGAGTTAGTTTAGCAGTTGTTTGACTCAAGTGTAGAATCGATTAAGTTTTTAACTGACATTGTGCAACTTCCTTGACTCACTATATGCACATTACTTTATTTATCTGTTTTGTATACTATGTAATAATTTGCACTATGAATGCATTTATGGCCAGTCATCATTATAAGAAATCTTCCAAATATAGCTAAAATTGTCGAATGTTTTAAGAAGTGTTGAATCTTTCAATTATTATAGTTACGAGTTGCAACCCGTCGAAATTCGACGTACTAAAATGTTTGAAAGGAACTGTCAGATCGAAATTATAATAAACCTACAAAAATAATTACAACAAAAAAATCATCTTACATTGGTTGTCTAACTCTTAAAACAAATAATATTTTAAATCCAAAATTACCAAAATATTATTTCTACAAACTTACACTGCTTAAATTATTAAAAAATTAAACTGTATTAGATTACGTAATCAAGATGAGTAATTATGATGAAGTTATCGATGGAGCTCTTATGTTTGTTTTTACGGGATGAAAAATCAGTAAAAAGGATTTCGCTTTGTCATATAAAATTTTCCCCCATAAAATCTAAACTGTACGTTATTTTCACATTTTCGTAATTTACATACGCACCACTCAAATTCACAATTTGAAAGTATTTTAACGCGCAAAAGAATAGATTATTAATGAATGCATTTCCAAAGTTAAAGTCACGTTTGTCCGATACAACTTTTCATGTGAACATTCGCACAAACCTTAAGTTCTCATCTTAGTACCCGCGAAAAAAAAATTCAGAAATTTGACTTTAGTTGTCATAGTATTCGCCATTTATAGTATTGGTCAAATATTTAGTTTTATCAAAAAAAAAAAAAAAAATGATCGTTTTGTTTTAAATATATCATTTTTACTCACTGAATCATTTTGCCGAGCACCTCAAACTCATTTATCAGCGTAATGTAAAAATATTAAAATGTAGCTGATTTATGAAGAAGAATGCATGTTTTATTTAATGTCTGACATAATTTTCTGTTCAAAAATTATAAAAAAGTTACTTTTATTTGTAATGTGAAAATGGCATCAATAAGGATATAATGAATAAAAATAATAAACCATGAACATTTTCCCTTTACTTTCAATATAAATGGAGTACTTAAGTTGCCACAATTACAAAATTTGTATTAAAAACTACAAAAAAATTAATATCTCAAAAACAAATTGAGATACAGCTTTCAAACAAATAGTATTTAAAAGAGAATTTTTTTCCTTATACGACGGTGTAAAAAGTTAAAATGTGTGATGCATAGAAGTTTAAAAATTTGCAGTACAGAAAATGCAAAACCAAAATTTTATTTCAAATTTCAAAGTGTTGCCATTCGCAAAATGACGTATGCGTTACGCACAGATATGTTTGTCCTTTATAATATAGACTAGGGGATCGAACCCGAGCTCCTCGGGTTACAGAGTATAGGTAAAAACAATTCTTTTTTTTTCTTTTTTTTTTAACTCTAATTATTATTTTTTTGCATGTAATATATATTTTAGATTGTCCACTAACACAAAAAAGAATTTTTATATGAAAAATATCAATTATGCAATCAAATAAAGTTATAAAATTTATTAAAAGCGTTACTTTCACATGCCAGGAGATCTTAGCCCAAGATTTTGCGACTTAAGACAGTCTTTCCGATCATTTCAGTGCTTTAAGCGCGTGGTTCAATCCCATGTTTGTTAAATTTGTTTCTTATTTACATTATTTTATTTATTTTTCTATAGAGGAAGTTTTAATTTTGTTATGGGACATCAGACGGAAACAAATGCTGACATTTTTACATTGTTTTAAAGGCAAGCGGATTAATATTTCATAATCGATTGTAAATCGCCCAACAGGTGGCACTGCTATGCTGCATTTTGTAAGATTTCAGTCATAGCGCTATCGCAAGAACTAATGTACGGATTTTTATAAAACTTCAGATTCAGTTACTCCTTGATATGATTTGGTGCTCTTTACGTTTTGGTGTAAATCGCCCAACAGGTGGCGCTGATATGCTGCATTTTGCAGGATTTACACTATTTCCGCAGTAGCTCTATCTCAAGAACTAATGCACACATTTTCATCAAACTTCGGATTTAGTTAGTCCTTCCTATGAAATGATGCTGACTACGTGTTGGTGTAAATCGCCCAATAGGTGGCGCTGCTGTGTTGCATTTTGAACTATTTCCTCAATAGCTCTATCTCAAGAACTAATGCACGAATTTTCATCAAACTTCAGATTTAAGTATAACTTGATTAATATTGCTGCTGATTATGTGTTTTTGCAAATCGCTCAACAGGTGGCGCTTCTATGCTGCATTTGTCATGATTTGCGCAATACCTCTATCTCAAGAACTAATGCACGAATTTTCCTCAAACTTCATATTCAGTTAGACGTTGACATAAGTTGGTGATAATTAAGTTCTGGTGTAAATAACCCAATAGGTGGCGCTGCTATGCTGCATTTTGCTGGATTTACACGATTTCAGTGACAGTCATACCTCGAGAATTAATGCACGGAATTTCATATTTTTAGAATTCTCATGATGAACACAGGTTGCCATTTAATTTGGCACTGAGAATTAAATGGTGAATAGTGAATTTTGAAGTATTGACATGTATGAGATAGAAGAAAGTTTTGTGATGGCCACAACATACTAGTATACACAGCATTTAGCATTCTTTTTTCTTTTTTTTTTTTTTTAACAATTTGGAAAAATGGTTATTGTTCTCGTCAAGGTAGGAAATCAAAAGCATATCTGACGCTTTTTATTGGTTGAATCCGCATTTTATTCGTTTTATGATTGGTCTATACAGTAATCTGTTTTCCCTTTACTTTCAACAGAGCTGGACAACAGAGTGTTGCCACTATGACAAAAAAGTAATTAAAAAAAAAAAGAAATTAATAACTCGGAAACAAATTGAGATACAGCTTTCAAACAAATTGCATTTAAAACTACATTTTTTTCTCCATACGATGGTGTAAAAAGTAATATTGTGGGATGTTTAGAAGTTTAAGAATGAAATTTCATTTAAAATGAGTCGTCAGATTTCCAAGAAATCTGACGATGGAAAAGCCTTTTCCCAAACAGCCAATGAAATGCTTGGATAATACGTAAGTTTCATGTGGATAATAATAACACTATTAATGTTTTATTCATGGCGTACGTAATGTATGACCAACTCCGTGAGATTTTTTGTCTTAAATTTTAGTCTTTGAAAAATCATTTTCCAAATGGTCGTTGTAATTTGTTAAATTGCCTTTTTTTTTGGGGGGGGGGGGGCTTTTAAAATTTTTTTAAAGATGTATCATGTATGTGATAGACATAATAAGTGTTTGGGGGTTGACTAATCTTTATTTATATGACCTAGGGGTGATTCTAGTCCGAATTTTCCGAAAATGTAAGGCATTCATTTCCGGAAATTTTAAAAAATCGGTCACCAATCCGAAAATTTGGTCATATGGTCGCCGAAAAAAAAAGTTTTGTCAGTCGTTTGCAGAAAAATCGCCAATTTCATCAAAGGATCGCGAAAACCCCCGCAAATTTCGTCGAAAGATCGCGAAAAAACCCACAAATTTCATCAAAAGATCGCAAAAAACCCCACAAATTTCGTCGAAAGATCACAAAAACCCAAAAATATCGTCAAAAGATCGCGAAAAAACAGCAATTTCATCAAAAGATCGCAAAAATCGACAAATTTCGTCAAAAGGTCGCGAAAAATTGACAAATTTCGTCAAAGTGCCACCGAGAAAACGCATAGCTAGTGTCGGGAGTGGATTTCCCCCTCCACTCCCCTTCTCTGGTGTAACTTTTCAGATTTGCTGTGAATTTCAATTTTTTTTTTTTTTTTTACTCAGAATCACCCCTGTGATATGACCATTGGTCACTGCATAAAAAAGTAGATTGTAAATTTTGTATTTAAACTTACGAAATCAATAAGCAATATATTGTGAACAGTGTTGAATTCAGACACTTTTCTCCGGGTGGGATTTCTGTGGCTCTTCGGGGATGGGGGGGGGGGGGAGACATTGCACTTTTTGACCATTGAAAACACAAAATCTCAAATCTTCCTGGGGGGGGGATGTCCCCCCTGAGCCACCCCCTGAAATCAACACTGATTGTGAATACTCTGCAATTTCAGCACTAACAATTAGATTCTAATACAGTAAAATTTGTTTTTGAAATGTTTTTCTCTCCAAATTGGGCATTAAAAATTGGAGTGTGCATACCACATAACGATGCAGCACATAAAAACATCGACCAAAAAAAAAAAAGGCAAATCCTTAAAAACTTTTGGACTCCTTGGATTTTTTCTTCCCAACTCTGTATGAACCCTGGCACTGTTAACCAACCTTTATTTTAAATTTTATCAATGTTTGGAATTTAGCCGAGCATTGCGGAAAAATCACACTTTTCGCAATGTTACAAAAAATACCATCAAATTTCCTTAATCGATCGCTGGAAAAAATCGGCAATTTTGTCAAAGGATCGTGAAAAAAAGCTACAAAGAAATCGTGAAAAAGATCGCAGTAAAACGCGAATTTCTCCAAAAGGTCGCGGATTTACTTAAAGAATCGCGAAAAAAAAAAAAAAAAAAACGCTACTCAAAGAATCGCCAATTTCGTTAAAAGATCGAGAAAAAAACGAGGATTTCCTCAAAACGTCGTAAAAAAAGGGGAATTTCTCAAATGATAGCAAAAAAAAAGCGAATTTCCCCAAAAGATCACGAAAAAACGCAAATTTCGTCCAAGGACCGCGAAAAACACGCGACTTTTGTGAACAGATCGCGAAAGAAACGCAAATTGCGTCAAAGAATCACGAAAAAAAACCCCGCAAATTTCATCCAAATATCCGGAAAAACACGCGAATTTCGTCCAAGGATCACGAAAAATACGCGAATTTTGTCCAAGGAACGCGAAAAATACGCGAATTTTGTCAAAAGATCGCGAAAAAATGCAAATTTTGTCAAAGGATCGTTGAAAACACGCGCATTTCGCCCAAGGATCGCGGAAAACACGCGAATTTTGTCAAAAGATCGCAAAAGAACCTCGCAAATTTTGTCAAAAGATCGTGGAACGTAGATTTTGTCAAAAGATCGCGAAAAACGCAAATTTTGTCAAAAGATCGCTAAAAAACGCGAATTTCTTCAAAGGATCGCGAAGAACCCGCCGTTTTCGTCAAAATATCGCGAAAAACATGTGGCTTTTGTTAAAAGACCGCGAAAAAAAACCTGAATTTTGTCAAAGCATCGAAATAAAACGCGAATTCTGTCAAAAGATTGTGGAAAAAATAATTTCCTCAAATACTGTGCAATTTCAGCACTAACAATTAAATTCCAATAGAGTAAAATTTGTTTGAAATGTTTTTCTTTTCAAATGGCACATAAAAATTTGGGTGTGCATGCCACATAATGATGGGGCACATAAAAACAACAAAAAATGGCGTCTTAAAATTTTGGACTCCTTGGATTTTTTTCTTCTCAACTCTGTATGAACCCTGTCAGGGTTCGTACGGACTCCTTAGAAACTTCTTAGAAATGAAAACATTCCCTAGTAGTATTTAGAACTACTTAGATGAGCAAAACACTGCTTAGAAACTAGTTAAATTGTATTGCGGCTTTGGACGCAAGCGATATTGCTGCCGAGGGGGAAAAAAAATCGTGATTGTAAAACGCACGGTAAATCCTTTATGCACGTCATTCATCAGCATAGCAGTGGTTGATTAGATTCATCTTAATAGCAGAGCTCCCACTAGGTCCGTTTTTTTGCTTCAAGTCCGTATTGGTCATTTTTTTTTTTTTTTTTTTTTTTTATTAGGTCTGTAAAGTCCGTTTTTAGACACTGTTAACCAACCTTTATTTTAAATTTTATCAATGTTTGGAATTTAGCCGAGCCTTGCAGAAAAATCGCACTTTTCGCAAATGTTACAAAATATACTATCAAATTTCCTTAATCGATCGCGGGAAAAAATCGGCAATTTTGTCAAAGGATCGTGAAAAAAAGTGACAAAGAAATCGTGAAAAAGATCGCGGTAAAACGCGAATTTCTTCAAAAGGTCGCGGATTTGCTTAAAGGATCGCGAAAAAAACGCTACTCCAAAGGATTGCGAATTTCATTAAAAGATCGAGAAAAAACGAGGATTTCTTCAAAAGGTCGTAAAAAAACGCGAATTTCCGCAAAAGATAGCAAAAAACGCAAATCTCGTCCAAGGATCGCGAAAAACACGCGACTTTTGTCGCCAGATCGTGAAAGAAACGCAAATTGCGTCAAAGAATCATGAAAAAAAAAAAAACGCAAATTTCGTCAAAGAATCGCGGAAAACTCGCGAATTTCGTTCAAGGATCGCGAAAAACACGCAATTTTGTCAAAAGATCGCGAAAAAATGCAAATTTTGTCAAAGGATCGTTGAAAACACGCGAATTTCGCCCAAGGATCGCGGAAAACACGCGAATTTTGTCAAAAGATCGAAAAAAAAACCCATTTTGCCAAATGACCTCGAAAAACACGCGAATTTTGTCAAAGGATCTCGAAAAACACGCGAATTTTGTCAAAGGATCTCGAAAAACACGCGAATTTTGTCAAAGGATCTCGAAAAACACGCGAATTTTGTCAAAGGATCTCGAAAAACACGCGAATTTTGTCAAAGGATCTCGAAAAACACGCGAATTTCGTCAAAGGATCGCGAAAAACACGCAGATTTCGTCAAAACATCGCGAAAAACACGCGAATTTACTCAAAGAATCGCGAAATAAACACGAAGTTATTCAAAGGATCACGAAATAGACGCGAATTTCGTTAAAAGATCGAGAAAAAAAAGAGGATTTCCCCCAAAAGATCGCTAAAAAACGCGAATTTCCTCAGAAGATCATGAAAAAACCGCAAATTTCGTCAAAATATCGCCATAAACATGCGTTTTTCGTCAAAATATCACGAAAAACACGTGGTTTTTGTCAAAAGACCGCGAAAAAAACGTGAATTTCGTCAAAACATCGAAATAAAACGTGAATTCTGTCAAAAGATTGTGGGGGAAAAAATGAGAATTTCCTCAAGTACGGTGCAATTTCAGCACTAACAATTCAATTCCAATAGAGTAAAATTTGTTTGAAATGTTTTTCTTTTCAAATGGCACATAAAAATTTGGGTGTGCATGCCACATAATGATGGGGCACATAAAAACAACAAAAAATGGCAAGTCTTTAAAAATTTTGCACTCCTTGGATTTTTTCTTCTCAACTCTGTATGAACCCTGAGTTTGCAAGACAAGTGATGACTTGGGACGACAAATGGCTGCTGGTTATTTTCTCCGATGAAAAGAAATGGAACTTAGATGGTCCTCATGGCTGGAAATATTATTGGCATTATTCGAGAAAAGAAAAAGGAATTTTCTCAAAACGTCAGTTAGGTGGAGCATCGATTATGACATGAGGTTTCTATTCATTCAACGGCGTGGGGTTACTTAAATTTCTTTCAGGAAAAGTTAATTCAAAGCATACCTATAAACTCCTTCTGATTATCTTTCACCTGTTGCAACACTTCTGGCAGAATAAAAATGGATTTATCAGCAAGACAATTTGCCTGTCTTACACAAGCCGTGAGACAGAACTCTGGTTCCAAAAGAAAAATATTGAAGTTTTGCAATAGTCACCCAGAAGTCCTGATCTAAACCCTATCGAGAACATATGGGGAGATCTAGTAAGATGAGTTTACAAAAATGGAAGACATTTTTCCTCAGCTTCAGAACTCAGATCTACGATTGAAGATGAATGGTACAAAACTAGCGCCGAACTGTTCCAAAAATTAATAACGTCTATGAAAGATAGAATATTTGCATTCATTAAACACAACAGTGGGTGCACATTATATTAAGTATTTGTTTCTTCATTTGTATTGTTTTTATTTTGCTGTCCTTAAAGTTTTTACACAAGCAGAAATAGTTTTTTGTACAATTACTTTATTTTCGTAATAAAATACTTCCAGATAAATTTTGTTGGCTTTTTTATTAGCTTTTCTTCAACTTTATGATACACATTATAGTAAACTTTTTTTCATCTGATTTGAAATTCAGCAAAAAAAAATAATATTTTTGGCTGTCCTTTGTGCTGTATAAATTTACTATTTTTACAGTGCATGTAAAGTTTTTACATGCACTGTAAAAATAGTAAATTTATACAGCACAATTTTTTTTTAGCATTTATCTCGACTAAAGATGTCCGTTCTGGAGGATTTTACAAGAGAATTTTTATTGAGAAAAGTCGGGGAAATTTTTGAAAAAGGTCAGGGAAAACCTGAAAATGTCAGGGAATTTTTTTAACAGAATTGTGTAGGAACCAGGGTTGGCCGGGGCCGTCGCGAAACAACTTCCTTCTCTAACGGGCCTGCTTCAAGACGAAAATGTACAGCAAGATGGCGGCACAAGAGATCTGAGTAGCAAACGAAATAGGTCGATAGTTGTATATTTGTATAAAAAAAGGTGCTAGAAATTTCCATTTTAGAATATTTTGTTGAGCAATTTGTGGCTTATTTTAGATATTTAATTTATACATTCAATAATTAAACAGAGAAGGGTCATTAAACAGGTGCTTTTTTTTCTCCTTTGATTTAAAATATTTTCAAATACATTTGATTCGCCGTTTTTATCGGAGATTTTAACTTGAAATATACATTTATGGTAGAAAAAAAAATCATACATTAAAATTATCAACTTTATCATGAAAAAATAAAAATACAAAAATATTTAAAGAATTGGGATTCGTGGTATTTTTCAGAGAGTTTAACTTGAAACATAAATTTATGACAGGAGATATGTATTAAAATAATACAATTTTAGTAGATAATAATTAAATTTCCCTTTAAAAATAAATAGTCTTAATTTAAAAGTATAAATTTCAGGATTGATATTACATAAAATCAAAAATAAAGATATTAATTTTTTTAAACAATTAAAGCAAAAATTCTATTTATCAATTAAAATTTTAATTTTCGAATAAGATTGCCCGAATAAAGTGTCTAAGTACATGATGTAGGCAGATAGTGGTAAAATAAAATGGCTCCAGGAAATGTTATTATTTCTAATTATAAATGCTTTTCAAATTTTTAAAAACTAATTAATCAGAATAATAAAAATACTTTCCTAAAATTCTCACAGCTCAAAACACTTATTGTACAACTCACCATTGAAAAGACTGAAATTTTAGGTCTGAATTTCATAAGTAAATGCAAGTGTGGAAGCCAACGTTGCTATATATTTAAGAAAGCAGTTTACCTTTTCAACATTTTTTAAAAAATTTAAATAAATGATTCAAATGGTGCAATAAGCCACTGCATTTCAATGTTAAACTAAAAGTACATTTAAAAAAAAAATTAACTGCATATTTAGTTAAAAATTTAAAATAGTTTAAAACATTTTGAATTTTTTTAAATGCTACTTTTTTATTAATTATTAATATTTTTGCCCATTTTTAAAAAAAGATTTTCAAATGTGTATTACGCAAGACTGAGCATAGAGTTTTAGATAAATCAAATATTACATTTCATATAATTTTTTTACTGATATATATAGTGTAAAACAGTGAAATCTAATACACCTTCATATACTTTTATTAAAATAAATAAATAAATAAATAAAACCATGAAGGACAATTCCATGCTCATATTTTTCACACAATTCCATGCTCATGTTTTTCACATATATAATAAATAACATGTACAAAAAAGTTTAAATCTATATCTGAAATACAAAAAAAAGGCCTTAGCATTTCTAAAACATGAAAGTGAAAAATCATTTAGAGCTGGTTGTTTCTGGTTAATTGCGCTGGGTGTATTAATGAAATTTACAATATCTGACGTTATAATCGCCGTATGAGTAAAAATGAGGTGTCACAATATTCGTAATTAATTAGGCTTCCATTTAATTTTTTTAAGTCGATTTTTTGGGTTAATTTTCAGGTGAACTGTCCCCTTAAGTTATGTGTTTGTCAGGAATTGCGAATATAATAATAAAATAAATAACTATACAAAAGTCAAGAATGACAACAGAAAACTCATTTCGAATAAAATAAAATCACATGTATTAACAAACATGTAACAGTCGTTGATAAGTTTCCAGATATTTGAACTTCCTTAATACTTGTCTGTTTAAGTGAGATTATTTTTTTATGCAATATTAAATACCATATATTTTTTAAATTATTGTAAGTACGTGATTACTGATAGTGAAATATGCTATTTTAGTTGTAACATCTACCAACAGAATGTGTATTTTAAGTTATGCGTACATTTAGAAAATTAAAATTTTTATTGATAAATAGAATTTTTGTTTTAATTAATTAAAAAATATAACATTTTTATTTATAAGTTTATGTAATATCAATCCTGATATTTATAATTTTAAATTAAGGCATTTTAATTTAAGAAATTTTTAAAGGGAACTTTGTCCTAAATGTACATTTCAAGTTAAAATCTTAGATAAAAACCGCGAATCAAATGTTTTTGAATGTATTTTATATCAAAGGGCAAAAAGAAGCAAAAAAAAAAAAAAAAAAAAGGAAAAAGAAAGAAAGTACCTGTTTAGTGACCCTTCGAAGTTTAATTATTGAATGTATAACTCACACACAGACATAACAAAATATTACTAAACGGAAATTTATAGCACTGTTTCTGATGCATACATACAACTATTCGACTTGGTTCGTTTGCTAACTCAGATCTCTTGCGTGACTCATCTTATTCTTGAAGCAGGCCCGTAGAGAAGAAAGTTGTTTCGCGACGGCCCCGGGTTGGCACGGTTTAAACCAAGTAGTTTTAACCATGGTTTAAACCAATTGTTTTTTTTTTTTTTTTTTTTTTTTGTCAAAAAAACCATTTGGTTTTTTTTGGAAAAAGTCTAATATAATATTTTCTCTTTTTTGTAATTTAATTGTTTTAAATTATTGACAGAAGTAATTTCTACTTTTAACACTTCATCTCAGCAGTCAACATGAGACATAACGAGCCTAGGTCATGTTTCTATGCATGTAGAATGAAAATTAACATGTGCTGATGAACATATCTGGTACCCTAAAGATTTTCCTTAAAACATGTGAAATTAGAAAAGATAAAATAGATAGATAATATTCAATATTTAGCATAAAATATTTTCATTTAAAAAATGCAGATTATTTACAGCAGTTAATAACAAAATAAAATGATATTTAAGATTTTGGTTAAGTTGTAAAAGAAAATTTTCTGGATTGGGACTGGGGAAAGATTCTCCTTAAAGAATTTAAAAGAATAACTTAAGATATCAAATTGAATAACATAGCTTGCAAAAATTGAATGCTGATTATAGCATTTCAATAATACCAATCAATCTTTTCTGTTAGTTGCTGAATCTAATGGCCAAAAATGTTGACTTGGACACTTGGAGTTATCACTCAGAAAACAAAATAACCAGAAGTATTTGGATATTAAAAAAAAATAACAACAACCACAGAATAATATATTATAATCATGAAACTGCATCAAATGTTTATTGATTGATTATTATATTATTAATCAAAGGATTCTTCATAAGATTTTAAAAGGTATCAATGTTTCACTGTGTAGAGCAGTTTACTTTGAACATAAGACATAGCTGTTACTGATAATGTTTAAATTAGAAATTATTTCAATTTTTTATATAATTGACTGTAATTATTTAATTTAAATATTTTCAAAAGTTATATTACTTATATAATATCCAAAAATGTTTATTTTATCAACAGATATGCTTGTGTATGCAATAGGAAATTATATTTAAAAAAACCCTGTTTAAACCAAAAAAAACCTGGTTTTAAACCAAATAAACCGGGTTTTTTTTTGGTATTTTACAAAAAAAAACCCGTTTTTTTTTTCCAATTTAAAATTTTGTTTTATAAATTTCTGATTTCTTGATAGTTGATACTGAATCCTATAGCTTTTTTCTTTTCTTTTCTTTTCTTTTCTTTTTTTTTTTTTTTTAATGTAAGTTAAGTTTAAAAAAAAAAAAAAAATGTTCTTTTAGTATATTGCTTAAGTTTTCATGTTAAGTGCAATATGTTTTAGTTTCTTATGTATATTATGCTTAAAAATATTTATTATCAGCAAAGTTGACTATTTTTAAAATATCAGAAATTTTTGATATTTTCAAAAATATGATATTTATGAACCCTGTTACAGGTTTCGTACGGTCCTTGAAAGTCCTTAAAAGTGCTTACATTTTTCAAATGAAATTTTTGGTGCTTAAAAGTACTTATTTTCATGCAAAATCTGGAAAAAGTGCTTAATTTTACTCTCATATTACTTCTTAATGAAAGGTGAAACTCTTCTGCATTTCTTTTAATTTCGCCAAAACGTACTTAGTGCCAAGATGAAAGTACGATTTCATCGATCCGAGAAATTAAAAAAAAAATCCAATTTTAACCTTTTTCTAGGCTGCTAATTGCGTCAAAAAAAGCAAAAAACCGCGGTCAAAAGATCTCGAAAAACACGCGATGTTTGTCAAATAATCACGCAAAAAAGTGAATTTTGTCAAAGGATAGCTAATTTCGTCAAAAACGAACAAAACGCGGTCAAAAGATTGAAAAACCGATAATTTTGTTAAGAGATGGCGGAAAAACCCCGCAAATTTCATCAAAAGGTCGCAAAAAACCATAAATTTCGTCAAAAGATCGTGAAAAACGCCCAAATTTTGTCAAATGATCGCTAATTTCGTCAAAAAGCGAACAAAAGATCGTAAAAACGCTAATTTTATTAAAAGATGGCGAAAAAACCCCGCAAATTTCAACAAAAGATCGCAAAAAACACACGAATTTCGTCAAAATATAGCGAAAAAACGTGCATTTTGTCAAAGGATAGCTGACTTCATCAAAAAACGAACAAAACGAGGTCAAAAGATTGTGAAAAGACGCAAATTTCGTTAAAAGATCCTGAAAAATATGCGAATTTTGTCAAGATTGCCAAAAATATGCGAATTTTGTCCAAAGATTGCCAAAAATACGCGAGTTTCGTCAAAAGATCGCGAAAAACATGCGAATTTTGTCATAGCGAAAAAACACCCGTTAATTTTGTCAAAGAATTACCAATTACTTCTAAAAACAAACAAAATGGGGTCAAAAGATTGTGAAAAAATGCAAATTTCGTTAAAAGATCTCGAAAAAACCCACAAATTTCATCAAAAGGGCACAAAAAGCCGCAAATTTTGTCAAAAGATTAAAAAAAAAAAAACACTAATTTCAACAAAAAATAGCGAACAGCACACTGATTTCAACAAAGGATAGCGAAAATTACGCGAATTTTGTCAAAAGATCGCGAGAAACATGCAAATTTTGCCAAAAGATCGCAAGAAGTACGCAAATTTCCCCAAAAGATCACGAAAATACACAAATTTCTTTTTTATTAGCATTAGAATTTCAATTTGCTCCAAAAACAGTTTTTATTGCTACAAAAATAGATTTTACTGCTCCAAAATTCGATTTTTTGCTGCTACAAAACTGCTACAAAATCGTTTTAGTGCACTTTCATCCCTGTACTCTATTTCTTACTTTATACTGAATAAATAATCTGTATTAAATTTCAGTAACAATTAATTCCATCACATTTCATTAAAATTTCATCTGAATTTCGCCCTCAAAATTTTTCTTCCTCCGTTTTTCTTTGCTCCCCCACAGCACTCAAAGTTTAAAAACTCTTCGAAACTGTTTAATTAATTTTTTTTTTTTTTTGCTTTGTCATTTTATTGTCACAATAATCAATTAAGATTTCTCTTCCCACCCGAAATTGGAATTTTCCTTTTGCATCCCCCCCCCCCACACACACACACAAGAACACATGGAATTTAAAGTCTTTAAAACTCCTCTTAGTTTTTTTCTTGTAAATTTTTAGCAAGGTAAATAAATAAGTCATTTAATAAACTGCCTCTCTCCCTAAAATTTTTTTAAAAATGTGCTTGTCCCTTTGCCCCCTCAACTTATAAAGTTTAAAATCTTAAAAATCATTGCTTTTTTTAAAACTTTTTCTGCTCCATGAGTTAATTTATTGTAACAATAAATAATCAATCATTACTCCCCTCCACCGAAATTGACGTTTCCCTGCCCTCCCCCCTCCTTACCAAGCATACAAAATTTAAAGTCTTTTAAACTGTAAGTTAATTATAAGTCTGTTAAACTACCCCCCCCCCCCCTCTCAATAATAAGAAAAAATTATGTGTCCCCTCTTTGTTTATTGTTACAGTAAGAAAGTATTGGATTCGGGAAAATTTTTGACCGATTTACACGTTTTAGTTGTCAGATATTCTGAAAAACATGTTTTTACAAAATGAGTCTGTGACTCTGTTTGTCCTGTATGTGCCACAAATTTTGTGGGTGGTGTATCTCAAGAACTAATACACAAAATTTAATAAAAATTTATATTCAGTTAATCCTTGATAAATTAGTGTTGATTAGTTTTTGTTGTAAATCGCCCAACAGGTGGTGCTGCTATGCTGCATTTTTCATGATTTATGCCATAGCTATATCTCAAGAACTAAAGCACGAATTTTCATCAAACTTCAGATTCATGTATACCTTGATAATTATAGGTGCTGATGATGGTTTGGTGTTAATCTCCCCACAGATGGCGCTGCTATGCTGCATTTTTCACAATTTCTGCAATAGCTATATCGCAAGAACTAATGCACAGATTTTTATCAAACTTCAGATTCAGTTAGATGTTTACATAAGTTGCTGCTGATTAGGTTTTGGTGTAAATCACCCTACAGGTGGCACTGCTATGCTATATTTTGCCAGAGGTGCAGAAAATGTTTCTACTCCCAACATTTCCCCCAATCCACATGAAAATTTCCCCAAAATTTTACCGTATGTTGTAGGTAAATGCTGTATTATCGTAGGTTCCAATATTTCTCAACTTATGCGCAAGTATATATAGCTGAGGTGATTCTGAGTGAAAAGCAAAAATTCTGAAATTCACAGCAAATTTTCTGAAAGGTTTACAGCACAGTGGGGGAAAATGGGAGGGGGGATCCACTCCCAGCACTAACTATGTTTTTTTCCGCGACCCTTTGACGAAATTTGCGTTTTATAGCGATCTTTTGATGAAATTTGCGGTTATTTCGCCTTCCTTTTGACGAAATTAGCGTTTATTTCGCCCTCTTTTGACGAAATTCGCGGTTATTTTGCCATCTTTTGACGAAATTCGCCGTTGTTTTACGATCATTTGACGAAATTGCGGTTTTTTCGCGATCTTTTGGTAAAATTTGCGGTTTTTTCGCGATCTTTTGATGAAATCTGCGTTTTTTTCGACGAGTTTTGCGGTTATTTCGCCCCCTTTGACGAAATATGCGAGTTTTTTCACGTTCTTTTGACGAAATTCGCGATTATTTCGCTATATTTTGACGAAAGTCGTGGTTATTTTGTCCCTTTTGACGAAATTTGCGGTTTTTTCGCGATCTTTTGACAAATTCGCAGTTGTTTTGTGATTGTTTCGTGATCTTTTGACGAAATTGCGGTTTTTTGCGATCTTTTGACGAAATGTGCGTTTATTTCGCCTTCCTTTTGACGAGTTTTGCGGTTATTTCGCCCTCTTCTGACGAAATTTACGCTTATTTCGCCCTTCTACGAAATACGTGGTTGTTTCGCGATCTTTTGACGAAATTTGCGTTCATTTTGCGCTCTTTGACGAAATTCGCGGTTGTTTTGTGATCGTTTGACGAAATTTGCTCTTTCGCGATCTTTTGACCAAATGTGCGTTTTTTTTCGCGATCTTTTCACAAAATTTGCGTTCATTTCGGTTTTTTGACGAAATTTGCGTTCATTTTGCGAACATTTGACGAATTTTTCGGGGGGGGGGGGTTCGTGTTCCTTTGACGAAATTCGCTGTTATTTCGCCATGTTTTGACGAAAATCATGGCCATTTCGCCCTTTTAGATGAAATTCGCGATTGTTTCATGCTCTTTTGACGAAACTCGCAGTTGTTTTGCAATCGTTTGACGAAATTTGCGGTTGTTTCGCGATCTTTTGGCGAAATTTGCAATTTTTCGCGTTCCTTTGACGAAATTCGCTGTTATTTCGCCACGTTTTGACGAAAATCGTGGACATTTCTCCCCTTTAGACGAAATTCGAGGTTGTTTCACACTCTGTTGACGAAACTCACAGTTGATTCGCGATCTTTTAACGAAATTTGTGGTTATTTTGCGATCTTATGACGAAATTTGCGGTTATTTTGCGATCTTATGACGAAATTCGCGTTTTTTCCGTAATTCTTGGACAAAATTCGCGGTATTATTATGTCCGAATTTCAGATTGATGAACGATTTTTTAAATTTTCGGAACCAAATGCCTTAATTTTTTGGAAAATTCGGAACAGAATCACCCGATATACGGTACATATTATTCTGAGATCGACTTTGTGAAGGTCACCATACGGATCTTTTTATTTATAGTGAAATTTTTCTATCTCAGGAAATTATGGAATTTGTTGTTAAAATCGAAATCAATTGTATATGTTTCTGCAAAATTTCCCCAGGTGTTTAGAATTTCCACCGATCCTAGATCGCCGGATCGGACATATTCTGCACCCCTGTATTTTGCAGGATTTGCACTGTTTTAACAATAGTCGTATCTCAAGAACTTATGCACAGAATTTCATATCTTTAGAATCCTCATGAGGGGCATAGACCATTTAACTTTGGCACTCTGATAATGAATTTTGTAGTATTAACATGTATATGAGACAGAAGAAAGTTTTGGGATTGGCACATCTGACTAGTTTTTTCTTCTGCTGTATGTTATTTTAAAATTTTCTAAATTTCTACTGCCACATGGTGAAATCCCCCCCCCCCCCTTCCTGTCCATTTGAATATTTAAAACTTTTACAAAAATGAAAGAAATCCTTTATTAAAAAATGCATGTTATAATTTATTAGTTTATTTAATTTGAAGGTCCTTAAATTTTTTTGGTTTTGGTCCTTGAAAGTCCTTAAAAGTACTTGATTTTTATTTAAAGAAATGTGTACGAACCGAACCCTGTGTTATTTAGACATCTTTCACCTTAATAAACTCTGGAGATTTTTTACTATATTCTGAATGAGTTGGAAAGTGTTTCATAATCTATGCTGGGTGCATGATTTTTTCATTCATGCTTAAAATGAAATATTAATATTTTTTATTATCTAGGTTAATTGTGTATTAATCTGTATTATTTTATTTTTTTAGATTTCATCGGATGAGAGAAGTATCCAATGGGAAAAAACAGAAAGCTCAGAAATGGAGTGGATCAAGTACAAAATTTTTGCAACCTAGAGACTGATAATCACAATAAAAAGCCTTCTGGAGATTTTCTCTTATCTGACGATTTTTGTGTGGTACAAAATCAAAAAGAATGCAAAAAAATTTCTGAGTGTGAAGATTCTGGAGCATCATTCCAGTCTTTATCTGAATTGGGAAAAAGTGTTGTCGGTGAAGATATTGAAAAAGTGAATAATATAAAAAGAGTTAATTCTGTGGAGTCTTCTTTTCTGTGGAAGTCACAGTCTCTGTGTGAAACAGTAGGAGGCACATCTGATAATTCAGAATTTCATTTAAATAATTTTCTAAGTCTCAAAACTGCTGAAACTGAGTTTGATTTAGAGATATCAGTGAGTGATGAGAATAAAGATATAAATCCTGAATCACAAGATCTTGTCACTGATGACAATGGAATTTCAAACATTGAATCATCATCTAATGAAAATGTGGTTGTTGAAAATTCTCGTGGTACAAAAAAGAAAAACAAGAGGAAGATGCATAAAAAGAATTCTGTAGAGTTGGAAGTGGAAAGACTCATAAAGGAACTAGAATTAGACGACAAAGTTGTTGTTGGGCCAAAAATAAATACTGTGATAATTGCTTCTCGTGACAAGAGTTCTCAGCATTTGAAAAGCGGAGATACTGCCAAAGATGTAAATATTGATGCTTATAATGAGAAGTTAAGTGAAGCAAACCTTCTATTAACCAACTCTTATTCAGAGTTAAAAAACAATGTTGATTTGCGCGATAGCAGCAATGAAACAGAGAACAGGGACTGTGATAGCAAATCACTTAAAAGGAAGGAGAAAAGACTGAAAGCTAAGCAGAAAGCTACTGAATCTGAGAACTCAAATACCAATCTACCTGATGTTAATTGTATTGATACTTCTAGTAGCCAAGATGTTGCCTCTGTGGAATCTGCCTGTAACTCTATTAAAGAGGAAATTTCAGTGCCTAAGCCCATTAGTGAATCTGAAAGAAAAGGCAAACGTCCCAATAAAAAACAACTTGCATTAATTCACGAGGCTATAAAGAAAGCCAAAGAAGAAGAAGAAAAACAGCGAAAAGAGGCAGAAATGAAACAGAAAATGGCAGAAGAAGCTGAGAGAATAAGGCAAGAGAAATTAAGGCAAGAAGTAGAAAAGAAAGAAAAGAGAAAAATAAAAGATAAACAGAGGCGAGAGAAGATGAAGGCTGAAGGAAGGCTGTTGTCCAAATCTCAAAAACAGTCTCGTGCACGTATGGAAGCAACCTTAGCTGCACTTAGGCAACAAGGCGTAGAAGTACCACAGATCAATGAGAGAAAACCATCGATTTCTTCTGGATCAAAATCAGGAAATTGCAAAAATTTTCACCGGAAAAGGAATAATTCATCTCAGTCTATTCATAGTAATGACAGTGCTATTGTTCTTTCAGAAAGGCACAAATCAGAATCACTTTCGTCCCAAGAATCTTCCTCATCTGGTAAAGAGAGCTTGTCAGATTTACCTAGCAATTTTGATTCTACTGATGATTCACCATTGAATCCTGAATCCAAATTTAGTTGTTCTGATGAATCTGATGGATTAGATGATGGTATTTGTAGAGATTTGTATAAGAGCAAGAAAACAACAGATACAAAAACCCTTGATAAACCAAAACAAAGTAAAACAGAAATAATTTCTCTAAATGATATTAAGCCTGCAGAATCTCCTCGTAGGGAAAATTATGTTAAGTACAGATCACCCGTTGTGTGTGTTCTAGGGCATGTTGATACTGGTAAAACAAAATTATTAGATTATATTAGGAAGACTCATGTTCAAGATTGTGAAGCAGGTGGCATTACCCAACAAATTGGAGCCACTATGATACCTCGTGATGCATTAAAAGAAAAGTGCAAAATGGTGAAGGATTTTTCTTCTTTTAATGTAGACATTCCTGGATTGTTAGTAATTGATACTCCTGGTCATGAATCATTTAGTAATTTAAGATCCAGAGGATCATCTATCTGTGATATTGCAATTTTAGTAGTGGATATCATGCATGGGTTAGAACCACAGACAATTGAATCCATAAACTTGTTAAAAAAGGGGAAAATTCCTTTTGTTGTTGCTTTAAATAAAATTGATAGGATTTATGATTGGAAAAGTAATAAAGATGAAGACATTGAAAGTTCTATTAAAAGTCAGTCCCATATGACACAATCCCAATTTCAGAAACGTTGTCAAGAAATTGTTCTTCAGTTTGCCAATGAATGTTTAAATGTTGTTCTCTTTTATGAAAATAAAGATCCTCGTTCCTATATTTCTATGGTTCCCACTTCAGCTATCACTGGAGATGGTATGGGTAACCTCTTAGGCACTGTTACACATTTGTCTCAGACCTTAATGCGCAAAAAGTTGGTTTACTCTGAAAATTTAGAAGCAACTGTTTTGGAAGTGAAAGCTATTCCAGGTCTGGGAACTACAATCGACGTCATTCTAGTCAATGGTCGATTGAAAGAAGGTGACACCATTGTCATTGCTGGTCAAGAAGGCCCTATAGTCACCCAGATCCGATCTCTTCTTATGCCCCAGTCTTTGAAAGAACTCAGAGTAAAGAATCCGTACACTGAGTATAAAACTGTAGAAGGAGCTCAGGGAGTGAAACTAACGGGAAGAGATTTGGAGAAATCTATTGCTGGATTACCGTTGCTTGTCGCATCCAATCAAACCATGATAGATGTTTGCAAACATGAGATGAATGACTTGCTGAGGGATGTTATGAATTCTATTAGGACATCCGAGCGTGGAGTTTATGTTCAAGCATCTACTTTGGGTTCACTTGAAGCTCTTTTGGATTTCTTGAGTGCATCTGGAGTTCCATATTTTCATGCCAAAATTGGTCCTGTTGTCAAGAAAGATGTCATGAAAGCCTCTATTATGCTTGAACACGATAGTATCTATGCAGCCATTTTAGCCTTTGATGTTAAAATTGAGCGGGATGCTCAAGAGCTTGCTGACAACCTTGGTGTCCGTATTTTTCATGCAGATATTATTTATCATTTGCTTGATATGTATGTCCAGTATAGAGATGATGTACTTTTTAAAAGAAATGAAGAAATTAAAACATTTGCTGTTTTTCCGTGCAAATTGAAAATCCTTCCTGAATTTGTGTTTAGTCCGAGAGATCCCATTATCTTGGGTGTATGCGTTGAGCAAGGGATTTTGAAAGAGGGCACACCTCTCTGTGTTCCTTCAAGAAGCATTTTAGAAGTTGGAATTATTTCTTCAATAGAAATGAACAATAATAAAATTGACTGTGCCAAAAAGGGCGATGAAGTCTGCATCACCATAGATCCTAAGCCTGGTGAAACTTCAAAAGTCTATGGGAAGCATTTTGATCATGAGGATGTATTAGTCAGTCATATATCTCGCCAGTCCATTGATGTTGTCAAACAACATTTTAGAAATGAACTGCATTCAAGTGATTGGCATTTAATGATTGAACTTAAAAAAATGCTCCATGTTATGTGATATGACTTTTAAAATCAGTCTTTTTTTTATGTATGCTGTTTTTTCTTTTTTTCTGGGTGCCAAGTGTGTAGGTTTAACTGGTAGTTGCTCAGGCAGTGGTCTGCTGTTATTTTTGCCAATTTCATTATTATTATGAACCAGGCTCTAGTAGTAGCTTGAATAATATTTTATTTTAAATTTAGTAACTTTTTTTTTTCTATTATTAACAGCCAAAAAAGGTTGTAACTGTATTATCTAACTCATACTTTTCTGGTTGTGATTGCAAAACCTTCTAACTCGTATGTTGGTTCATTAACACTGTGTTTGCAGCATTCTTAAATTGCAGTTTGTAAAATTATAATATTTTTTCCTGATTTTGTGCGTTTTGTTGATTGTATCTGTAATTTAAAAACCTTTTAACAAAATTATTCAAAATTGAATTTTTTTGTATGTAATATTAAAACGCAATTAAATGATTTTAATTAAAATTTTGTATAACTTATGAAATAAATATTTTGATGAAATTCAGCGTCTTCAACTAGAATCTAGAATGGTATATGCAGTGAAAACTTGAACAATGGATAATAATTGCAGGGCTTGCATTTTCCAGTTTAATTCTAATTTTCTGCTTTAATTTTAAATATAAACAATATTATCTTATTTTTAATAGCTACAGTATATAGTATTCTCACCAATTTCATTAAATTATTCTGCAAACTAAATCAATATTGCAATAGCTAACTTGCTGTTTAATATAACTAAATCAATGTTTTAATTATCTTTCCTTATTTTTCAGTGATGTCTTTGTGAATATCCTCAAAATATTTTATTCCTTACAGGAATAAAATTATGTCCCCTGAAGCCTCAAGGATCGATCACATTAAGTGATGCGCTATCAGTGCTGCAGTCATAAAAATAAATAGAGGGTATATGCTATAGACAGGGGGTATAATGCCAGGGGTATACACTGTTGCTTTATTTGAAAAATATCACATACAGAGCTTTTTTAAAAAAATCCAGGCGGTATACAGCGTGTACCAACTATATACCCTCTATAGCATATCCATGGCTTCACTGATTTCTTTAAATATACTTAACTATTGCATTATTTAGTATTTGTATATGTACAGATTGGACTTTATTTGTTTTATGTTGGTCAAAATATTGAAACTTAATTCAAAGGTTAACAGAAAAAAAAAAAAAAAAAGACTATTACGGATGCTATGAAATCTGAAAGGGAAACTAATACAGGTTTATAGTACTCGTAGCTATTTCAAGATGAGCAATTTTATATAAGTAAAGCTATTAATGATTGATATAATTTCACAATATTGCCAATTTTGTTTTTATAGTGAAAATTTACCCTATTTTTTTACTTTAAATATTTATTTTTTAATTTCTATCTTTTAACTTTTACATTTTCTATAAATAAAACATTATATTACCTAAAAGCTAAAAGTTATCCAAGCTGGAATAGTTGAAGGCCAAAAAAACCTAACCTAAACAGTAATCTACTTTTTAATCAGTATTATGTAATTATTCAAATTTCAAGTAACGTACTTTTGTATTGCAGAAACAAAAGGCCAGTTCTTGCCAGTAATGGACTTTCATGTACTTAATATTTATTTTTGAGCAAAAGAAAAGTTATTTTTTGTGATACATTAAATTAACTTTCTGAATTTCGGCTAACATTGAGTTATTGTTTGGAATACTTCGGTCACAACCAGAATTTGACTTTTGAACCTATATATAAATAAACTTTTCTTTTATTTACTCTTGTTCTTCATCAAAGGGGAATACCCATATTTAACTTACTCATAAGCAAAACAATATTCTATTACTGAATTATAAGTGTATTTAGTATAGGGTTGCCAGATTGTATGTTTTCCCCGCAAGTTGTGCGTTTTTTAGGCCTATTGTACAGTATACATTTAAATTTGTCCCTTACAACGATTTCTTCATTTTTTTTTTTTACCACATCTTACTTTTGATAGTTTTCAGAATTTTTTTGTTTTTCAGTTTCCTTCAAATTTTCGCCTTTTGCCAAAGAAAAGTTATACACATGCACATCAAATGAAAAAATGTCTTATTTCTTATCAGGATAACAAAATCTTGAGAGAGTTGTTTAATATTTATTGCACATTTCCGAACTATCTGGTAATATTAGATGATCTAAACTTGACATTATTATAGGCTATAAGTATCTACATTATACAATTTTTTATTTAGTATATCTGTATCTTAAATTTTAATGTATTGGATTTATTATCTCCTTTTATGCTTGAATACAAACCTTTATTTTTGTAGGGTGTCCATTACTAAAATTTTCAGGATCATCATTGATTTTTGGATTTCCATAAAGCAGGACTTAATAAATCTAAATCCATCAAAAAAATTTTAGGTTACAATTCATAATTTTTTCGAATATTAATTTCATAATTCATATCATAAAATTATAAAAATTGCAAATTCAACGTATTTATGTTTGGGTATGTTAGTATTACTGCACGTTGCGTAATACTAACGTTGCGTATTATTAGTTTATTTTTGTAGGGTGTCCATTACTAAAATTTTCAGGATCATCATTGAATTGTAGGATGCTTTGATTTATTTTTGTTTTAGGTAGAACTCAGTTAATTTTTCATTCATAATTGAATGGATTACTGACTGCAAAATTAGTTAAACAATGTTGAACCTTTAACTGATGTGACTAAAATTTGTGACACAACTGATGTGATGTAGTCTCACAGACCGCTGGAATAAAATTAATAAAAATATAACTTAAATGGTTGAATTTGCTTAAATTTTGTTCTAACACGATCGTTGTACTTCTCTTAAGAGCATGTGAATTAAATTGCATGAGAAAGTATGTTTTTCATATTATTTAACTTCAGTACAGAAAAAAAAAATATTTTTTTTTTCAAAATAAATGGTAGTTTGTTAATTTTGCAATTAAATATAGAAATTAATCGTGTAGGATTTTTTTTTACAAAGTATCGTTGCAACAAAGTATGAAAATTGAAATGCAGTGTTTATTTTACAAAAATAATATTTAACCTACAACTATGCCAGTGTCAAAGTACATCATTAACTGCAGTCAACACATATTTTTCGTGAACATTCAACCCTTACTGGATTTTGACATGAAAGGTACTTATGAGATATTTTTCTCTAAATTGTTCTTTCTGTAATAAAAATTGTGTTGAACTCCATCAGAAATATTTATATTTTCACCATCCGGAATTTCGTATTGTGATATCTTTCGTGAGTAAAATCTGCATTGCCAGAACTTTTAATATCGGAATATTCCAGAGTTGGTAAGTTTTTGCCATAGGCGGAAAAAATCTGGTTAAAACCGTCCCGGCAAAAATAGGTTGTCCATTTAATTTTTTCCCAGAAAAAGAGAAAAAAAAAAATCTCATGAAAGAAAAAAGAAACTTAATACTTTGTACAATGGCTTTTACAAAACCTGTGTACCTGCAGGCTTACTTTTCCAAATTATAAATTAGTACCAAAGACTTAAATATTTTTAAGACTCAGTACATAAAACAAAAGTAGCAAAGTTATATAAAACCTTTTGATAATTAAAAAAATTATTTATGACTGGCAAAATACTCAAGAAAAAAAAAATTAGATATTCGATTTTTAATTTGGGTCTTAAAGTCCTAAGTACAGTTCAGCCAGGGTTCGCAAGGCTGGGCCCAGTTCGAAAAAACCCGGTGGGTTTTTTCAGAATGGGCCCACTTGAAAAAGCCCACTGAAAAACCCACAATGTGGGTTTTTCAATTTTTAGAAATAATTTAAAAATTTAAACAACATATACATTTAATGAATTTAAGTCATTTCAGTTAATTTTGAAACAAAAATAATATATAAAAGCCATTACATACACATCTGAAGTAAAATAAAAATGTATTTCAACACATTTAAATACTTTACTAACATAGAACCTAGTAGGCAACATACATAGTACTATAGTACATAATTATAGGTAAAGGTTATATCATAAGAATGTCTTTTAAATAAAAAATTCAAATCAACGATATTGATGAAAATAAAAAATATGTATTTTTACTTTCTTCTATCTTTACAAGAAGAAAGTATTGGATTCGTGAAAAATTTCGACTTCCAGTTTATGATGGATTTATACATTTTAAAAAGGTCCTGAAGACGATTTGATGGTTTTTAGAAAATGTCTGTGTGGGTGCTCTATCTCAAGAACCTCAGAATTTCACAAAACTTTAGATTGAGTTAGACCGTGATGTAAAATAGTGCTGATTAGTTTTTGGTGTATACTGCCCAACAGGTGGCGCTGCTATGCTGCATTTATCTCAATTTTTGCAATAGCTTTACCTCAAGAACTAATGCACGGATTTTCATAAAACTTCAGATTGAGTTACAAGTTAAATTGTTGCTTATTGAATTTTGGTGCATATCGCCCAACGGGTAGTGCTGCTATGCTGCATTTTTTGCCATTTCAGCAATAACTCTTATCTCAAGAACTAATGTACGGAATTGAATAAAAATTTAGATTCAGTTAGACCTTGATATAAACTGGTGCTGGTTAGTTTTTGGTGTATATCGCCCAACAGTGGTGCTGTTGTGCTGCATTTATCTCACTTTTTGCAATAGCATTATCTCAAGAGCTAATAATGCATGGATTTTCATCAAACTTTAGATTCAGTTAGACGTTGATGTAAACTGTTACTGATCAGGTTTTGTTGTAAATTGCACAACATGTGATCTTATACCTCCTTGTTAAATGCATCCAATTCAACAAATCTATATTTTACAATCCTCATGATGAGCATAAATTGTCATTTAATTTTGGCACTGTGATAGCGAATTTTTAATTATTAACATGTATGAGATAGATGAAACTTTTAGGATTGGCACATTCGACTAGTTTACCCCTTTTTTCTTCCTACTTATATATTTTAAATTTTAATATTCTATTCATTATTTGATTTAAAGAAAATTAACAATTTTATATCTTCTATTATATTTAAAACTAATTTGTGCGAAACACTGACATTTAATTAATTTAAATTCATATAATTTATAGCTTCTAAAATAGCATTACAATTATATTATATATAAGGGAACAATGTATTTTTTTATGTATAGTGTATATAATATATAGAAAATATAGTATACAATAATGTAATTACGCATATATTATACTTTTGAAAAAACCCAATTTTCCCCGGGGAAAATTGGGTTTTTCATGAAAAAGCCCATGTGGGTTGGGTTTTTGCAAACCATGAGTACAGCCCCGATTATCCACGGAATTGGGTGGCAAGGGTACCGCGGATAACACGAAAAAGACTGAAAATGGGGTGCAAACACGAAAAAAAGAAAATTCAACATAAAAATTATGTTTTAGTGTATACAAAAAACATAATAAAATGTTTAAAATACATACATGCACAGTACAGCAGAAACCTTTGCTTTACATCTAAATCACTAAAATAAAGAACAGTAAACAAGAACAAATACCATACATACTATATAAAAATAGTTGAATCACACCTTTTTATAAAAAAGTCACTTGTTTTTGCTTTGGAAACACCTTTTCTTTATTCTAAATTGTAAACTATTGTTTTTCTTTTAGTATGGAATAATTTTTATCTCGAAAATGAAGCTATTCTTGATATACTCTCCTGGAATTTATCATAATAGTCTTATTTAATTGTTAAATATTTTAATTGCTGTGTTTACGTTTTGTTAATAAAATCAAGAAAAGACATCAATACTTAATATCTGATATTTCAAACTATGGCAACCGAATCTAGAAATATTCTTCTATTTCTTTCGAATACATGAATTTTTCTGTTTATATTTATTAGTAAGTCTTATTGTATTTTCCTTGCTATTGGCTTGAATGGAAAGGGAAAAAAAAATCGCTTCGCGGATAAACCGCACCGCGGATAATCGGGTCTGTACTGTATTAGACTGAATTCTATTTTATGAAGATTTAAAATATGTAAAAATATTTAATTATATTTATTAATTAGCAAATTAAATAAAAATATTAAATGATATGTAATTAAATTTAATTGTTTATGCCATTATTATCCTTATAGCTTATTGATTAAAGACAAATTAGAATTTGCCATTTTTGCCCTTTTTTTTTCGATTTTTGCCCTAGTTTTTTTCCAGTTTTTGCCGCTGTCCTAGCAAAAATGCCAACCCTGGAATATTCTCTATCTGACCAGTTGCTCATATCTTCTATTTCCTTCTGGCTGAGGAAAGTAGAACGTTTTCGAGGTTGCAACGACATCATAAGACACACACACAAAAAGAACACTAAAGAAAGGGAAAAAATAGAGTATAGCTAATGAAGAGTATAGTACTACAGTTTCAAATAATGACACAACTGCTGTGATGTGGTCTGTCAGACCTCGGCATAACGATTAATACGTTTAAAATCAACTCACAGAGTTCTCGCTTTGTGTATAACCTTGGCAAGCTGCTAGAAGAAGGTACTGGCATAGATGCCAATGTCTCCGGAAATTCCGGAGTTTCTCCGGAAGTGTAGAATAAAATACGGAAGTACGGTAATAAGGTAGAAAATACGGAAATTTGAGGCAAAACAAAATCGCGAATTTCTTCGATCGATCGCGGCAAAAAATCACGAATTTCGTCAATCGGTCGTTGAAGTACTCGTATATCGCGAAAATTGTCTATTAGTCGATAAAACCGCGAATTTCTACAATCGCTCGTGGCAGAAAATCGCAAATTTCGCCAACCGGTCGTTCAAAAAAGTTGCAACTTTTGTCAATCATTCGCTGCAAATAATCGTGAAATTCATCAATAGATCGTGGATAAAAATCGCAAATTTTTTTAATCTCCAAAAAAAACTCTAATTTCGGACGTCAGCTGCGGCAAAATTCCGTTAATCAATTGAGGAAAAAAGTATCCTGATAATCGGCCAATGATAAAAATCGCGAATTTTGTCAATCACTCGCTGCACTGCAAAAAAATCACGAATTCCATTAGTCATTCGCGACAAAAAATTGCTGTTTTGGTCAATCAGTTGCGGCAACAATCGCTGTTTTCGCCAGTCAGTCGCGGCAAAAATCGCTGTTTTCGTCAGTCAGTCGCGGCAAAAAATCGCGCTTTTCGTCTGTCAGTCGCGGCAAAACATCGCTGTTTCGAAAATATAAGGCTTTCGGTTCTGAAAATTGAAAAATTCGGTCATCAGCCCGAAAATTCGGACATAAAAAATAGCGCGAATTTCAACAATAATCAATTCCGTCAAAATAATCAATTTCCTCAATCGTTCGTAAAAAAAAATCGTCACTTTCGCCGGAGGATCGAGGGGAAAAACGCAAATTTCGCCAAACGATCGCGGAAAAAAACACCCGAAAATTTCATCAAAAAGATTGCGAAAAACAGCAAATTTCGTGAAAGGATCGCGAAAGAACACTAATTTTGTCAAAGGGGCGCAGAAAAAAAAAACATATAGTTAGTTTTGGGAGTCCTCACCCGTCTGCTTTAATCTTTCAGAAAATTTGCTGTGAATTTCAGATTTTTTTTTTTTACTCAGAATCACCCCTGGTCAGTGAGTCGCGGCAAAAAATCGCGATTTTCGTCTGTCAGTCGCGGCGAAACATCGCGATTTTCGTCCGCTAGTCGCGGCAGAACATCGCGATTTTCGTCCATCAGTCGCGGCAGAACACCGCGATTTTCGTCCGTCAGTCGTGGCAAAACATCGCGATTTTCGTCCGTCAGTCGTGGCAAAACATCGCGATTTTCGTTGTCGATCTCAGCAAAAAAGCGCGAATTTTGTTAATTGGTCGCGGAAAAGAGTCACTTTATTTTTTTTGTAGGGGAAAAATAGTCATGTAATTTCACACAGTTATATCAATCGAGGATTTTTTTGCTCTGTAGGGATAAAAAAAAAATATTTAATTTTTATAAATTTATCATGAAAAATTATTAATAAATTAAAAGTAAAATTAAATTTAGTAACCTTTATTTAAATTATGTTTGTGTTGATAAATGCAAAAGCTGCAAGAGGACTGAAAATATTTGTAAAAAATATAGCTCGTAAAAAAACTATATACAACTCCTGAAATGACTCCTGAAACGTGAACATTTTACTCCTGAAGAGTGTCCAAAACTCCTGAAATTTAAGTGGTTTACTCCTGATACAGTCTTTACAATGTTGGCGTCTATGGGTACTGGTACTGGCAAGTAATATTCGCACTGTTAAGGGGTGGAAGTGTTTCTAGCTGGGAGTCGCAGAGGTTGTGAGACCGCGTCACATCAGTTAAAGGTTAATAGAATAATGCAATACAAATACTGTTGGAAAATAATGATTCAATCGATTAATAACCTTTTTAAATAAATTTGTTGCCAAAAACATTATTGGTACATTCATCACCATTTAGTATGATTATAAAAAAGGATTGTAACGCAATAAAACCAAAACTAACTAATATCTATCAAAACCTTCCTTTTTTTCTGAGACAAATCTGGCAACCCTGATTTAACAATGTGTTTTTTCATAATACCGAAGTCTGCCATTTGAAGAAGATTTTTGTATTTATTTGTATTTGACTGACTAAAACAAAAATGGCTTTCTGATAATTAAAATCAATTCATTGTCAAGATCTGTTCAAAAGTATGTTCCTTTAATGGTTCTTGAAATTTCTTTAAAAGGAAGTGTATAAAGTAATGCACTATTCAAGTACACATTTTGCAAGCGATTAACATGTTAAATTTTCAATTATCTGCCAAGTATAGAAGAAAATGGGTATTTTTCTCTGATCCCTGTTCTTGTGTAAAAATATCTATCTTCATTTATAAAATTTTATTGTTCTTGAGTCTGCCTGTAGATAGGGAAAAGGATTGTATTTTAGTTTGTCAGTGACAGGGTACATGTAGTGAGTCATATATTTTTTCAATAATTTGCTACTTTAGAGGGGAACATATCATTCTAGTAATGCTACAATTCATTATAATCAAGGCTCGAAATGAAAAAATCCACGAACCGGAACGATATTTCAAAATTATTGTCGACTAATTTTTTTTTTTTTTTGAAAGTACAGTAAAGTCCCGATTATCCGAGTCCCGCTTAACCGAATTCCCGCTTTAACCGAGTTATTTTCTTCTGATGGACTGATAGCTTCCATTATGATGAAACAGCCATTATAAATGAAGTGTTAGGTGAAGATGAAAGAGCAGTCGTAAAAAGTTAGAACTCTGATTTTCTGGTCAGAATGGGGGGGGGGGGGGGGCATAATTTTTGTTTCCCCATTCTGACCAGAAAATCAGAGTTCTAACTTTTTACGGCTGCTCTTTCATCTTCACCTAACACTTCATTTATAATGGCTGTTTCATCATAATGGAAGCCATCAGTCCATCAGAAGAAAATGATCCATTCCAAAGATATAAGTTCGATTGAAAAAAGCAATTTCATTCCCGGTATTTCTATTAACTTGGATAATCGGGACTTTACTGTCTAGCAAATTTATATTTAACCGTAGAAAAACCAATTTAAAAAAATGCATTCAAGATTTTAAATAATTAGAAAAAAAGTTACAGAGAGCATAGATCTATATTTATGAAACTATAATAATATTTTTTAATAATTCCACGAACAATATTTTCCACACTTTCACGAACCGGAACAATATTTGTCACAATTTCACGAGCTGGAACATCGTTCCTGTTTGCTCCGGTACATTTCGAGCCATGATCATAATACATGTATTCTTATGTGTTATAGTTTGTATACTTTACAGCAGCGGTTCTTAAACTCTTAGTTATTCTTTTTAATCCAATATGTATTAGTTATCGTATTCTTTAATGCACCACTTTTTATACCTCCTTTAACAAAAGAAATTGTAGACTATTTGTTATATCAAATGAATAAGCGGTAGCATTTTAAGCGATTTAATTCACATTATTTAAATTGTAAATAAGAGAGCATTTTATATGCCTCTTTTCTGGATTAGCTACATGTTCAGAATGAATAGGATGTTTACATTATAAGTTACATAACAATAATAATAATAATAAATCCGTTTACTGTAGTTTGAGTCTTAATTCATTCACTCAACAAGTCATTATCTTTATCAAAGGATTTTCAAGGTTAAATACATTTGAAGAAATTTATGGCTAACTTGAAATGATATATTATGTAACTGAAGAAATTATTTTTAGCACAGTTATTTAGTTTGATTTGTGTCCATCAACTCCTCCTTAATTTCTGAAGTTTCATTGTCACACAAATTTAAGTTCCTTCTATGGGTTTGAAAAACAGGTTTGGGAACTGGTTTTGTAAACAGATCTGCTATCATCAATTTGGTTGGGCAGTACTTTAGGTTGATAGTCCCTTCTTGCTTTAGTTGTTTTATCAGGTTTAACCTAATTTCAATAGTTACCACAGATCCCTTATCAGATCTCAGTCTCTGCAGATCTTCTGTATTTAAGATCAAAATTTGTTAGAATATTGAATATATATATAATAAAAGAGCTATTATTCTAAGCATTCTAATAACGATATGCAGTAAAATCTCTAAAAAAAACTCCGTTTGTAATGAAATCTTTTTAACCGGAAAAAACATTCATGGTTACCAAAAAATTATACAGACAAGACAGAAACCTGTCTAGAGAAGAATTTTTTTCAGGTATCCAGTGATTTAATTTTCATGCATTTTTCCTTATAAACTAATGATTACTGTACTTTTACTGTATTCTTAGTTTTTCTTTGATTTTATTTGCAAAACTTTTCTCAAGTTCTATCTAGATAAAAAAAAAAGAAAAAAAAAATACATTGAACATGATATTCATAGACCACCAGAAGCTGTGTTACAGACCTCTTGGGGGTACACAGACAAAAGTTTAAGAACTGCTGCTCTACAGGATGACTGTAAGCTTTTGCAACAAAAAAGAGAGATGACAGTATACAACAAAGCGACCGATATTTGCTGTAGAACTTACGTCGCAATTCTCTTATTTAATCGAAAATAAGGATTGTTTTATTCTAAAACAGTATTTTTCATCATAACTTTTAGCAGTAACGAAGGTATTTTATGAAATTTTGGACCTTTTTTTTTTTTCATGTGAAATCGGATGACATCGTGAGAATTGCTGTAAATGCAATGCACTGTAATTCGGTCTGTGACTCTACTGTATGTATACCACTATACATGGGTGCTGTCAGCTACATTCTAAAAAAATGTTTAATGTTATTTTAACAAAGATGGTTGCCACGTTCAGCATGTCTCATGTCATCATCACATTTTATACAAAAAAGGATAAGACTGTTAATGTCCAGGGGTTGATCCAGGCAAAATTTAAGGCCTCTTCACAAAATTCCTTTTAATAAAACAGGACCCTTCACAAAATTCCTTTTAATAAAACAGGACCCTTCACAAAATTCCTTTTAATAAAACAGGACCCTTCACAAAACTCCATTGCATTAAAACATATTCTTCCCTTTTTTTTTTTTTTGTTGTTGTTGTTGTGTTTTAAAATGTATTTTACAAACACAACAATTTCATTAGGGGTGGGGGGGAAACTTTAGCAGAAGTACTTAAAGAAGCTGTTATTAACAAATGATTGGTTTGAATTTGAGTAACGGGATTTCACTTTTCGTTACAGAATGTTATTTTTCACAAAAATAATAAATATCACAAAAGTAACTTTTACGTTTCACAAAATGGGCCCCAATTGAAAAACCCTGCATCAACCCCTGGTATCGATATAGTATCTTCCTTATTCTTAATGTTATGAATGAAAATCCAAGTTTGGCCAGGGAGGAGATTCTTTTTACAGTTGAATAAGTAAATTTCAACTTTTTTTTAAATTATTATGTTATTTGTCTTGCCGTATACTATTATGACATCTTTTTTATTGTTGCTAGAATTCACAGACATCCTGTTTAGTCTAAGTATCTTGAGATGCATGAGATCTTACACAGACCAAAAAAGTATATTCACATTTCTTTCCTTTGAATATATTGTGTTTAAAGTTCAATTGCTCCCAATCAACATGCTTTGAATGGCTATATGTTAATACCTATTTTAAAATCAGAATGGCCTTAGTGGTCAGTCTGACCTTGACCCAATAAACATATTTTCAATTCAAATTTGATGTATTTTAATAAAATAAATGAAATATATACTACTCATAAATAAAAAAAATTAAATAGTAGTATTAAATCAAAATCCTGGTTTAAAGTATGCGAGTTAAAGTTCCAGCTGTTCTAGTGTTAATCCATATTTTACCACATACATAAATTAACATTTTCGCTAAAAATTTATATTACAAACTATACGAAGAAGACAGCAAACAAAAATATGATATTGAAATATCAAAATTTTATTGATTTCCTTTTTTTTTTCTAAAAAAAAAAAGCTGTTCTAAAACATAGGACTTGGTATACAATAATACAATCCACTACTTAAAAGCCTCATCTAGCCCCCTGTCTACCGAGCAAAAGAACAAAATTTTATTTTTAAATGGTAAAAAAAGATTATTTTTTTCAACATGATACAAAAAACTTGATTACATATATGATCCTTGAGAGTAATTATTATTACTCAATGATTTAAAGCAGCATTATATCTGTAGAATTATATGCACATGTTGCCAAAAAATCTCAGTAAAATACTATTAGTACAACCAAAGAGCTAAGTTTACCAGTGTAATAAGGTTGTTGAAATAGATAAAGTACAGTATTTTCACTAATTGATCAGAAATAGTGCTGCCCTCTATCATTATATAATACATTTAAAGATAATTTCCAAAGTTTTATTTTTAGGAAAAAAAGGGGGGGAGATAACAATTAATAAATAAATAATAACTATTTGTGGATCAACCTTTAAATCAGTAACTCTATTAAGTTAATATTAATGATGAATTAAAATATATATATATGTATAATTATATATGACTTGTCATGGTTAAATTTGAAGAGAATTTAACCTTCCCCCCCCCCCCCAAAGTTATTAAATAATATAAATAAATAACAGTCATTCAGATAAAATAATAAAAAATCGCAGGATTCACCCCCCCCCCCCCTTCTTAAGATTACAAATGAGAAATGACATTTATCAAGTTAAAAATCTATTTTTGTAGTAGGTCATAAATAAGAAATGCAATATTACTTCCGAAAATTTGACAAATGTGAGCTGTCTTCCATACAAGATTATGCTAACATACGAGTTAATTTTCCATTAAAATAATAAAACTTTGTAAAAAATCACCATAAAATAAAAATAATACATAGGACGCGTTTCGAGCTAAAAATATAACAGCTCGTCATCAGCTACAGTAAACACGTGTCCGTAAGCGGACAGAGCTGATGACGAGCTGTTATATTTTTAGCTCGAAACGCGTCCTATGTATTGTTTTTATTTTATGGGGATTTTTTTACAAAGTTTTATTATTTTAATTGCTTCATATCACCCGTTTTCGGTGCTGTTTCGTTAATTTTCCATATTTATTGAAGATGCATACTGGCTAGTTAATCTTACGCATCGAATAAATGATCGCAAAATTTATTTTATTGCATCTTGAGTTGCATCGAAAGATTAGACTACTGCACAAATACACTCTTAGACGTCTGTTTAATTCACAGGAGTAGCATTTTTTCCGACAGGTGGGATGTCGTCCAGATAGCTCAATTGACAGAGCTTTGGCAATTAAAGCCAAAGGGGCAGGACACATTTTTGGAAAAATGGCTACTTGTGCGATTTGTTTATCAATTTGATTGTGTTAAAATAATGAAAGTGTCTGTTTAGTCGCCATTTTTATTTGCACATCGTTTTTATGTTTGTATTTGCTTGTTTGATACCAGTGATATAATTTGATGTTAGTATTTTTTTATATATTGTATTTCACTGCCTATGTCTTAGTTTTGCTCAACATGAATTATAAAAGTTTTATTTACATTCTTATATTTTTGTTTCATCTTTACTGAATGTTTTATTTTTATCTGTATGTTGAATGCATTAATTATCATTAGTTTATTGATCGCATTATTCTTGCTCTGTAAATCTCACTGCTACATTGAATTTACTGAAGCCTTGTTAATTGTTAGATGTCATTTTATAATATAAGAGTCAAACCTTATTTTAATTATAATCTTTGTCTCATTTAATACGAAGTCTGAAAATTTCGTTAATTATACCCTTCATAGCAGAATTGTTATATTTTAGAAGCTTTTCTCCAGGGTGTCTACAGAATCTGAAAATCAGGGAGGTTTATCTATCTGGAAAAGTCAGGGAATTTCATAAAAATACTCGAAAATCAGGGAAATTTGTCTATATGCGGAAATATTTGCGTTTTCGCCTTGCCAAACGAGACTGATTCGTTTATTTATTTATTTATTTTTTTTTATACGATATTATTTCAGATGCTGATTAGTCTTCCCCAATATTTTTTTAAAGATGCACATGATATGAGTTTTTGATATTTAACACAGATTAAGGTGATCAGATGTCCTCATTTTCTTTGGATAGCGCTTACATTGAACGCAATTTACCCATTTTGATGCATTATCATAACCTGACCAGTTGGCAAGCTTAATCCAGTTAGATATCCCGTCAGATATAGCTAAGTCTTAGATTGAATATTAAAAAAAAGAGGAATTTTGTGGTCACCCTATATCTATTGGCCACTACATGAAGTTGGACTAAGTTTTGAGTTTGGATTTATAAAACTGTCAACCAATACTTTATGAATATTGTTTAATTTTTATGTTTTTCTCCAAAGTGAGTTATTAACAAGCTGAATAAGTGTATTATACGAGGAAGCAGCATATATTAAAAAATACCGTATGTGTATCGTTAATAATGGAAATCTGATATAGTCAGGGAAAAATCAGGAAACTTTTTTTGCAATTTCTGTAGTCACCCTGTTCTTTTCTTTCTCTTTCAACGTGATTTCCAATTATAATTCTGGTAGCCAAACTATTATTAGTGAAATATTGGATTAATGGGCATAATACTGCACCGATTTTATAGTTATTTTAATTTCTATGTAAATTTTTAACTTATATTTTGCCCGTGCTGTACATTCATTCTTGGGGTGTGAGCTAAGAAAATTGCATCAAATCTCTTATCCTTTTTAAATACTGTTTCCAATATAGTTTATATTTTACTAAAGTATTTTAATAAACAGATATTTTTTAAAGAGGGTCAAACGATTTTAAAAAGTATATATTATTTCTACTGAATAGTTCAACAAAAACTCCAAAAATATTCACATTACTTTTCGTGATTTAATTTTAACATTTATTCTGAAAGCAAAAGTCATTATATTTTTATATAATCTGAAAATGATTTTGATTCTTATATGTATAAAATTTCCAGCTACTTTACTTTCATTAATGCTGCAACCTGTTTACAATATTTCTCCACTTTCTTGTGAGTGTGAAGCATAAAAAATTAGATGTTTTAAACTATTCCAAAGTATAATTTCCAGTGTATAAAATTGGAGTGAGTGGGGGGACGGTAGCAGTTGATAAGTAAATATTATTGTATTTATTGGAAGGGAAAAACTCCTTTCATTTTTGCAAGTTGAACGAATCGAAAATACTTAAAAGTTTTCATGCCATGATCAAAGAAAATGATGATTAATACTACTGCGGGCGGCGGCTACACAAACCATCACCTCTTCGAGTTCACGGCCGAAATTCCAGGATTAGTTAGAACTCGATTAGCATATTAAACTGAATTGATCTGGTAGAAATCACTTGCAAACCCAATTTTTTAGTTTGATTGTTAGGCATCCCATGGACTTTACCCACGAATGGCAACAGCCACACCTCTGCTAGAGGTCTGCACGGGCCGGGCCGGCAGAACTAGGACAATTTTTTCAACGGGCCGGGCCGGCAAAAAAATTGAACGGACCTGCAGGGCCGATAAAAAAAAATTAATCAAAAAAATTAAGTTTAGTCAAAAAATATTTTACGTGACCATGACGTGCCAATTAAAAAACAAATTTAGTAGGTGGAAAAATAATGGATTAAAATTGCTTAAAATTTTCTATTAAGATTTGAAAAAATATGAGGAACATACATGTAGTTATTATATTGTAATAATTATCGCAACAAGTATATTTTAGAAATAAAAAAAATAATGCTATGTAATTTGATTTATGTTGCTACATCTTAATATCAGGTTAATTTTAATGCAAACTAAACTCCGGATTTAACTGGCAAGTGTTTTCAGTATGAATTTTGATATTATTCATTCGTGAAAACAGTGGCTTGAAAGCATAGATAGTCAGAAAAACTGTTAAAATGGTAAACAACAGTTTTTTTTTTTTTTTAAATAGCTTTGAAATAAATTCAAATATGCCGTAACTCATCATTAGAATTTAGTAATGTTTAATAAGCAATTCTTGTCGACAGTTTTCAAATATCAAATTGTTTGAATTTTTTTTTTTTTTTTTTTTTTTGAGACCATAATTAATCAGATTGGAATATAATATGCCACAATAAAAAATTTTCAATTTCCATTTAATCGAATTCAGAAAAGTTCAGTCGCAATTTTATTTAATCTCAGTTTATTTTCATTTAGAGCCACCAGCAATGCCGTGCCAAAATTATTCTTTCGCGTGCTACTTTTGGCACGCGTGCCATAGGTTCGCCGAGCCTGACCTAGATCGTCGTCCTTTCTGCAGTGCCTACTGTTCAGATGTGAGCTTTGTTGTGCCTATTTCTTAACGTTTATATCTTGTTGATTGGCACCTGCACATTGCTACTCAAGTTGATCTGGTAATTTAGAACCTTGATCGAATGAAGAAACTTTCACCTGGCAATGCACTTCCAGGGATATAATTCACAGGTAACTTGGCGGACGTTGCATCCACGACGGATTTTACATGCACCAGCCGCCATAAGCGTACATGGCGGAATTTTAGCCAGCAGTTAGCCTCGGTCCTGCGACCAACAACTACGAATTCGATGCTGTGCTGACTAGGCCACCGCTACCCGATCTAATTGGAATTGTCTGGAGTTTTGAAGCCTATTATTGATGCATTACTTGTCAAACGAAATCGGATAAAGCAAAGAATGGGGCGCCGCAGATAGACAAGTTGCACCGTCAGTTAATTTTGAGCCGAAATGCTTGGCAAACTAAACGTTGCAAGGGTGATGAGACTCCGCCTTTCTACCGTACTTTTCATACCTTTATGACCTGACTGGGTGCAGGAAAACACAATCAGAATCCTACAAATCAACCACTAAAATTGTGTCTAGAGGCGGTTTCCACCAAAATATGATTTGGCAGACCCGTTCCATTTTAATATGCTAATGGAGTCCTAACTAATCTTGGAATTTCAGCCGTGAACTCGATGAGGGGGTGGCGCGTGTGCAGCCGTCACCTATCTATGCAGCAGACTCTGCTCTTTCAAATCCATGGCTGCAAAAAATCTAAGTGCCATTCATAGATATGTAATGCACCACTCCCTTTCTCCCCAAACTCCATACAATTTCTTGATTTATGTAGCAAATATATACCTTTTTCAATTAAAACATTTTTAATTAGCTTAAAAAAGTTTAATCTTAGTTATCTTAGCCATAATTGCCAACGTTCCCGTTTTTTAAGTATCACTATTTCCGAATAGAAATATTCATTCTATATAATATTTTATTTTTGTTGTATTACGACAGAAGATTAAGAGTTTACTTAAAAAACGGAAGGGTTGGAATGATATAGCAGTTAGAAGAGCTTATGCTATAGTGAGGCACTAAAATGAAAGTTTTTTCATGTATTCTATTCGTATAATTCATACCTTATTTTATAATGTTTGGTTGAACTACATTACTCTCATCTTTTTTACTCTTTGAATTTGTTAGAAAATAATTTCAGTGGATTAAATTGGATTTTTGTGCGATCTAAAACCTGTAAAATATCTGATCTGATGTTACGTTGTGCGAAGTTAAGAGAGAAAGCGAGTAATGTATTTCATGTATTTTCAACTTTCCCACTGTCATGTGAGTTGGATGATGTATTTTATCATTTTTCCGAACTTTATTTTCTGCTTAAGACTAATTAAATGTGAATTAATAATTTTATTAAAGAGGAAATAAAACCCGAGGTTTGCATGCCGAGTAAGATTTGCGATTTAAGTAGTTGTCTTCATATTATTTTTGTTATTAGTTTGTTTCTTTTATTCTCCAGCATACAGTGTTTGCCGTTCATTTGTAAATCCATTTTTCACGAAGAAAGAAATAAAGATAAAATTGTTCTCACTTTGAGTTTGTTTCTTTGAAGTGTATAGTGTGTTATTTTTTAAAATGTGAAGATAGTCCAGCGTGTCTTTTTTTTAAGACCATCAAAAACCAGGAGTGATCGATTCTGTTACGAATTTGCCGAAAATTTTAAAAATCGGCCATCAGTCGGAAAAATTTGGATGTAAAACTATATCGCGAATTTCGACAAATGACCGCCGAATAAAGTAAACTGTCGATCGTTCGCTGAAAAAATCGCCAACTTCGTCAAAGGATCGCGGTAAAGGCGCAAATTTCGTAAAAGAATCGCGGAAAAAGCGCGAATTTCATCAAAAGATCGCGGGGGAAAAGCGAATTTCGTCAGAGTCGCAGAAAAGGGCGAATTTCCTCAAAGGATCGCTAAAAAACAAAAAAGCTAATTTCGTCATAGGGTCGCTCAAAAAACGCCAATTTCGTCAAAGAATCGCGAAAAAAAAAAAAAAAAACGTAAGTGGTCTCTTTAAAAAACAGCACACACACACACATCTAAGTTTGTTATTATAGGTATAGTTTTTAATCTGATACAATAAACGGAACTAACTTTTGAAAAATCTGTGGTTAACCCGCACTCAACCTGAAATCGACCCGAATCGAAAACAGAGTTAACCCTGCAACAAAAATAATCAGCGCCTGGAGGGATTTCCCCCCCTCTTCCCTCTGCTGTAACCTTTCAGAAAATTTGAGGCTGTGAATTGCAGAATGTTTTAACTCTGAATCGCCCCTTTCAAAACGTAAACTTGAATCTTCTTATTATATAAACGAAAAAGCAAAGTATTAAACTACCATTTGGATTCTATTGACATTGTGCGAAATCCTAAGAAGGCATAAAAACCAATATTCATTTAGATTGAAGACGAAAAGGTTTTATTTGCTAAAATAAACAAATTATCTCTTGGCTAAATAATTGGTAGTTATATACAACACAACAAATTATAATGTTGAAATGATTCGATGCAAAGTCCAAAAAGTTCATGAGAAGGTGGCAGCTTGTTGCATAAATCCCTTTGAGAAAATACTGAATATTGCTTCACTGCAATTAAGAGGTTGGCTGATAAATGTCCTTTGAGATTTATTAATAATCAGTGGACGATTGTTCTTTCTAGAGATAAAGATCTCTGTACTGCTATGGCACCCTGTACCAATACCGCAGTTACCTTTTATCTATTACCGGCCTGGATGGCGTCTCGGCTTTATTTTTTTGAAAAGTGCCATTTATAAGACGCCCCCCCCCCCCCCCCGCCTTTTCAAGTTTTAATTTTATGACGCTTTTGAGCCTTCTGTTTTGTTTTGTTTTTTCTTCAGGAAACTAGGGGGCTCTGCTTCCTACGAGGTATGCTCGCCAACCCCCGTTTAGACACCCCAGATTCTAAAAGCACGCTAATTTTATCGGCTTTAAAAGGATTGAATTATTATTTAAGAAAACAGTGGCGATCTCTGTAAACGGGTTTCCATTCGTTTTCCTTTGATTGAGGATTTTTAAGACCAAATCAGCTGCTGTTAAGAGATACACTGGCTGTTTTCGTCTTTGATTAAAAAAAAAAAAAAAAAAAGTTAAATATAAGCTAATGTAAAATGAATTAAGTAAACAGAGTCATTGTCTCCCGGTATTTTTTAACAACGCTATAAGAAATTTCTTTTAAATAAGTCATTTTAAATGTATCGTTTTAAATCTGACGTAATTTTCACCAAAGTTTTCTTTCTCCTATTAATATTCACGTGAAAATACTTTTGCTATTAGAAATGAAATATTATTTGCTCTGTCTTAGAATTCACAATAATAAAGATTATCTCAAAATATAAAATATATAAATGTCTCTCGCAAATGTATTTTTTAATTTAAACTGTTTTGCATTATTATTTGGCCATTTTAAATATGACCTACTTTCTTCCATTTACGACTTTTAACGCATAATAATGAATTTTTATTTTAAAATTTTCTTTCTCTTTTAAAATTCAAGTGTAAATATAGTTCTTATGACGAAATTTTCAATATTTTCCTGCTTTTAGCACGTAATCATTTAATTCTAATTTGAAAGTTTTTTTTCTGTTTATAATAGCCACGTGTAAATATATATATATTTTTTAATTTGAAGGAAATATTCTTTGCCCTGTTTTTAAAATTGGCAACAATTAGATGGAAACATATTTGAATACTTTTGTGCAACTCTAATAGTTCACCTAGTACCTTTATCTCATGCCCATTATTTAGCTAAAATTTAATTCAAACTAAAACACTCTTAAAACTACTGAAATCACATTTCCAGAAGTTATCATTTATTGATGATCATGTATCCAATTCCTTGCATGACCCTGTATATCATTTTATCTATATTCTACAAACATTTCTTAGTAAACTAAATGCAGTTCAGCGTAAAGGCATAACTCATTTAAAAACCACCTTTAAGCAATTTTGTGTGTCTCTGTAAATGCTACGTGCTTCGTATTACACATGAAATAAGTTATAGTAAACCTCAGCGACGTATATCAATTTCATTATATACGAAATAGTTTAACATAATTAAAATACATCGCAAACAAATCCACCAACCCCTAAATCATTATGTAACGGAATTCTTTTGTGTGGCTCTGTAAATGAATAATAACTATTCTTTGCACCACATGTTCTACAGAATGCATATTTTAGTGTACTTCATAAATGCATATCAATTTTGCTATGTTTGAAAGCTTGTAACATCATTAAAAATCATTTGAAACGATTTTTTCCCATTGGCCATAAAGTAATGGAATACTTTTGACTGTCCCTGTAAATGAATTAAACATACTACAAACTTCATTTGAAATAGGGAACGTGCTGTGGTAAACGTCAATAACATTAAAAATTTTCAGGGTGTGAAAAATTGCTTCTCGATCAATGAATTGACCAGTAGCGCTGAAAAGCAATTCTTCTACCACAGCAGTTAACCAAAAGAATTTTGATTTTCTCTTTATTAGGCAGATAACAAAGAATACAGATTACGTGAGTTGTCAACTTTCATGAGTTGTAGAGAAAGGGACACCTTTTACATACAATGTGAGCTACTGCTCTGAAGTGACAGTGAAATACAGAAAAGATGCTCGTTGTTCAGGTGGCTAAAACGGGAAAGTTTCTGATCGTCTTCGGAAATTTCCGAGCCCTTGGCTCAACTCACACAAGCGTCATCTGTCGTGCCATCCGCTCGGGGGAATTTTTTTCCCACTCGTACGTGCGAGCAACTACACACACCAAATCCCATCTTCAGACTGCCCCTGTCTCCTCTCCTTAATTTTTCCTCCTTGAGAAAAATGTTCATTCTTTCGGACCCCCGTGAGAAAACCTTTAAAAATAGGTCTCTGTCAACTTAAAGCCATTAGGCGGCCCTTTGCGTTTACTATGAGGATGGTCGATGGCTCAAAGAAATTAGGCGATCTTTTACATCCGCCATGAGGGTGGGCTTCTTTCTAAGTGCATAATCAATTACCACTTACAATGTCCTAAGCGTGAGAAAAATATCCACTAGACCTCCTATGCGTCAACCTGGGTGGTATGTATTCAGTTCCTTTCTTCAGGAAGATTTCTTCGCACACACCCTTGAAAACAGTGAAGTTCACTTCTTTACAAGGGCAATCCGAGTATACTTACGAGAGTTAGAGCGCAGACAGACGACCAGACAAACCGAAGTCAATAACACTTTTCAACTTTGTTGGAAAGTGTTAAAAATAAATGCAATCTGCTCACCGTCAGCTTCTAATGTATAAAATGATCTAAAAATAATTAAATCCCCATGTATAGTTTTTTTTTCCTATAAAGCTTTTTTAATGGAACGATTTTGACCCACTTTAACATTAAATATCTCTTAAAATAATTTTTCGATTTGAAAATTGTCTGCATCACCGTGTTTATAAAATATTTCTCAATAATACCACCGATTTTCATATTTTTATATGCAGTAATTTTCTTAATATTAACGAAGAAAGACCTCAGATCACATAAAATTCATTTTCAGCGGCGGTGACAGCGTTAGTTTTCTTTTAGAATAGAGAGATACCTTAAGTTTTTGGTTTTTTATATCTCCTAAATGAATATGAATATATCTTATGCATTTTATTTTTATTTAATCTCTTTACATATTGTATGTGAATGTTACACTTCGCTATGCGCGCTACCAGACCTTTAAAAGGAATGTTTCTTTCGAAGGATACTAGTACCCACACAGCATTTTTAGTTTGCAGAAAATTTGTTTTGAAAACGTGCAAAGTTGCAGCAAGCTCAGCATGACAAGACTAAAAGTTCATAACAAGACGGCAGCAAGATAAGCAAACGCCGAAGTCCCCACACTTTGAAATTGCAGCTTACTTGTCGTGCAAGTTAAATTCATGCTGTATTAAATTTATTGCAAATTAACGGCAAACAAGTAATCAAAAATACTGCAAATTTTACTGCAAAGTAGTAATCTTTCCATGCCACATTAACTGTTTACAACTGTTACACTATAAGTTTAAGCCCTTTGAAGGGGTGCATAGACCTGATCAGGTCTATTGATGCATACGCAATAGAGCTCCAAAACAGTGTAAGACTACGGACGCGTTGCACTAACCCAGATAGCATGAACATTAGCAGCAAGTTTGATTTTTTCTGATATTATCTTGCCGTGACAAATTTGAATTGAGAAATTCGCAGCAAATCTCCTGCAAGGTATACCATCACCCACTTGCATGAGTAGTTTGTTGTGAAACTGATGGCAAGATTGTCTTTATGCAGAAATGTAGCAGAAATTTTATTCGTTTGGCACCGCTTTTTTTTTTAAACGCTATACTTATCAAATACCAAAAAAGGTTCGAATTGAAAAGAACAAATATTACCCTAACTTGTTTATGGTGGTAAAAAGATGCATGCACCTTAACGGTACGTATGCATCAGCAGACCTGATCAGGTATATGGTCACTTTCGAAGGGGTTAAACTTATAGTGTAAACAGTTAATGTTGCATGGAAAGACTACTACTTTGCAGTAAGTTTGCAGTATTTTTGATTACTTGTTTGCCGTTAATTTGCAATAAATTTGATGTAGCATGAATTTAATTTGAACGACAAGTTCAAAGTGTGGTGACTTCGGCGTTTGCGTTATCTTTCTGCAGTCTTGTTATGAACTTTGTCTTGTCATGCTGAGCTTGCTACAACTTTGCAGGTTTCCAAAGCAAGACTTCTGCAAATTTTCTGCAAACTAAAAATGCCTTGTGGGAAAGCACTAACCCAGATAGCATTTTTAATTTGCAGAAAATTTTCAGCAGTCTTGCTTTGAAAACCTGCAAAGTTGCAGCAAGTTCAGCATGACAAGACTGAAAGTTCATAACAAGACTGCAGCAAGATAACGCAAACGCCGAACTCACCACACTTTGAACTTGCAGCTAACTTGTCGTGCAAGTTAAATTCATGCTGTATCAAATTTATTGCAAATTAACGGCAAACAAGTAATAAAAAATACTGCAAAGTAGTAATCTTTCCACGTCCCACTATCTGTTTACAGTTGTTACACTATAAGTTTAACCCCTTCGGAGAGGTCCATAGACCTGATCAGGTCTATTGATGCGAACACATCGTCAGAAGGTGCATGCATCGTTTTCATCACCATAAACGAGTTGAGGTAAAATTTGAACTTTTTAAAACGAGAATTTTGTGGTATTTGATAAGTATAGCGTTTAGAAAAAGCGGTACCAGCCGAATAAAATGTCGGCAATTTCTGCGTATGTGCTTATTGTCTATTCTCTCAACAGAGGGAGTTTTTGCTTTCGTCACTTTCGTGAATTAAAGACAGTCTTGCCATCAGTTTCACAACAAACTACTCATGCAAGTGGGGGATGGTATACCTTGCAGGAAATTTGCTGCGAATTTCTAAATTCAAATTTGTCACGGCAAGATAATGGCAGAAAAAATCACACTTGCTGCTAATGTTCATGCTATCTGGGAACTAACTACGAAAGGACTTCGAATTTGGCCAAATAGTTGTAGACGAATAATCTACAGAATATAAGGATTAGAAAAATGTAAAAAAAGAAAAAACGATTATTTCAATTCAGATAAAGCAAATTCCCCCTTAATTTTATATTGAAACATTCTTGCATATAGAAGTGAAATTGAATCAATTTAACACTGCCACGAACTAGGAAATTATGTTCTTTTATGTGAATTTTTTAAAATAAAAAATACAACAATTTGGTTCAAATTTCTGTAAACTCTTGAAAGCCGTTTTAGCCTATAGTCCTACTTTCAAGTAACTTCAAAAAGTAGAAAATTTTGTATTTTTTAAATGACAGTTTTTACAAAAAAAGAAACAAGTCGGAAATTGTACGTTAAACGTGACCAATGAGGTGCGTTCGTACTATAGCCAGTTTTAGGTAGATTTCGTATGAAATACTACCTATTGGGATCGTTCCTATGTTGGAATGTCTGAAAAATTTTGCAGATCTACACCGATCATGACCCCTAGAACCCAAAACCACCCTCAGAAAAAAACTTTATCTATCTATCTATATATCACTTTCTTCTGGACACGATAAATTCCGTAATTCTGCACCAATCTCTTCCAAACTGATACATAAAATCAAAGGGCATAAAATCTCGCTAAAGTTCGTTAATGGGCAAAATCGGACCAAGGGGATGGAAATAGGGAGGGGTTTTGTGAAAACCGAAAACCCCCCACAACTTCTTAATTTTTGTACATATCAAATCAGTTTAAAGTTTTTATTACTTCTAAAAATAGGGCCAAAATTTTATGTATCACAGATTTTTGATAAAAGTTAAAAATGGGCTCAAGGGGCGCAAAAAATAGGGTTTTTGGGAGAAAAAAATTCATAACTTCGTCAATTCTCAATTTATCAATTCCAATTAATTTTATTATAAATCTCCTTAATATTATCTACAACTTTTATATTCACAAGTTTTTGATAGGGCCAATTCGTAAAAAAATTCAAAACGAAAACAAAAAGGGGGTTTAAAGAAGTAAAAAATCCATAACTCCGTCAATTCAAAAGATATAAAATCCCCATGAATTTATCATATATCTTCTTAATATTGTCTACAACATCTATATAGACAAGTTTTGGATAGGACCAATTCTTACAGCAAAAACAAATTAAAAATACATAGCGGTTGAAGAAAAAAATCATCTAAATAAGGGTGTATTCAAATCCAAACTGCTTATTTTCTGACTCATTTTACAATTCATTTTTGTTCTCAAAGGCTTCCAATTGGTACGTTTTCTTACTCAGAAACTATATAATGTACCGTAATGGTCGATTTTTTGATAGAGGCAGAATATATTAAAAAAAATGCTGTTAAAGTGGGCATTTTGAACCGAATTTCCCGAAGCGGATTGTGTTGGAAAAATCATTGCATTAAGGATGCACTCAAATCCAAACTGCTTATTTTCTGACTCATTTTTAAATCCATTTTTGCTCTCAAACGTATTTAATTGATAGATTCGCTTATTCAGAAACTATATAATGTACCGCAATGATCGATTTTTTGATAGAGGCAGAATATATTTCAAAAAATGATGTCAAAGTGAGCATTTTGAACGGAATTTCCCGAAGCAATTGTGTTATCACTTTCTTCTGGACACGATAAATTCCGCAATTCTGCACAAATCCCTTCCAAACTGTTACACAAAATCAAGGGACATAAAATCTCGGTCAAGTTCGTTAATGGGCAAAAGCGGACCAAGGGGATGGAAATAGGGAGGGGTTTTGTGAAAACCGAAAAAACCCCATAACTTCTTAATTTTTGTACACATCAAATCAGTTTAAAGTTTTTATTACTTCTAAAAATAGGGCAAAAAATTTATGTAACACAGATTTTTGATAAAATTTAAAATAGGCTCAAGGGGCGCAAAAAATAGGGTTTTTGGGAGAAAAAAATTCCTTACTTCGTCAATTCTCAAAATATCAAATCCAATAATTTTATTATACATCTCCTTAATATTATCTACAACTTTTATATTCACAAGTTTTTGATAGGACCAATTCGTAAAAAAATTCAAAACGAAAACAAAAAGGGGGTTTGAAGAAGTAAAAAATCCATAACTCCGTCAATTCAAAAGATATAAAATCCCCATGAATTTATCATATATCTTCTTAATATTGTCTACAACATCTATATAGACAAGTTTTGGATAGGACCAATTCTTACAGCAAAAACAAATTAAAAATACATAGCGGTTGAAGAAAAAAATCATCTAAGTAAGGTTGTATTCAAATCCAAACTGCGTATTTTCTGACTCATTTTACAATTCATTTTTGCTCTCAAAGGCTTCCAATTGGTACGTTTTCTTACTCAGAAACTATATAATGTACCGTAATGGTCGATTTTTTGATAGAGGCAGAATATATTAAAAAAAAATGCTGTTAAAGTGGGCATTTTGAACCGAATTTCCCGAAGCGGATTGTGTTGGAAAAATCATTGCATTAAGGATGCACTCAAATCCAAACTGCTTATTTTCTGACTCATTTTTAAATTCATTTTTGCTCTCAAACGTATTTAATTGATAGATTCGCTTATTCAGAAACTATATAATGTACCGCAATGATCGATTTTTTGATAGAGGCAGAATATATTTCAAAAAATGATGTCAAAGTGAGCATTTTGAACGGAATTTCCCGAAGCAATTGTGTTATCACTTTCTTCTGGACACGATAAATTCCGCAATTCTGCACAAATCCCTTCCAAACTGTTACACAAAATCAAGGGACATAAAATCTCGGTCAAGTTCGCTAATGGGCAAAAGCGGACCAAGGGGATGGAAATAGGGAGGGGTTTTGTGAAAACCGAAAAAACCCCATAACTTCTTAATTTTTGTACACATCAAATCAGTTTAAAGTTTTTATTACTTCTAAAAATAGGGCAAAAAATTTATGTAACACAGATTTTTGATAAAATTTAAAATAGGCTCAAGGGGCGCAAAAAATAGGGTTTTTGGGAGAAAAAAATTCCTTACTTCGTCAATTCTCAAAATATCAAATCCAATAATTTTATTATACATCTCCTTAATATTATCTACAACTTTTATATTCACAAGTTTTTGATAGGACCAATTCGTACCGCAAAAAAAAAAAAAAAAAAAAAAAAAAAAAAATGGGGGGTTGAAGAAGAAAATTTTTCATAACTCCGTCAATTCACAAGATATAAAATCTCCATGAATTTATCATATATCTTCTTAATATTGTCTTAAACATTTATATAGACAAGTTTTTGATAGGGCCAATTCTTACAGCAAAAACAAATTAAAAATACATAGCGGTTGAAGAAAAAATCATCTTATTAAGTGTGCATTGAAATCCAAATTGTCTATTTTCTGACTCATTTTTAAGTTCATTTTTGCTCTCAAACGCATCCAATTGCTAGATTCTCTTATTCAGAAACTATATAATGTACAGTAATGATCGATTTTTTGATAGAGGCAGAATGTATTTCAAAAAATGATGTCAAAGAGTGCATTTTGAACAGAATTTCCCGAAGCGATTGTGTTAGAAACGAAAAATATTGCCCTACTGAGAAAATAATTGTTTATTAATCAAGTTTTAATTAATTGAAAGAAAAATAAAAACACAGGTCGCTTATAAATCTTTTCAAAAATCACGTCAGCATGTTTCATATTTTTTTTAAATTAAAAATGAATCTGAAAATGTTCCAGAAAATTTCGAGTTGTTGAGTATGGAAAAATATTTTTTTTTTTAAATCGCCTTAACATGATTCTGATAAAAACCAGCTATTTTATAAAAAGGAAATAAAAACTCGTCAAAAGCAGACAGATAAAACTGTTAAAGTCTAATAATGATTTAGTTTTTGTTGGTGAAATTAGTATACTTAACTTCGAAATCTACCTCTTCCTGTAGGCCGGGCAGGCAGGGATTTTTTATAAATATTCAGATCTTGGTGCAATAGTTGTTGCACTCTTATGAAAAAATGCATGAATACAAAAATTATTACGATTTTTTATATTAAATTCAGTAATACGGAAATAATAGGACTCCGTCATAAATAGGACTTCATCACTAAATGGCAACTTAGAATCATTGCCTATCAGGCGATATCATTGAATTAATGATGTCTGATAGGATTTAATAGAAGGAAGAAAACTTTTATTAATGTCTTTTTAAGTTGTGATTCGATTTTCATAAAATTTGAAATGACTCGACAAAATTCTGCAACGATTATATGCATCAAATTTCAAACCTTTTCTTTTTTGCGCTGTTATAGGCGGACAGACGGACGAACGGACCAGACGACGACTATAGGTGCTACGTATTTATATAATTGCGAATACGCGATAAGATGTTATATATTCCCGCTGCCGCCATCTTGGATTTTTCGGCGATGTTTTGTTGGCGTTTATCGTTAAGGCAACCCCGACAAGTGACGTGTTCTGGCAACCCCGTTAAGCCTAATATGCGCATAAATCTGCTTGACGACATTTACTGAGCGGAAAAGGGCTTTTGACGCTAAGAAAAAATCCAAGATGGCGGCCGCGGGAATATATAACATCTGTTCCCGAATGCGCCTAAACAGGAATGATTCATTAATAGACCAATAAATGAATAAAAGCTAATTTATTAAATAAGTCTATTGCTTAATATTTTGCAATTTTGTCTTAGTAAGTTCTTATGAATTTTAAAATTATGTGTTATATACCAGAATTATTTAAAAAGAGGGTTTATGTTATTTTTACATTTTCTTTGCGCTTTTATATGTCCTTCTATGTGTAAAAAAAAAGTAACGATTTGGAAATGGAATTATTTACACGTGACTATTACAATCAGAAAAAAAACTTTCAAATAAGAATTAAGTGATTACGTGTTAAAAATCAGGAAAATATTGAAAATTACGTCATGAAAACTAGTTACGCATGAATTTTAAAAGAGAAAGAAAATTTTTAAATAATAAATTTATTATTATGCGTTAGAAGTCGCAAATGGAGGAAATTTACGTCATATTTGAAAAGATAAAATAATTGACAGTTGGCAAAACAGTTTAAATTAAAAAAATATATTTGCGCGAGACATTTAATTCATATTTTGAGATAATCTTTTCAACTATTATCGTGAATTCTAAGACAGCGCAAATAATATTTCCTTTCTAACAACAAAAATATTTTCATGTCAATGTTAAAAAGAAAAAGAAAACATTTGTGAAAATTACGTCAGATATAAAACGATACATTTCAAATGTGCTATTTGAAAGAACTTTCTTATAGAACTGTTAAAAAACCGAGAGACAAAGACTCTGTTTACTTAATTCATTTTACACCAGCTTATTTTCTAATTTTTAACTATTTTTTTTTTTAAATCAAAGACAAAGACGGCCATTCTATCCCTTATCAAACGCTAATTTCGCCTTAAAAATCTCCAATCAAAGGAATATGAATGAAAACCCGTTTACAGGGAGATCGCCACTAGCCTTCTTTTAGAATCGAGTGTCGGAACGGGGGTTGGCCAGAGTAGCTAGTAGGGGGCAGAGCCCCCTAGTAACATTTATAATAATGTTGCAATTTTAAATCTTAATTCTTGAATCTTCTATAAAATTATTTTCCCATTGATACAGCCCAACTTAAGTATTAAAGATATTTTCAAAAACCTTTTTAGATGCACTCTTTACAGCTGCAGGAAAAAAAAAAGGAGCAGCACACCAGTGGCGAGGCGTTAGTTTTCGCGATGATCATCCTTAGTTCACAACATTCTAGCGTACCCACGCCAATGCAGTAGACCAGATGGATCAGGCTTGGCCCGTCCCGCGCTTTCTGAAAAATGTAAGGCCCAGTAAGAGAAAGATCGGGCACGGCTAGAGAATCGTGAATGGCGTGAATGGAAATTGGCCCATGCAGACTTTTAGTGGCATCATCCTACGATTTCTTTTAGCCGCCTCATTTAAAATCCGATAGAGGGCAGCACTAGACATTTTAGGAACAGTGATATTGGAAAAAATAATTACTATTATTTTATCATGTTATGGACAAAAACTAAAATACATAGTTTAAAATATATTCGCATAGATTAAGAACATTCTATGATGTCTTTACTTTTCTATTGTTATCATCGAATCTACAGGTGACCCTGACCGGACGCGTCGCAAATGGACCATAGCATGTAATTTTATGACCAAATCGTCGCAGAAATGTACCATTTGACGGGGAATTATTTCCGAATACAACTTTTAAAACACCTTACCGAATACAATTTTTGAAATAAGGTTCGCCTACATATTAAAAATTGTACTAACTTTAATTTTTTACACTCATTTTTGTCACTTTATTTGAGTTTCTTTGATTAAATCTATTGTATCTTGATAACTTATTAAATTAAAGAGAACATATCTGCAAACATTTAATATTCGTACACGCACATGTTGACATAAGCAAACAAGACCAGATATTCTAAACAATTTTACAACTGCAGCGTAAAATAGTTCTTGGAATAAGCCATGTAAGACTATTCCATCTGAATGTTTGGTGCTGCCATCTACACATTTATTTTTAAACAAATACTGTAAAATCAGCCCCTAAAGTAATTTCTGTGATCTAATTAGAGTAAAAAGACGTCGGTGTTTGAGAATGCTAATTAATGTTAAATACACGTGAGAAACTTTCTTTTATATCTTCCCCAAAAATATTCTATATCTTTAATGAGATATAATGACCAGATCCAAACATATTCCAGGCATTTTTTATTTAAATTCAAAAACGTATTACAAATGAAGGTACAAAACTCCTTAATAACACCATAAATTTGAGCAATGCGCAAGGCCTTTCCAAAGAACTTAGTCTTTCCTTTCGTTGTCTGTCTTTTTTCTTTCGAATGGTTTGCATATTGCTTAATTTTATGTTATTATTAAAAAGTTTTTCCTTAATTTGTGCTTCTTACCAGTTTGTGCATCATTTTAATGCAAAAACGTGTTCTCAATTATGTAAATTATTATTAGATTCATATTCAATAATTTATGAATTATGACCTACATTAATATTTACATAAAATGAACGAGTGTCGCAGGGCCGAAACTAAGGGGGGCACAGGGGGCATGTGCCCAGGGCGCCAAATGAAGGATTATAAATTTTGGAATGAATCATTTTCTTCTGATGGACTGATGGCTTCCATTATTCTAAAACAACCATTATAAATGAAGTCTTATGTGAAGATGAAGGAGCAGTCGTATAACCTTCATCTTCACCTAACACTTCATTTATAATGGCTGTTTCATAATAATGGAAGCCATCAGTCCATCGAAAGAAAATAACTCGGTTAAAGCGGAAACTCGGATAATCGGGACTCTACTGTATGTTTCATTTTAAAAATGATCTTTAGAATATTTTTGATGCTGTTCAGAGAGGGGGTAGTGACCCCCGTGACCTCCCCCTTGGATCCGCCATTGTAGATTACGTAGTTCAGTATTACATATTTTATGATTACATATTTTAAAATTTATAATAAGTCGGATATTAAAAAATGAGTAAAATTCTCTTTGTAAACATACTTTGCGGAAGAGGGGGGGGGGGGGCGACAAAATCCATGTTTTCCCGGATGCAAAAAAGGCTAGTTTCGGCCCTGGAGTGTCGTCTAGAGCATGAGTATGTGCTTTTACAACGCCTTTCTTTTGCTACTTTTTGAGATATGATGGAGAAATGCCAGTTTTTGATATGTCTCCTGTTATCATTGACATCCACAGAAAATTTAAAAAATAAAAAAACCCGACTGCGTAATAAGCGAACTAATTAAATATTTCTCATCAATGTGAAACTATTTTTTATATTACTTACCTATTTCTTTTAATTACTTGTATTGATGACTTTTAAGTTGTGTTTAATTGTTAGTTCCTATCTATAAACACTGTTTTGATGAGGCCTGTAGATGTTTATGAAGGTTAGAGTTGCAGTAAAGCTAGATATCCTACCTACACAACTTCCAGGTTGTGTCATATTTTAACGGAGCTTCTGACTGTAAAATAGTCAATGAAACATCGCCTTCATTTTGAAAGACCTATCCAATGACGTGCCACTCAATAGGGTGCGTAAAATTTTTTTTTCGTCTCTACCGCCATTTTGTATTTTACGGCCGCCATTTTGAATTTAGGAAAACAAAACATAGCCTGTAACCATCGGACGGTTAAGACGAATCGATAGAGACCTCATTCATTAAAATCCATCCAGCCGTTGGGATGTTTCGAGGGTATAAAGAAATCCACATACCCAGATACGCGTGAAACACATAACCCTTCTTGGCAGTCGGATAAAAACTTAGAAAATAACTGTGAAATTTTTATGGATTTTTCTTTCGTATAGTTTATTTTATATGTGATATTTCTAAATAATTTTTCAGGTAACTAATTCAATGTACTTTTCCTTGCAATTTCTTAATTTTATTATTATTTTTTAATTTGTGGATAAATTCTAACACATTTCGTTTTGTGTCGGTGTGCTTTGATCGAAGGAACTTAAAATGTTAAAAGTGGGTGTTGCGATTTGAAAAATCAAAGGTGGTGCAATTTTTTCGTAGAGTGGATGATCGGTTTACGAACAAATCGGATAACGAACACTTTCGCGAGAGATTTTATGTTCGGTTAACGAACACCTCACAAAGCAAAGCCTAGAACAGTGGTTCCCAACCTTTTATTGGCCACCCCCCACTGAAGCATCTGTAAAACCACGATGTCCTCCCCACCCTCCTCACGCACACAGACACGTTATAAAACATATATTTCTTATTATTTAAAAATGAACCTTATTCACCTGATTAGAAGTGCAACACAGCCTTAACAATAGTTATTCATATGCTACTTTTTACTTTCTTCTATCTATTCAAGAAGAAAGTATTGGATTCGTGAAAATTTTCGAATTCCGGTTTTCGACGGATTGACACGTTTTAGGGTCAGAGATTTCAAAATACATGCTTTTACAAAATGTCTGTCTGTGAGTCTGTCTGTCTGTGTGGGACACAAATTTTGTGGGCGCTCTATCTCAAGAACTAATGAACGGAATTTAATAAGAATTTATATTCAGGTAGTCACTGATATAAATGGGTGCTGATTAGTTTTTGGTGTAAATCGCCCAACAGGTGGCCCTGCTATGCTGCATTTTGTAAGATTTCAGCCATAGCGCTATCGCAAGAACTAATGTACGGATTTTTATAAAACTTCAGATTCAGTTACTCCTTGATATGATTTGGTGCTCTTTACGTTTTGGTGTAAATCGCCCAACAGGTGGCGCTGATAGGCTGCATTTTGCAAGATTTACACGATTTCCGCAGTAGCTCTGTCTCATGAACTAATGCACACATTTTCATCAAACTTCAGATTCAGTTAGTCCTTGATATGAAATGATTCTGACTACGTGTTGTTGTAAATCGTCCAATAGGTGGCGCTGCTGTGCTGCATTTAGCACGATTTCCCCAATAGATCTATCTCAAGAACTAATGCACGAATTTTCAACAAAATTCAGATTAAAGTATACTTTGATTAATGTTGCTGCTGATTATATGTTGGTGCAAATCGTTCAACAGGTGGGGTTGCTATGCTGCATTTTTCATAATTTGCGCAATAGCTCTATCTCAAGAACTAATACACGGATTTTCCCCAAGCTTCATATTCAGTTAGACGTTGACATAAGTTGATGATGATTAGGTTTTGGTGCAAATCACCCTATAGGTGGCGCTGCTATGCTGCATTTGGCTGGATTTACACGATTTCAGCGATAGTCATATCTCAAGGACTAATGCACGGAATTTCATCTTTTTAGAATCCTTATGATGAGCATAGATTGCCATTTAATTTTGGCACAGTGATAACGAATTTTGGAGTATTGACATGTATGAGATAGAAGAAAGTTTTGGGATTGGTACATCCGATTAGTTTAACTTATCAAAGAGGGGAATTTTCTGTCACATATGTGTTTTTAATCTAATTTTATAACTGCAATGAGGCTATACATCTCCACTTTTATGCCAAAAAGAGTTTTATTGTTCCTTTCCAACTTACCTCAATGTTTAACAAAAGTGTTATATGGTCTGCATTTTTACATTCACAAAATGTTTGAAGAAACTCACATATTTACCATTAAAATTGATAACATTGACACATGTTATAATTCACTTTAAGAGTTGGTGGAAAAGTTTTGGACACCAAATTTCCATCTTATCTATAATAATAAAGAAAGAAGTTTGTGTGTGAGTGAGTGAGTGTGTCGACGGTGTTCTGAAGAGACCACCGCACGTAGAGCTACAAAATTTGGGGAAAATGTACGTCTATATGTGAAGTTTTGCACCTCGAAGCCCGATTTTGGAATTTTTGATTAGATTTTTTTTATTTAATTTTTAATGCGATTTTTAGCGCTTTTTTAAGTTTTGGGGCAATTTTTCCACATTAGTGAAAAGAATATGGTTTCTTTCTTTTAACCCAATATAGTAAATTTTGTTCTCTTTTCAAAAAAGTTTATTCGAAATTCGTACAGCGATTTTTGAATTTTTAGCGCATTTTTTATGCGATTACTGAACAGCAGTTAATGCGTCTTCATACCTATAAGGGGTGTTACCGTAGGTGGGACACAGTTCTGTCGCCAAACACCGCCAAGTTTGTCGCCAACTTGGTGATCTATCGCCAAATTTGGCGACCAAAGTTAGTCGCCAAAAGTGACGCCAACTTGGCGATATCTCTAATATTTCTCCAAATTTCCATAGACTTCCATTCTAAACCAATAGTGATTACTTGCTTGCAGAAAATCAACAAATTGATATATTTTAATGCAACAAAAACTAATATTTACTTAAGGGGTTATATTAATTATATTTAAGGGTATCCAGGTAAATTAAATCTATCTATAATATATCTATAATAATAAAGAAAGAAGTTTGTGCGTGAGTGAGTGTGTCGACGGTGTTCTGAAGGGACCGCTGCACGTAGAGTTACAAAATTTGGGGAAAAGGTACGTCTATATAAAGTTTTGCACCTCGAAGCCCGATTTTCGAATTTTTGATTAGATTTTTTTTTTAATTTAATTTTTTATCCTATTTTATCGCTTTTTTAAGTTTTGAGGCGATTTTTCCACATTAGTGAAATGAATACGGTTTCTTTCTTTCAACCCAATATAGTAAATTTTGTTCTTTTTTCAAAACAGTTTATCCGGAATTCGTACAGCGATTTTTGAATTTTTAACGCATATTTTATGCGATTACTGAACAGCAGTTAATGCATCTTCATACCTATAAGGGGTGTTACCGTAGGTGGGACACAGTTCTGTCGCCAAATACCGACAAGTTTGTCGCCAACTTGGCAATATATCGCCAAATTTGGCGACCAAAGTTAGTCGCCAAAAGTGACGCCAACTTGGCGATATCTCTAATATTTCTCCAAATTCCCATAGACTTCCATTGTAAACCAATAGTGATTACTTGCTTACAGAAAATCAACAAATTGAGATATTTTAATGCAACAAAAACTAATATTAACTTAAGGGGTTATATTAATTATATTTAAGGGAATCCAGGTAAATTAAATCTATCTATAATCTATATAATAACAAGGAAAGAAGTTTGTGTGTGAGTGTGTCGACGGTGTTCTGAAGGGATCGCTGCACGTAGAGCTACAAAATTTGGGGGAAAGGTACATCTATATATGAAGTTTTGCACCTTGAAACCCGATTTTCAATTTTTTGATTAGATTTATTTTTTATTTTTATGCGATTTTTAGCGCTTTTTTAAGTTTCGAGGCGATTTTTCCACATTAGTGAAATGAATACGGTTTCTTTCTTTTAACCCAATATAGTAAATTTTGTTCTCTTTTCAAAAAAGTTTATTCGGAATTCGTGCAGCGATTTTTAAATTTTTAGCGAATTTTTTATCCGATTATTGAACAACATTTAATGCATCTTCATACCTATAAGAAAGTTACCGTAGGGGAACACAGTTCTGTCGCCGAATGCCGCCATGTTTGTCGCCAACTTAGCGATATCTCTAATATTTCGCCAAATTCCCATAGACTTCCATTGTAAACCAATAGGGATTACTTGCTTACAGAAAATGAACAAATTGAGATATTTTATTGCAACAAAAACTAATATTAACTTAAGGGGTTATATTAATTATATTTAAGGGAATGCAAGTAAATTAAATTATGAATAAAAGTAACATGATACAATGCTTAGCATGCTTTCCCAAACATAAATTTTAAGAGAGCCCGCAGGTAAAAGGAATTAGATTTAAAACTTTTATCCAATTACAGTAAATTTTGACTTTCGTGATTTTTGAACTTTTTGTGATTTTTAATTCGATTTCTACGTTTCTTCGCGATCTGCTGCAAATTTTTGACATTTCATTTTTGGCCTAAAGTAATTTCTGTCCTCATTTCAATAAAGTTTATTCGAATTTCGTATAGCAATTTTCGAAATTTTCGGGAATTTTGTATATGATTTTTAGTGTATTTTAGCGATTTCCTACCATTCCTCCACATTAGTGAAAGGAATCAACTTTCAATCTTAGAACACAAAATATAATTTTTTTTCTCTATTTGAAATTTGTGCAGCAATTAAAATTTTTTCCGCGATATCTTATTGTGATTTTCAGAGCTTATTCGTAATTCGAACTATTTTTTGACGTACCCGGGCAACGCCGGGCAAGTTCGCTAGTTGATAAAAATATACATAAGAATCATTTCAAGATTCTGACCTTTATCAATTTTAAATAACCACTATTCCCCATCAAATCATTTATTTTTTCCTTCCCGATTGTCGTTTATTTATTGCCATGTATTATCGAATTTTAAAATTGAGCTTGTATATGTTATATATTAATTTACTGCGTAGGAGACGTCCACTGTTGCCATATATATTTATGTACTATCTACTTATTTTCTTTTTAGGTGCGTTCGTAATTATATAAATACGTAGCACCCATAGTCGTCGTTCAGTCTGTCTGTCCGTCCGTCTGTCCTGATATAACAAAGCAAAAACTACCCGACCGAATGGTCTGAAATTTTAAATATATAATTTTTGCAAAATTTTGTCGAGTCATTTCAAATGTTATGAAAATCGGATGTATACTTTAATGACAGGGACAGTCAAAAGTTTTCCGTTTACATGACGGCCAATGGGAGAAAAATATTTCACGTGTATTTTAATGATATTACAGTCTTTCGAACAGAATGAAATGGATATGGATATCCACTTATTGAAGTGCACTAAAATATACATTCAGTACAATATGCGATCAAAAATATTTATAAAACTAGTTATAGTACGAACGCACCTCATTTGCCATGTTTGACGAACAATTTCCAACTTGTTTAATATTATTAAAGATTTATACATTTTATTAAGTTGACAGTACCATGTTTAGTTATTTAAAATATTTCTTACGTTAAATATGTTAGAGGCAGTGAGATTTAGATATCCTTATATAGCTACACATGTAAAAGTTTCTTCATGTTACATAAAGCAGAGCGAATAAACAAATAATACAAAGTTCGTTCCATAAATATTCGAAAAAGTTAAGAAAATTATAAAATACTTTAATAACCAGAAAAGTCATAAATATTTTAAAACTTAGAAAAAGGTGTCAATATTTTTAAAGGTTGCTCATATAATTATTCTGGTTTGTTCCCATTTTTAATTTTTGATTAAAAACTTTTTCGAAATTCAACAAAAAACTTTTTAAAATTTTATTTTTAGATTTTGCATATAATACTTTTATTTTTTAGTCAAAAACGTTACTTTTCTAAAAAGCTCACAGCAGATAGGTGAGTTGCAAATTTGAAATTGCCCCCTAAAAAGTCAAATCCCCCCCACGTTGGGACCACTGGCCTAGAAGAAGAAGCAATGCTGTGTTTCAGATTTGCCGATCTGTATTTAATGACTTCTGTTATCGACTTAGAGAACATTTTAACAGTTGTATACTTATGGGCCTAATTAATTCATGGGATACCGGGGGTTCGTTGTCCTACATTTTAGAGCCCCCAAATTAGAGTGAACAGATTATAAAATTAATTTTTATGTTTTGTGTCCCTTTTTAAAGAAATATTTTAAATTACAAATTAGTTACTATTTTAATAAAAATTCAGTTCGTAAATTATTAACAGGCTGTAGGTTCCACTTGAGCTTCATCGGGCCCTGCAATAAGCACGATCTTTTAGAGAACTAAGGAGTTTTTGGAAGGTCAAAGGGACAATTTAAAAGTACAGTAGAAGCTCTTTAATCCGGCACTTTCGGGACCACAGCCTTGCCGAATTAGCGATTTTGCCGGATTATCGAACGCCAATGCCTTTTTTGTGTTCACCTACATTATGAACCTGTGCAAATTGTATAAATATCTGACATATACTGTTCTGTATTTCGCCATTCTAACAGCTGTGAGAATAAAAAAAAAACAGAATACAAAATTAAATTCCAATTATTTAATATAAACTTTATATGTACACTACATTGTTCATGTAGTAAAAAATTAATATGAACAGTACATTTTTAAAAAAGTCTCTGATATCGCGTTGATTCCGCGATTCGGATTTCTTCAAAAAATCGTTACGAATTATACACAGATTTATGAGTTCTGCAGAGTTTTAGCTTTTGCTCGATTCGGAAAATTTTATGAATTGATCTAATGCATCAGAAGCCTGTTTCCATTTTCACGAGATTTTAGAATCATCTGCCCCTGCTCCTTCTTCATCCGATTCCACCTCTTGAATCTGGGCTTCTTGTGGGCTCAAAACACTTTGTATAATCAGTGCGCCACTGATTTCTTCGACCATTGGTACGCTGTCGTAGATTTCAATCCAGTCTATAACTTCCTCACGGGGTATAATCGGAAAGGGTTGTTTGGCACGGCCTCTACCAAATCTAGCACTATATTTCGGTCATCACTTCGAGCATTTGAATCTTGATCATCATCATCGCCATTAGGCAGCAATATGAGTCACGATAAACACTGAGCACACAGTACACTGTTAAAAATATCTTAAAAAATTACCTCTGTTTTTAAAGGCTAGCTATTTTCTGACCAATGAGAATGCTACATTAACATCTACGAAGAGTTCTCATTGGTCAGAAAATAGATAGCCTTTAAAAACAGAGGTAATTTTTCACGATATTTTTAACATTGTAGCGCGACCTAGTGGTCAAGGTCAAGAGACGTCTGAATCCTGAGTGAACTGCTCGCAACCTAGTGATCCAAGAGATATAGAAAAAAAAATAAAATCTCTGTATCTCTCTATTCTAAAAAAAAGTAACTACCGCTGTCACCGCCGCCGCCGCCGCCGGTTTTGAATTTTTTGCAACCGGAGGTCTTTCTTCGTTAATATTAAGAAAAATAATGCATACAAAAATATGAAAATTGGAAGTATTATACAGAAATGTTTGATAAACACGCTGATGCCGACAGTTTTCAAATCGAAGAATTATTTTAAGAAATATTTAATGCTAAAGTTGGACAAAATCGTTCCACTAAAAAAGTTTTATAGCAGCAAAAACTATTCATGGGAATTTAATCATTTTTGGATCATTTTATACGTTTGAAGTTCCCGGTGTGCAGATTGTATTTCTTTTTTTTAATTTGGCTAATTTTTTGAGGTTTTATTTCTATTTTAAATTCAAATTTTCAGCATTTCTAGAGATATTTTTTACAGATTTTAGAAAGTGATATTAATTTAAACTGTTGCCAACTGTATGAATAGCGGAAACAATAATGTTTGCTTCAAAAAAAAAAAAAAAAAAAATATTTACACGTGTAATAAATTAAAAATTTATTTACACGTGACTATTATAAACAGAAAAAAACATTTGGAATTAGAATTATATAATTATTAATTAAATAATTAATTCAAAGATTACAAAAAGCAGGAACTTATTAAAAATTACGTCATAAAAACTATAATTACACGTGAATTTTAAGAGAGAAAGGAATTTGTAAAATAATAAATTTATTAACATGCGTTAGAAGTCTTAAATAGGAGAAATTATGTCATATTTACGTCACATTACAGTTATTACATAAAATGAACACAAAATAACATTGCAAAACGGTTTAAATTTAGAAATTGCGCTAGACATTTATTTGATATTTTGAGAGGATACTTTTCAACTATTTTTCTTAGGAAAGTGCAAATAATATTTCGTTTCTAACACAAGTATTTTCACGTGAATATTAAAAAGAAAAAAGAATAGTTTGGTCAAAATTACGTCAGATTAAAAACGATTAATTTAAAATGTCTCATTTAAAAGAACTTTCTTTTCGCTTTGTTAAAAAATACTGGGAGACAAAGATTCTGTTTACTTAATTCCTTTTATATTAGCTTATTTTGAAATGTTGTTACACGTGTCTACGTCATCAAGTTATTTTTATTTCGACGTTTTATTTGTATTTTTATTAATGTTGTACTAATTTATTTGTTCTTTCGTTATTTAAAATAAAAATTTTGTCAATTTGTATAATTTGGCGAGTGGTTTGGCGATTTATATAATTTGGCGAAATTAGTCGACGGGATAATCAAGTAGTACCGCAGTGGATTTGGCGTTAAAATTTCCCCAATCAAAGAGAAATGAATAGAAATCCGTTTATAGGAAGATCGCTACTGTTTTTTAAATTATAATTCAATCTTCCGAAATCTTTTTAAAGCCGATCACATTAGCGTGCATTTAGAGTCTGCGGTGTCTGGACGGGGGTTGGCGAGCGTAGCTCGTAGGGGGGCCGAGCCCCCTAGTTCTAGAAAAAAGTAACTACCGCTGTCACCGCCGCCGCCGCCGCCGCCGCCGCCGGTTTTGAATTTTTTGTGACCGGAGGTCTTTCTTCGTTAATATTAAGAAAAAAAAATGCATACAAAAATATGAAAATCGGTAGTATTATACAGAAATGTTTGATAAATACGATGATGCAGACAGTTTTCAAATCGAAGAATTATTTTAAGAGATATTTAATGCTAAAGTTGGGCAAAATCGTTCCACTAAAAAAGTTTTATAGGAGCAAAAACTGTTCATGTGAATTTAATCATTTTTAGATCATTTTATACGTTTGAAGTTCCCGGTGTGCAGACTATATTTCTTTTTTTAATTCGACTAATTTTTTGAGGTTTTATTTCTATTTTAAATTCAAATTTTCAGCATTTCTAGAGATATTTTTACAGATTTTAGAAAATGATATTAATTTAAACTGTTGCCAACTGTATAAACAGCGGAAACAATAATGTTTGCTGCAAAAAAAAAAAAAAAAAAAAAAAAAAATATTTATACGTGTAAATAAATTAAAAATTTATTTACACGTGACTATTATAAACAGAAAAAAACATTTGGAATTAGAATTAAATAATTATGTACAAAAAGCAGGAACCTATTAAAAATTACGTCATAAAAACTATAATTACACGTGAATTTTAAGAGCGAAAGGAGTTTGTAAAATAATAAATTTATTAACATGCGTTAGTAGTCTTAAATAGCAGAAATTACGTCATATTTACGTCACATTACAGTTATTACATAAAACGAACACAAAATAATATTGCAAAACGGTTTAAATTTAGAAATTGCGCTAGACATTTATTTGATATTTTGAGAGAATACTTTTCAACTATTTTTGTTAGGAAAGCGCAAATAATATTTCATTTCTAAGTAACTACCGCTGTCACCGCCGCCGGTTTTGAATTTTTTGTGACCGGAGGTCTTTCTTCGTTAATATTAAGAAAACAAATGCATACAAAAATATGAAAATCGGTAGTATTATACAGAAATGTTTGATAAATACGCTGATGCAGACAGTTTTCAAATCGAAGAATTATTTTAAGAGATATTTAATGCTAAAGTTGGACAAAATCGTTCCACTAAAAAAGTTTTATAGGAGCAAAAACTATTCATGGGAATTTAATCATTTTTAGATCATTTTATACGTTTGAAGTTCCCGGTGTGCAGACTATATTTCTTTTTTTAAGTCGACTCATTTTTTGAGGTTTTATTTCTATTTTAAATTCAAATTTTCAGCATTTCTAGAGATATTTTTTACAGATTTTAGAAAGTGATATTAATTTAAACTGTTGCCAACTGTATAAACAGCGGAAACAATAATGTTTGCTTAAAAAAAAAAAAATATTTATACGTGTAAATAAATTAAAAATTTATTTACACGTGACTATTATAAACAGAAAAAAACATTTGGAATTAGAATTAAATAATTATGTACAAAAAGCAGGAACCTATTAAAAATTACGTCATAAAAACTATAATTACACGTGAATTTTAAGAGCGAAAGGAGTTTGTAAAATAATAAATTTATTAACATGCGTTAGAAGTCTTAAATAGGAGAAATTACGTCATATTTACGTCACATTACAGTTATTACATAAAATGAACACAAAATAATATTGCAAAACGGTTTAAATTTAGAAATTGCGCTAGACATTTCTTTGATATTTTGAGAGAATACTTTTCAACTATTTTTGTTAGGAAAGCGCAAATAATATTTCATTTCTAACACAAGTATTTTCACGTGAATATTAAAAAGAGAAAGAATAGTTTAGTCAAAATTACGCCAGATTAAAAACGATTAATTTAAAATGTCTTATTTAAAAGAACTTTCTTTTCGCTTTGTTAAAAAATACCGGGAGACAAAGATTCTGTTTACTTAATTCCTTTTATATTAGCTTATTTTGAAATGTTTAACTTATTTTACATAATCAAAGACGAAAACAGCGATTGACATATGTATTTTTGGTACTACTTAGTTATCCCGTCGACCAAAAATCTATCATTCGCCAAACTATAAGGTTAAATGACAATAATGGTTGATCGTAAATGTCACATTAACTTGACTTTAAGCAAGTTACACGTGTCTACGTCATCAAGTTATTTTTATTTCGACGTTTTATTTGTATTTTTATTAATGTTGCACTAATTTATTTGTTCTTTCGTTATTTAAAATAAAAATGATGTCAATTTGTATAATTTGGCGAGTGCTTTGGCGATTTATATAATTTGGCGAAATTGGTCGACGGGTTAGTCAAGTAGTACCGCAGCGGATTTGGCCTTAAAATTCCCCAGTCAAAGAGAAATGAATAGAAAACCGTTTATAGAGAGATCGCCACTATTTTTTAAATTATAATTCAATCTTCCGAAATATTTTTAAAGCCGATCAAATTAGCGTACTTTTAGAGTCTGCGGTGTCTGAACGGGGGTTGACGAGCGTAGCTCGTAGGCGGCAGAGCCCCCTAGTAAATAAAAAAGCAATTTAACAAATTACAACGACCATTTGGAAAATGATTTTTTCAAAGACTAAAATTTAAGACAAAAAATCGCACGGAGTTGATCCTACATTACGTACGCCATGGATTAAACATTAATAGTGTTATTACACGTGACGTAACAGTTGCAAGCGACAGAAATCGCCTGCAACTCGTACACATTATCTACCTGAAACTTAAGTATTATCCAAGCATTTCATTGGCTGTTCGGGAAAAGGCTTTTCCATCGTCAGATTTCCAAGAAATCTGACGGACAATTTTAAATGAAATTTATTTCTTAGACTTCTAAACATCCCACAATATTACTTTTTATATCGTCGTATAGAGAAAAAAAATGTACTTTTAAATGCAATTTGTTTGAAAGCTGTATCTCAATTTGTTTCTGAGTTATTATTTTTTTTGTAGTTTTTATTACTTTTTTGTCATAGTGGCAACACTCTGTTGTCCATCTCTGTTGAAAGTAAAGGGAAATACAGATTACTGTATAGACCAATCAGAAAACGAATAAATTGCAGTTTAAACCAATAAAAACCTTCAGATATGCTTTTGATTTCCTACCCTGACGAGGACAATAACCATTTTTCCAAATGGTTAAAAAAAAACGCGGGCTAGCGTGCCGGATTATAGAATGTGCCGAACCATAGAATGCCGGGTGAAATAGCTTTTATTGTAGGTGTTTTGTCATTTTTCCACCATAAAATGCAATACTTAACTTTTCATATGCTTTTATCAGACTAATAAAATTCACCGTACCTTTTTTTCCCCTCCTTGTTATATGTATATATATGTACATATATATATAAATTACCTCGAATAACTTTGAAAAATCTTTGTTGTAAAATTAACATGAGTAATAAAAATAATTAATTGAATAATTGACTTAAAAAGGGAAATACGGTTTTCTTTGGTCACAAAAAGGTTAAAAATTTTTTACAAAATAATTTAACTACCAAATCCGTTCCATTCGATTTATTCGAAAATGTATGCACTTCTTGTGAAAGTGGGCTAAAACACACTTGCAAATCGAAAACAACGTTAGGATATTATCATGTTCACACACATACATACTTACATTTAATATCGTAAAAATAGCAAAAATGAGCTCTGGGATTCTAAAAACATGAAGAAATAACAACATATACACATGCGGATACAAGTATATAAAGAATCATTATAAAAATTGCAAAAATGGATTCAGGTGAAATAAAAACGTAAACTAATATTGAGAAAATGGCATTTTCCCGTTACACACATATTCGACATATTTCGATTTGTGGGCATTCAGCGAAGGTGTTGAGGAGCGCTGGAGGTACCTATCGTAGCAGAAGTATAAAAACAATGTTGATAATATTTTTCGAAAAAAAATTAATGAGTAATTAGCCGAGATACTAACCCTTAAAGACACGGACGGTTTGGACATCTATATAATAAAGGCGCAAAGCATTTAACTGTCATCAGCAGTTCCGGGATGACCGTTTCACTTTTTATATGCCAAGCTGAAATCTCGATACTTTTATGTTAACAGGGCGCAGGTGATAAATCGCTAAATATTGTTCTATCGCCATAGTGCCATTTAAAATATAAACTTATAACTCATTTCATTTAAAATACATAACTTTCACTTAAAACACATATTTCAAACTAATTTTAAATACGCTTTTTTCATCTCTAATAATAAAAGCTTAACTAATGGGACTGTTATAACTAAATTCGGGCTGACAGCTTCGCTTTCCATATGATAAGCAGCCATTTTTAGTCAAAATTATTTTTTCCAATAAAACTTCACAAAAGTTAAATTTTTCGAAAGATCGTTCAAAAATAATTCATGTTTAAGCGATAAATTACATTCAGATATGGATACATTCTGAGACAACTTCAGTTGAAATTAGGCTGACAACTCAATATCTCATTCCATCAAAGTAAACAAACAATAGCGATTCGTTCATTTTGGCGATAAAAAATATTAAGCCATGAATGTAATCATTCGTAAAGCGAGTTCTCCAGAGAGGAATTTAAAACAATTAACCTGATTCTGATTTTTATAGCTGTCAAATCATGCGGTAGAATGCAGCTTTATTCTTAACGTCATTCGCCTATGAACCAACGAAATAAATTTTAGATTTAAAATTGAGCTCGCTATTCACTGAACGGGAATCACTTATTATTATTATTATTACTTAATCATATCAAAACAACTTATTTAACCTGTTGCAATTCTTAGCATACATTTAAGGGCGACCAAACTGGTCGCCAGAGGCGGCTAGTATTATATAATGACAGGGAGACGTACTCTATGTACCATCGGCTTTTAAAGCCTAGATAACAACTTTTAATGATATATTTGCATAATGCAATGCCCAGTAACAGTATAAAAGAAATAAACGTCAAATTGTTAAAAACAGACTAATTTCTTTTGATCTTTTTTAATTACTAGGGGGCTCTGCCCCCTACGAGCTACGCTCGTCAACCCCCGTTCAGACACCGCAGACTCTAACAGCACGCTAATTTGATCGCCTTTAAAAAGATTTCGGAAGATTGAATTATAATTTGAATCTGACAATTAAAATCTGACGTAATTTTCACCAAACTTTTCTTTCTCTTTTTAATATTCACGTCAAAATACTTTTGTTAGAAATGAAATATTATGATCATCTTAAAATGTCAAGTAAATGTCTCGCGCAATTTTTAAATTAAAACTGTTTTGTAATATTATTTTTTGTTCATTTTACGTAATAAGTGTAATATGACGTAAATTCTCCTATTTAGGACTTCTAACGCATGTTACTGAATTTATTATTTTACAATATTCTTTCTCATTTAAAATTCACGTGTAACTATAGTTTTTATGACGTAATTTTCAACGAGTTCCTGCTTTTTATATTTTTTGTTTATAATAGTCACGTGTAAAATAAATTTTTAATTTGAAGCAAACATTACTGTTTCCGCTGTTTATACAGTTGGCAACCGTTTAAATTAATACAATTTTCTAAAACTTGTAAAAAATATCTGTCGAAATGCTGAAAATTTGAATTTAAAATACAAATAAAACCTCGAAAAATTATTCAAATTAAAAAACTAACTGCAATCTGCACACCGGGAAATTCTGACGCATAAAATGATCTAAAAATAATTAAATTCCTATGCACAGTTTTTGCTCCTATAAAACTTTTTTAATGGAACGATTTTGTCCAACTTTGGCATTAAATATCTCTTAAAATAATTCTTCGATTTGAAAACTGTCTGCATCAGCGTGTTTATCAAACATTTTTCTATAATACTACCGATTTTCATATTTTTGTATGCAACAGTTTTTTTAATATTAACAAAGAAAGACCTCCGTTCACAAAAAATTCAAAACCGGCGGCGGCGGCGGCGGCGGCGGCGGCGGCGGCGGCGGCGGTGACAGCGGGAGTTACTTTTTTTTAGAATTTTAATTATGACTTAATTGACTAATTTAATTAGAATTAATCACATAAATACTATGGTATTCGAGACTAGTTTGCAGTGAGTGGATCTCTCATCACGCCTAAAGTGTCTTTAAAAGTTAATTAAAAACCTATTTAGCTAAACGCGGTACGGACTAAGGCGGCGTTGCAACTTTGCGACCTTCTTTCGAAGCGTGCTTAGCACAATGCCAAATTTAAACTTTGATGAAGGGTTTTGTTTTATCTACAGTGTAAAAGGAAAAGATTATTACTACGCTGAATTTCGTTTTATGAAATGCAAATGAAGTTTAAATATGCACTACTTTTATTGTCAGTACCAAATCAAGTTCATCATAAACAGATTCGGACAAGGAAAAAAAAAAAGTTATACAAAATAGCAATATTTGGTAATATTTAGGCTTCATATCTCTTTGAACTTTTATGGTATAGCCATTCATACTTTTCTAGTATATACAGCTATACCCAACCCTACGTTGTATCATAGAAACTCGACAGAGTTTCTCGCCAAGCAAAAGAAACAACAGTGCAATGAACAGTAGATGAAAGGAATTTCCGCCAATTAATGCCAAACGATATTCCAAAAATTTTTCAGTACTGTGTCAAGTTTATATTTTCCGGACTGACCAAAGTGGGATTTTGACCCCTCTATATCTCCGGTTCTATTTATGATAAAAAACAAAATTCTTGTTTCTATGGAATGGGGCGTGCCACGTGACTCAGAAAACGAAAATAAAGTTGAATCCGGCCAATAGGTTTTTAGTAAACGCGATTTTAAAAGTGCTGTTTTTTGCACTTTTGAAATTCTTGTTCTGACCAAATCTGTTGACAAGGCTACAGCAATGCGTAATTATCGGATTTTTACGCGGATTACGGCATTAGAATTGTTTTTATGAGTAGTTCAAACCGTTTGAAAGTTTCCAACAAAAATATTAATTAGTTTTTGATTTATACCAGTTTAAATTCTCTTTATTTTTGCAGCATGTCGTGGGTACTATATGTGGCATTCTCACAATCTTTTGACTTTTCAGTCCCTGGATAATAATTTTTACTTTCTTCTATCTTTACAAGAAGAAAGTATTGGATTCATAAAAAATCGATCCGATCAAGACAAAATAATTTCTATCGAAACGCAACCGGAGCAGAACCTGATAACAAAAAACCGAAATCTGACACGAACCAAATATGATAACCGACAAAAATATTCTAAAGCACCATAAGCCGATCCGAGTAAGACAAAATAATTCCCGTGAACACGCAACCGGAACCGAACCTAAGAATTCCATTAGAAAAAACCCGAAATCTTACACGAACAAAATCTGAGAACCGACAAACATTTTCCAAAAGAACCATAACCCGATTCAAGCAAGACAAAATAATTTCCGTGGACACACAACTCGACCCGAACCTAAAATTTTTTTTGAAAAAAAAAACGAAATATGACCCGAACCTAATATGATAACCGACGGAAATAATCTAAAGAAACATAACCCGATCCAAGAAGCACAAAATAATGTCCTTGGACGCAACACAACCCAAACCTAAAAATTCCATTACAAAAATCCCGAAATCTGACACGAACGAAATCTGAACCCGATAAAAATATTCCAAAGAACCATAACCCGATCCGAGCAATACAAAGTAATTTCCTTGGACACGCAACCCGAACCGAACCTAAAAATTCTATTAAAAAACCTGAAATCTGTCCCGAACCAAATCTGAATCCGACAAAAATATCCCCCAAAAACATAACCCGATACGAACAAGAAAAAATAATTTCCGTGGATGTAACACGACACCAACCTAAAATTTCCATTAGAAAAAACCCGAAATCTGACACGAATTAAATCTGAACCCGACAAAAAAACCCCAAGAACCATAACCCGATCCGAACAAGACAAAATAATTTCCGTGAACACGCAACGCGACCCGAACCTAATTTTTTTTGAAAAAAAAAATATGACCCGAACCAAATTTGATAACCGACAAAAATATTCTAAAGAACCATAACCCGATCCGAGCAAGACAAAATCATTTCCTGGGACACGCAACCCGAACCGAACCTAAAACTTCCATTAAAAAAAACGTGAAGACTGACACGAACCATATCTGAATCCGAAAAATTATAACCCGATACGAGCAATACAAAATAATTTCCGTGAACGCAACACGACCCGAATTTAAAAATTCCTGTAGAAAAAACCCGAAATCTGACACGAACAAAATCTGAACTCGACAAAAATATTCCCAAGAACCACAACCCGATCCGATCAAGGCAAAATGATTTCCATGAACACGCAACCCGACCCAAGCCTAAATTTTTTTGAAAAAAAAAACCCGAAATATGACCGCACCAAATATAACCGACAAAAATATTCTAAAGAAGGATAACCCGATCCGAGCAAGACAAAATAATCTCCTTGGACACGCAACCCGAACTGAACCTGAAAATTCCATAAAAAAACCCCGAAATCTGACACGAACCATATCTGAAACCGACAAATAAACGATTCCAAAGAACAATAATCCAATCTGAGCAAGGCAAAATAACTTCTGTGGACACGCAACCCGATCCGAACCTAAAAATTTAGTTTGAAAGAAACAAGAAATATGACCCGAACAAAATATTATAATCGACGAAAATATTCTAAAGGACCATAACCCGATCCCAGCAAGACAAAATAATTTCCGTGGACACGCAACCCGACTCGAACCTAAAAATTCCACTAGAAAACCCCCAAAATCTGAACCGAACCGAACCAAATCTGAATCCGACAAAAATATTCCAAAGAATGATAACCGGATCCGAGCAAGACAAAATTATTTCCGTTGTCATGCAACCCGATCCGAATCTGAAAGTTCTACTTGAAGTTAACCCGAACAATACCCGAAATAAAAGTACATCAGGTCGTACCCCGATCCGAGCAAGGGAAATTAATTTCCGTGTACACTCAATACGACCAGAATCTGAAAATTCTATTTGAAGTCAACCTGAAACCCGATCTGGAAAGGACAAAAATATTTCAAAGAGCCGTAACCCGATCCGAGCAAGACAAAATTATTTCTGTCGACGCGAAACCGGATTCATTTGAAGTCAACCCGAAAACCGACCATAACTTGGTTTCGGACCGAGTTTAGTTAAAACTTTCTGGTTCGGATCGGGTTATAGTTCTTTGGAATATTTATCTCGGGTTAAGATTTGGTTCGGGTCTGGTGTCAAGTTAACTTCAAATGGAATTTTTAGGTTCTGGTCGTGTTGCGTGATTACGGAAACTAATTTGCATTGCTCGGATCCGGTTATGGATCTTTGGAATATTTTTGTCGGATTCAAATTTCGGGTTTCTTTCAAATGAAATTTTCAGATTCGGATCGGTTTGCGTGTCAACGGAAATTATTTTGTCTTGCTCGTATCTGATTATTGACCTTTGGAATATTTTTGTCGGGTTGAAATTTCTTTTTTTTTTTAAATGAAATTTTTTGGTTCGGGTCGGGTTGCGTGTCCACGGAAATTATTTTGTTTTGCTCGGTTCGGGATATGGTTCAATGGAAAGTTTTTGTCGAGTTCAGATTTGGTTCGGGTCAGATTTCGGGTTTTTTTCAAATGGAATTTTTAGGCTGGGATCAGGTAACATGTCCACGGAAATTATTTTGTCTGTTGGGATCCGGTTATGGTTCTTTGGAGTTTTTTGTCGGGTTCAGATTTGGTTCGAATCAGAATTCGTTTTTTTTTTCTTTTAAGCCAATTTATAGGTTCGGGTTGGGTAACATGGCCACGGAAGTTATTTCGTGTTGCTCGGATGTTCTTTGGAATATTTTTGTTGGCTTCAGATTTGGTTCGCGTCAGATTTCGGGTTTTTTCAAATGGAACTTTCAGGTTCGGTTCGGGTTGCGTGTAGACTGAAATTATTTTGGCTTGCTCGGATCGGCGTACAGTCTGTTGTAATTTATTTTTTGGGATTCGGTTCGGGTTATGGGTTTATAAGTCTAAAAAAATCACCCTGATTGGGAAATAAGTGGTTACTTGTCAATTAGCCTAACCGCTGTCTAGGCTCTATGCAATAGACCTGAAAAATATTAGGCTAATTGGAAAATGAGAGATGATTCTCCAATTAACCTACGACATGTATATCTCAGATTCCAGTAAACATTTAAAGCTGGTTAGAACTCGCGCGATTACGGGTTGAACATATAAAAAAAGGCAAAAATTCGCCAAAAACGTCAAATAAAAAAAATTATTCAAAATTTTCGAATTTTTTGGCCCTAATCGTTCATGAGTCCCCTACAAGCAACCCATGTGCCAAATTTCGCAGCCCTGCGCCCTGTGGTTTCCGAGTTTGGGAGGTTACATAGATAGATACACGCAGGGATTTTAATAGGATAGATGTTATTGCATTCGACCCAGTTAAGCTCTCTATTGTAAGGCGGCATTGAAGCATTTACGGTTCGTTTACAAGGTCACAGGTCACATTACAACCGATATTTACTGAGTGGCATGTATTTTAATGAATTTGTACATTTTCAATCTCTAGACAATTTTAGGTTATTTGAAAGTTGAATATGAATTCAATTTGTTTATCTAAAGGCTCGACGATCCATGTTTTTACTTTATGAAAGATGTTTCTATTATCCACTTTATTAAAATGCTTCTAGATTTCAGCCCATACCCTTTTAAAATTCCAGTACTATGGGTATTTTTGCACACAAAATTTAGATAACAATTAAATGAACTTTTATTTTGCACGAAATCGGAATGATGATTGACGAAGGTACTGCGCACAATAATCATCACCGAATGTCCTGCTGATATTTGAGGAGAAACCGTATTGTAGAAAAGTGCCAGTGGACCTCGATTAGGGAAAGATTCTAGGTAAACACTGACTACGGGGAAACCAAAAACAGGCTCAGAAAGATAATGTAAGTACTTTAGTGAATCACAGAGTACTTATAATCATGAAAACAATTCGACAGAACTTAAGGATCACTGTTTATCATACTGAAATAAGCGGGTAAATGTTCAATTTTGTATTACTGTTATACTAAAATGCATATACACTCAAATATTTTTTTCAACATTCCAAACCTTGCAATTTATTCAATTTAAACCATTTTACAAAGGTAATACAGTGAGTCTGGTTTTTTATTACATAATTTTTTTCATTTTTTTACAATCCTTTTATATCAAATTAATTTTGGTCAGTTTTGTTGGAATTTTTCCTTTCCTTTTCATTTAAAAAGATTAATAAGGGAATTTATTAAACTAATCGATTCTGTTATTTTGCGCTTGGTAATTAAAGAATGTTATCAATGTGCCATAAATAGCTTTTAGTTAATTTTTAATGAGATAATAGAGCTACTTAAAAATTTACAAATATGACTGAAATTAGGGAAAATCATTTCATAACGATGAAATATCGAATTCTGAACTTTTATTGAAAGGAATTATAATTTATCGTATTAATTATGCGAAATATGTGAGAAAATACTTGGAAAGCATATGACTTAGTATGTCCTACTACTCACGTAAAAAAACAATTATGAATTTAGAAAGCACATGCATTGAAAATTCAGAAAATCCAACAAGTGTTAGAGCTTATGAAAACACTTTCTAATATAAGAGGCTTAATCAGATAGTCTGAGTTTCTGTCGCGCTTATCGGAGGGATATTGGTTTTCAAAATTAGAAAAAAAACTAATTTTATTTAAAAATAATTCAAGCACACCCGGTGATAAAACAAATGCTCATTATTCAGTCTGTTTTTAAGTCTACACATTTTGTGTAAAATGATGCGAATTTTGAAAATGTAATGTCAGTTTTTCAAAAGTTGTTAAAATAAAATCCTTATTGAGTTAGTTTATGAATCACCCTATAGCTTATAGAACAACAGCTAAAAATATTGCTGGTTAGTTCGACACGTTTTATCATTTCTAAAAAATAAATGATTTCTTCTGAGATTTGTAAGGATCGATAAAATGTATTTGATTTGTTTTTAAAAAGTCCACCATTATGTATTACTAGATATATTACACTTTTGAAAAGTTTATAGCCTCACTATTAAATTATTTTTTTACTTCTATCATCTTTCGTTTATCTTTTCTTTTCTGAATTAAAATGGAATATGTATAATGCAAATGAAATACCTTACAAAAAGAAGTGATATCTAATCAAAAACAACTCGTTCTAAATGATGCCGCCAAGCCACAAACTTAAAACGTCAGTCATAAAAAGAAGTGATATCCCATAAAAAGAAGCGATATCGAAGTGCATACTCCGAGTGCCGTGTAAAAATCTATCACTACTCATAATGTTTCCAAAGGACTCGGAGTGAGGTACAGTATGTGAAAACTGCTTGGCGACCTGCAGGCGGATTTTAATATATGCAGTACCTATATCAATTTCGAAAAATTATGAAAGTCGAAAAAATTAATTTTAATTTCCCATTATATCACTCTTATAAATATTTGTAGGAGGAAGATCTGTAATAAATCAGAAAGATTTGTAAGACAAGCAGGAAATGGTATGTAATTGTGGTAATCATCTATTACTACTATCTATAATTACACTTTTCATTATTTTAAACATAATTTTTAATTACATAAATACGTTTAATAATACACTGCATTAAAATTAAAGGGAAAACTGATAACATGCATCCTGTTTGACAGATTTATTTCTTAAACATAAATGTCGTGTTTCCAACATAAGGAATATTATATAACACTTGTAGCCTTACTAGAACAGATTTTTCCCCTGTCATGTGCAATTCCGTTTACGCAGGCTTTACTGCAATAGATCTTAGTTTAATTAACGTCTATTATTAGGTGCATTGTTAGTAATATTCATATGATCATTATTTTTTATTATTATTTTACAAACTCAAAATGTTTATTACATGTTTACTTAGAAAATCCTTCTCATAAAAGTGGTATTTCTCGTTCAAATAATGGTAATCAACAAATTGATCCCATGATGTTAAATAAGAATGGGCAAGTAAACAACATAAGCTTCGAATTTTCACAGTTTAATGGGAGATGTAATTAAAGAAGAAAATTGTTAAACAAATAGTCATATGTAAGTGAAGGAAGAACAAACATTATAAAAGCCTGCAGGTCGCCAAGCAGTTTTCACATACTGTACCTCACTCCGAGTCCTTTGGAAACATTATGAGTAGTGACAGATTTTTACACGGCACTAAGAGTATGCACTTCTATATCGCTTCTTTTTATGTGATATCACTTTTTTTATGACTGACGTTTTAAGTTTGTGGCTTGACGGCATCATTTACAACGAGTTGTTTTTGATTAGATAGTTTTTTTTTACGAAGTCTTATTATTCTTTTAGAAATGAGTTTTTTTTAATAATACAGTTATTAATTCATATATTTATTGTACGGAACCCGCTGAGCGCAAGTAATACTCGCACTTGACCGTTTATTGTTTTCTCAAATTTGCTGGTAAAATCAGTTTAAAATGCTACAAAATAAACTAGAAAAATACTAAAGATTATGCTATTTTTTAAAAATATTTTTCATAAAATGTAAACTTCCTAAATATGGGAATATGTATAATTATTTTAGAATTAGCTGGCAACTGCCCGCTACGCTGGTCAGCAGTGGTGTAGTCGTAAAAAAAGCAGAGGGTATACGTTCTAAGCAGAGGGTATACGCTCAAGGCAGAGGGTATACCCTAGTGTATATATATACTATAGCTTTCTTGAGAAACAGAGGGTATACGGTGTTACTTTAAAAAATCCAGAGGGTATACGGCGTATACCTCCGTATACTCTCCACTACATCCCTGCTGGTCAGTTTCTCCAAAAGAACTTCTAATCAAACGAAATATACAGATGAATTTGCTCTAACGTTGATGAATTTGTTTTAAAGTAATGTGGACATTTGCCGGAGTGTCTATCCGCATTGCTGAAAACAATATAAAAGTAATTCCGCTATTTTATTTTCTAATCTGTCAGGCAAAAATTGAGCTGTTAAGGACCAACTTTTTTAGTTCATCCTTTCCAGCAGGGTGTGGTAAGTTTCTGAATTTCTAAATGTCTTAATTTCAGATGTATCACTATTATTAAGACATTTTTCTCAGAGTTCATTTATGATGTTATCATAGTATGACATTTATGTGTCTTGAATTTAGACACCTATGATGACCAAAATTTTATATCCAGACATATAAGTGTCTGAATTCCTTTTTCAGTTACATATGCTCCTGAAAGTAAGACTCCTTTATTTATCCTGAACTTACGCGCCAAAGTGTATGTGAAGCTAAAGTACACAAAAAGAGAACCAACTTTGATACAGCAATGTGGGGTCGGAAATTAAAAGTGTTGGCGAGAAATAAGAAATGCGGAGAAAATAAAAACAAATGTTTTATTGACATAACAATTACAGTAAATGCTCAAATGTGCCACCAGCAATATCGATACGCGCCTGGCAGCGTCTAGCAAGTGATTGGAGTGCCATTTCGAAGATTCCAGTTGTTTCACGAACAGTTGCAGCAGCGACTGAAAGTCTTGCAATGAGGTCCTCACCAGGCTCAAATGATGTCTCGTAGATAAGACATCTGGAAACTTCGAAAGGGTACGCCAATCACTTTCTATCCGCTGTCAGGCCTGTATCGATGTGGGTGGTGGCCCATTTGACCACTTAACGGCCTACTTCAGTCACGCGAAAAGACCCGTTCGCTAATGCTATCCCTATGGAAGAAATTTGTAAAGATATCTCGGTCACATTTCAATATTTTTAGATGATTTTTTTTGCAGTGGCTAGCTGAGGTCGATCTGTACAAAGGCCGTTTTTTACTTTTTCGATTTTCATTGGGGATTTTTTTCAAGCGGATGCTTTCATTTTAGGAACCGGTTCTGAAAATGAAAGTGCCCTGATTAAAAATACCTGTAAACGAAATTGGAAAAGTAGAAAACGTCCTGCATATAGATCGACCTCAGCTAGTCACTGCAAAAAATCATCTAAAAATATTGAAATGCGACCGAGATATCTTTATAAATTTCTTCCATAGGAATAGCATTAGCGAACGTGTATTTTCGCGTGACTGAAGTAGGGCCTTAAGCTGCGTACGCACTATCCTTCTAACTGTAATCAGTGTCGGCTTCGTTTGTTCTGGCCACGCGGTGTCTTTGATTTTTAACGACTTTAGCAGGAAAGGGACTGATGTCCGGCAAAAGAGGAACCTTTCCTTCAAGTAGAGTCGAGCTCCTTATCTCCTGACCTATTGTTGATTCCCCTCTTTCTTTTGTGAATAAACCGCAGATGGGTCCAGTACAAAAGATCTTCCAAGAAAACTGGAGATGTGGGCAAAATACGCGTGCGTACGCAGCCTTAGGCTGCGTTTGGACGATCCTGCAAAAGATCGTCTAGAAAAAGCCATAAATTTTACCTTTGAAGATGGTGGTAGCTCCTTTTTTAAGGGGAATGGGAAGGAACACAACCTAAACTATATTGAATTGACAATAGGAGTGAAAGTTTTCTGTGTAATTATCTCCCCAAATAGCAGTCATAAAACTGTCAACGCACTTGGTGTTCATTTTCTGTCCAGAAACTTGTCCCTCCTTGTCCTGAAAAACCCATTATACATCAAACGCACCAGCTGGCGAGAACAATAAAACCAACTGCTGACCGCAACTAGAAGGAACGTGCGTACGCAGCTTTACTGTCATTGTTATGTCAATAAAATGCTCATTTTCATTTCCGCCGCATTTCTTGTTTTTCGCCGACACTTTTCATTTCAGACTCCACATTGCTGTACGGAAATTGCTTCTTTATGTGTAATTTCGCTTCCCGTACAGTTTGAACCATGAGTTCGGGGAAACACTGTATATATAATTTCTAGTATTCTAGCAGAAAGTGAATGAAATCATCACAAAGTGAATGAAAAATCGTAAAAAATTCCATCTTGATATACATGTAAATAAAACCGTTTAATAATAACAATAATAAAAACATATGGACCAAGCCATGTATAGACAAAACTGCTATGCCGTTAAATGCAAAGCTACTGGGGCGTTACTTCTGAGGCATAGAAAGGTTGGAAACTTTTGGGTCGGATTTTAATTTCGGTCCATTCTAAAGATTCGTGGTGACCTTTCCAAGCATGCCAGTTGACTCCGTCAGCGTAGGTTTCGTGCTTTCCTTTGTGGTACAGGCCATTTAAATTGGCACTGTGGCACGCACTGTACCACCATCCACCTTTATACATCTCGGCACAGTTTCCTTCCTTGTGACTGTCATTGTCTTGATCTTTTGTAGTAAACTTATAATTGTTGTGGCCTAGCATTGAATCATCTGGAAAAGAATGCAAATCCTGATTTATAGATATACATTTAAAAAAAAAGAGAGAAACGTTTCTATTTTGAGTTATGAAAACTATTAAGTTTATATTGAAAGAAAATATATGAAGTACAACCTAAATCCATAAAAAGAATCCACATCGTGAAAAACACGGATGTGTTACTTTATTGTTCATTCCAACAATCAGCTTAGAAGATATAGATAATATTTAGATTCGACGGTTTAAGTCGACGGTTATTAATTGCATCCTGAATTATCCTGTTAAGATTCGAGATCTACAGAAAAAAAAATCTTGAAATGAAATCGTAAGTTATATAAAATTTTATCTTATATATGATGGACATAAATCAAACTAAATAACTGTGCTAAGAATAATTTCTTCAGTTACATAATATAACATTTCAACTTAGCCATAAATTTCTTCAAATGTATTTAACCTTGAAAATCCTTTGATAAAGATAATGACTTGCTGAGTGAATGAATTAAGGCTCATAAACTACAGTAAATTAATTTATTATTATTATTGTTATGTAACTTATAATGTAAACATTTTATTCATTCTGAACATGTAGTTAATCCAGAGAAGAGGCGTGTTAAATGCTCTCTTTTTTACAATTTAAACAATGTGAATTAAATAGCTTAAAGTGTTACCGCTTATTCATTTGATATAACAAATAGTCTACAATTTCTTTTGTTAAAGGAGGCATAAAGAGTGGTGCATTAAAAATACAATAGCTAATACATATTGGATTAAAATAAAGTGTGGATTTACACCGAAACAGATAAGTATCCTGGAAAAGGGTAAGTCCCAATTTATCACTTACTCACGCCTCTTAACGGGATTCAAAATATCAACAATATAAAGTTAGTTTATGTTATATTTAGATTTTTATACAATTTTTCCGGTTACACTCTAAATAAAAAGGGGTCACTATTCACTCCGGACTCTATTTACGCCAGTTAGAGCACGGACAAACAGGCAGTCGGACAGACAAACCGAATTCATAATCACTTTTCAACTATGCTGGAAAGTGTTAAAAACGTACCTCCCGCAATACGTCGGACACTGTATTGTATCTTAAAACTTTTATGTGTCCCCATAAATCTAGGCGAACTTGAAAAATAAACGTTTTCATTATAATAACGTGACAAAATGTTTTGACTGAACCAAATAGTTGAACTAAAGTTCTACAAATACATAATTGTACATAATATAGATAAAACATTTAACCATATTGAAAAGAAGAACATAAAATTTCAACATTACTTGCATCTCCACTGTAATCTGAAATATGAAGTGTGTAACTGCGGTCTTCGTCATCAATCCAGAATTTGTCGTAAAGGGCATATTTTTTGTTCTTCTCGACATCTCCCAAATCAAATCTTGCCGAGTACAGCTTTTGATTTGTCAATGAAAATATGTTGTCGTTCCCTAGAAAAGAAAGGAACTACATTAATGATGTTCTCATTCTGCATAAACATAGTTTGGAAATATATTTTTTTCCTTTTCCCAAATGATTTTGTTTTCCAAAATATCGATTTATCAAAGTACAGGTTGGTTGGTTGGTTGTGTTTAGACGGCCAATTATCAACACGAGGTATATAGGCCCTAAGGGTGGGGGTTTTTCTAAGGGAACCTAACCCGTATTAACGCTTGGAAATCCAAGGTTCGAAGAAAACCACGAAAACTCCGAACGATTAGGCCGACGGGCGCGATTGGGTTCGAACCCAGCACTTCCCATCTACCAGCTTCGAGAGCAGAACCTCTCGGCCACTGGTGGGGCCATCAAAGTACAGATTTGATACACAACATGAATCTAAATTTTAAAAGGGTATTCCATGAAAACTAAGAGTAAAATGACCAAAAATTAAATATATAGGTACAACCAGGTCTCTACACTCTTGGAAAAATGTGGTAGCCAGCAAAAAAACTCTAGTCACCAGTAAAATACAGGGTCTGTCTTTGTAGTAATGAGACTAAATTTTTCGCACGAAGCAGGGGAACAAAGGGGCAGAGTTTGCGGGCGGTACGGTGAGAAGGGGGGGGGGGGTGTCAGCTACAGAGTCTGGCGGAAGTCAGTTGGCCTTGAGCTTTTGCAGCGCACGCATCACTCGTGAAGCAGACACGTGTTTGAAAGTGGCGTTAGGTTTTCAGAATGCAGTGGAGTGTCGAGCAGCGATATTCCATAAAATTTTGTGTAAAACTAAACAAATCGGCTCTGAGACGCTTTCCATGTTACAAGAAGCCTACGAGAAGGATTCTTTGTCCAAGTGTTTAGCTAACACAAAGCCTTCGAAGACGGAAGAGAGGATGTCGATGACGAACAACGCGCTCGGCGTCCATCAAGTTCTCGAACTGGTTAAAATTAAAGAGCCTTTGGACTCTGGTTTCTCGGATGAGTGTCCGAATGATTGCAGAGACATTGGAACTTACAAAATCGGTTGTGCATGACTTCGTCACGGAAGAACTTCAAATGCGGAAAATTTGTGCCAAGCTGGTTCCAATACATCCTTCAAAGTGACTCACAAGGAAGGTCTCCACACGGGCATATTCAGAAAAATCTGAAAAAATTACAGAGTGCTCTTCTCATGTGGATATATATGTTTATAAAAATTTTTTTGGCGGAACCCCGATAGAACGTTCGTAAAAAAATAATGAAATTTTCGTTTATTTGGCGATTTATCATCGGTTGGCGATGAAATGAAATTTCGAAAAATACTTTTTTCATGTCATACTCTTTAAGATAAAAATATTTCATATTGAACTTGTTTAAATAAATTTAACTTAAATAACTGTAGTTTTGTCAGTTTTAGTTTGATTTAGCTATAGTTTTGTCATATATGTATTTATAATGAAAGTTAAATATCACATTTTATGAATTAAAACAAAATTAAAATTGTTTCAATATCTCAAAATTAAGTCCAATTGAGCGCTGTCGGTTCAATTTTGTTGCTATGGAAACGACGAATTCCTTGGTTTGAAATGAATAACTGCTAAATGAATCTTGCCTTTATTTTGGAATACGCTTAAATGTATGGAAGTATTTTTACTTTCTTCTATCTTTACAAGAAGAAAGTATTGGATTCATGAAAATTTTCGAATTCCAGTTTTCGACGGATTTACACGTTTTAGGGGTCAGAGATTCCAAAAAACATGTTTTTACAAAATGTCTGTCTGTGACTCTGTGAGTCTGTCTGTCTGTCTGTCTGTCTGTCTGTCTGTGACACAAATTTTGTGGGCGCTCTATCTCAAGAACTAATGCACGAAATTTAACAAAAATTCACATTCAGTTAGTCCCTGATACAAATTGATGCTGATTAGTTTTTGGTGCAAATCGCTCAACAGGTGGCGCTGCTATGCTGCCTTTTTTACGATTTCCGCAATGGCTCTATCTCAAGAACTAATGCACGGATTTTCATGAAACTTCAGATTCAGTTAGTCCTTGATATGAATAGACAATTTAGAGATTTTGGTGCAAATCGGTCAACAGGTGGCGCTGCTATGCTGCCTTTTTTACGATTTCCGAAATGGCTCTATCTCAAGAACTAATGCACGGATTTTCATGAAACTTCAGAGTCAGTTAGTCCTTGATATGACTTGATGCTGATTACGTGTTGGTGTAAATCGCTCAACAGGTGGCGCTGCTATGCTGGATTTTTTACGATTTCCGCAATGGCTCTATCTCAAGAACTAATGCACGGATTTTCATGAAACTTCATATTCAGTTAGTCCTTGACATAAATAGACATTTTATATATTTTGGTGCAAATCGCTCAACAGGTGGTGCTGCTATGCTGCCTTTTTTACGATTTCCGAAATGGCTCTATCTCAAGAACTAATGCACGGATTTTCATGAAACTTCAGAGTCAGTTAGTCCTTGATATGACTTGATGCTGATTACGTGTTGGTGTAAATCGCTCAACAGGTGGCGCTGCTATGCTGGATTTTTTACGATTTCCGCAATGGCTCTATCTCAAGAACTAATGCACAGATTTTCATGAAACTTCATATTCAGTTAGTCCTTGACATAAATAGACATTTTATATATTTTGGTGCAAATCGCTCAACAGGTGGCGCTGCTATGCTGCCTTTTTTACGATTTCCGAAATGGCTCTATCTCAAGAACTAATGCACGGATTTTCATGAAACTTCAGAGTCAGTTAGTCCTTGATATGACTTGATGCTGATTACGTGTTGGTGTAAATCGCTCAACAGGTGGCGCTGCTATGCTGGATTTTTTACGATTTCCGCAATGGCTCTATCTCAAGAACTAATGCACGGATTTTCATGAAACTTCAGATTCAGTTAGTCCTTGACATGAATAGACATTTTATATATTTTGGTGTAAATCGCTCAACAGGTGGCGCTGCTATTGGGCATTTTTTGCAATTTCCGCAATAGCTCTATCTCAAGAACTAATGCTTGGATTTTCAACAAACTTCAGATTCAGGTATACCATGATATGAATTAGTGCTGTTTATGTTTTGGTGTAAATCGCGCAACAGGTGGCGCTGCTATGCTGCATTTTTCAGAATTTCCGCCACAGCTGTATCTCAATAACTAATGCATGAATTTTCATCAAACTTCAGATTCAGGTATACCTTGATATCAATTAGTGCGGTTTATGTTTTTGTGTAAATCGCTCAACAGGTGGCGCTGCTATACTACATTTTTCAGAATTTCCGCTATAGCTCTATACAAGAACTAATGCACGAATTTTCACCAAACTTCAAATTCAGATATATTGTGATATGAATTGGTACTATTTAAACGATTTAATTGACGTGATTTATATAGAAGAAAGTTTTGTGATGGCCACAACATACTAGTTTATAGATGGAATTGTTTTTAAAGTAATAAAATTAAGTAACAAGCAACATAAATATGTAATACGAAAAAAATGTATTTATTAAATTCTCTCATTGTTTGTTTAAATTCATTAAATACTTTTTACGCGCATTCTAAAAATCAATTAACAAACAATTTTCAGATGCATTAAAATCGTTTGCTTTTGGCGAGGAAAAATACTGCTCGCCAAATCGCGTGACGCTTCGTCTTTTCGCGCCAAATACTCGAAAGTATTCTATTTTTTTACAGACTTTCTACTGTAATTTCGCCGCTAAATTTGACTGATCCTTTAGTAGTTACATAAGTAGTTTAATTGGTATTTTTTCAAAATATTCTGAGTATGCCCAGTATTGAGACCTTCCTTGTCAGTTCCTGGCAAAACACAGCGTCGCAACGCTGCACCAACCATCGTACAGCCCCGATCTGTCCCGCGTGGCCGTTTTTCTATTTCCTCGGTTAAAATCCAGCTTAAAAGGTCACCGTTTCAACAATCTGGAGGACTTGCAGAAAAACGTAACGCTTGTTATGAACAGCATTCCAGTTGAAGACTTCTAGGTGGGCATAAATGTGTGGCAGAATCGTTAGCAATAGAGTATTAATGCAGAAAGAAGCTATTTTGAAGAATATTAACTCCAAATAAAGGAATTTTATGGAATTAGTTTCATCACTTTCTGGACAGACCCCATATATTTACTCTTATTTTTTGGCACTGTGTTACATAGAATTGTGTTAGTTTGGGTATCCACTTGTATTTCGCACATTTTATGTATTCATTGCCCGAAACTTTAATTTTTTTCCTCTGTGTACACTTAATCCTAATTTTACTGTCATTTTTTCCTGCTGAGAAATTTTCATACACATCAAATCTGAAAAAGCTTTGCAACCCATACTCCACAAAATGCATATTTAGTGCACTTCATAAATGCATATCAATTTCATTATGTTTGAAATGGTGCAGCATCATTAGAACACATTTGAAACGATTTTTTTCCATTGACCGTAATTTAACGGAATATTTTTGTCTGTCTCTGTAAATAAACTATAAATACTACAATCTTCATTTTCAGTAGCGTTCATGCCATAGTAAATGACAATAACATATTAAAATTACTGAGCAATCCGAGTTAGCACACGGACGGACGGACAGACAAACTAAAGTCTGACACACTTTTAAATACCGTTGGAAAGTGTTTAAAAATAAGGATTTATGTCTTCAAAAAACCTATAAGTTAAAAATTGGACAACTACAGTAAACATTCTGCTAACTTATATGTAGGATAGAGTATGAGAAAAGCATATTAACCAAGCCAGAAATCTTTGTTTATGTCTCCAAATCCCTCTTTGTAGCTTTTCCAATCCTTGAAAAAATAGTCTTTCGATCGCTGGAAGTCTCCTCTTCTTTGTATCACCTTGTAAAAAATAATTTTAAGAGAGTAAAAAAAAAAAAAAAAAAAAAAAGAAATCAAGAAATTTTATAAATATATTTACAGTAATATATTTTTAGCATCAACATAATTATTAATATTGCGTTTGCTTTACTGACAATACTAAATGTTTTTATAATAATAATTATTAGAACCTAATTTTAAAATGAATGAAATTAAAATCATATTAAATCGAATATATTTAGTAATAGTATATAGGTTAATAATAATACCAATTGTGTTTTATGATTAACCCACCCAGTAGCGTAGTGGTCAGCGTATCTGACTGCCACGTAACAGGTCCAGAGTTCGGCTCCGGGCAGGACAAAGTTCGCTCAGCATTTCATTCGTTCGGAGTCGATAAAATGAGTACTAAGCCTTCTTGGAACCTAAACACTGAGGACCCGGCGCTGGGCTGACCACCAGACTGGGCATATACTAGTACCTCGGAACCCAGGGTCAAGAAAACAGGGTTGAACACTCTTGGACCTGATTCTTAATGGATCGTAAAGCCACATATTTAGTTTTAAGGGGTCTCAAGACTCTTAAAGCTTTAAAATTTTCGAAATTTTAATTTTTTTAGATCTTAAAATTGTATGTTTTCGGAACATTTTGATATAATTGTTATCTTGAAATTTCTAATAGAACATACGTTATGGCTTTTAGAATGCTACTCGCTCAATAGCTAAAGGGGTGTTTCCAAAACTTTTGAAGTCATTTTTCTCCAAATGACGTTTTAACGCGCACGATATCTCAAAAACTTCTGAATATTTCTTCATGAAACTTTCAAAACATATGTTTCATGATAGTCTGTATAAATTGAACCTGAAATTTCTTTTTTTATTGTAAAAAGAAAATATTTTTTAGGGGATTATAGTGTTGAATTTTTTTAAATTTTGCATTAGCTCAATACAACTTTGTATTAAAAATATACAAATGCTTTAAATACAAATTTATTTAGGTTCAGTCTAACTAATACAATCTGAGGTATTAGTAGGCACCAAAATTTTCATTCTAGTTGAAAAATTTATTTTGTAATCGTGCGCATAAGCTGTTATGCCAATTTTCTGCTCGTCAAATGTCTAACAGTTTAGAGACCCCTGTAAATTCTAATTCTGCATCTTGCAATTTTTTAAATATTTGAAATGAAAAAACGTACTTAAATCTTTCATTCCCATTTAAAATTGTGTCTTAATATCAAATACATTTTAAGATATTAAATGTTGAAAATGGTCTTTTTATTTTCATTTTTTCCAATTTTAAGAGTCCCGAGACCCCTTAAGTGTGTTCGTAATTATATAAATTCGTAGCACCTATTAGTCGTCGTCTGGTCTGTCCGCGTGTAACAGCGCAAAAACCACCCAACTGAATGGTTTGAAATTTAATGTATAGAGTCGTTGCAGAACTGTGTCGACTCATTTCAAATGTCATGAAAGTCGAATCAAAACTTAACAAGGAAGAAAAAATCATGCGTCAAGCATAGATTATGAAACACTTTCCAACACATTCAGAATAATGTAACAATATTGCACAGGTTAATAAGTTAAAATAGTCTAATTTAACCCTATGGAAACGCATAACATATTTGAAAACCCAATTTAAGCTGTTCCCATCTAGAATCGGAAAATGATCCGAATACTTTGAGCAGCCCTGTATAGGATTAAAACAGTTAAATTAAAAAGCTGAAACCGAAATTGAAAACGCACTTCAGCAATTATGACTCAAAGACAGTATTGTAACTTTTTTCTTCTGTGTGTCCCTGTAAATGAACGACACATGCTATGAATGTCCTGTTCTGTCGTAAGTATCTTGTAGTGAAATTCAGTGATTTATATCAGTTTCAATTCATCTGAAACAGCGTCATGTCATTAAAGTACTCTGCAAACGTTCCCCCCCCCCCCTATACAATAACGTAATGGAATTCTTTTGGGTATAACCCTGTCAATGAACTATTAATTCTACATATACTTCATATGCAATACCAAACATGGTTAAGTGACCCTAAATAACGTTTATCAATTGCATGAAAATCCGAGTCTATTTACGGGAGTTAGAGCGTGAACAGACGGACAGACAAACCGAGTGCATACACACTTTTCAGCTTTGTTGGAAAGTGTTAAAAATATAAGAAGAGTTTTCTTCATTCTATTAAATCCTATCCTACGGCATTCATTCAATCATATCCCGTGACAGGTAAGGATTCTAGGTTGCCAGGGCGATGACGTCCTATTTAATAAGTCATCGATACACTGAATTGAATCGATAGAATCGTAATACATATAGGATCGTTTTGTATTCATGCATTTTTGCATAAGAGTGCAACAGCTAGTCAGCTATTGCACCAAGACCTGGATACTTATAAAATTAGTTATGGTAGGTCCAAAGTACAACACAACTACATACTATTCTGTTAAAAAGCAAAATGAACACATAAAAGACAAATGAAAATTTGTCACGGAAGTTTGTCCTTGCACTATTAATGGAAGGAATTCAAAACGCAACTTTATATGTACACCACTTGTGTGCAGAAAACATAAATGATGACAATGGTGGAAGAAGAGATTATTGTTGATAGTGAAATGTTGAGGAAAATATGTTTTCAATCAGTTGCGATCAAATAATTAGCATTTTGCCAGAACCTAGTCTTATTTAAAAAGACAGAAGAATTCTTTTTATATTTCCTGGTATGGTATCAGTTTTTCAAGAATAATCTTAGCTTTTGATGCCACTGTTTTTGGGTGATTTTGCATCGTGATAAAACAAACGTGTAATAAAAAATATATAAAAATGCAATAACACAAAATGCAATTGATATCCGTTGTGGTTGGAATTATCCCCCCATCCGCCCTCTAATTTACACATTCTGTTTTATATTAATTTAAACAACTTTAAATAAATATGTATGGCAATTCTATTATTAAATATACTTTTAAAATTTATTTCAAATACATCATAAAAATGTTTCATTAATTTTATTTTTCATAGAAAAATGAATGACGAATGATTCATGGTGCAACACGCCTAGTACATGGTACAACATGGGTGTTGCACCTTGGTTTTAAAATTACTATTTTTTTAATTAGAAGTATAACTACGATAGGCCTAAAATTAGACTTCAAGAAAATTATGAGGGAAGCAGAACATGATAAATAATTAGCAAATAGCTTTATGTTTCAATATTTACATATTTTAATTAAAATAAAAAATGAAATGTCAAAATAGGACTGAGGTACAACGCCTTCCCCTACGTACTTCATACAATTTAACGATGTTTTAACAGGTGCATTGTATTCCCACTTGTCGCAAAGCCGCGGTCTTTACTAGTCTATATTATACTAAAGTGAAAACGTGTCCGTCAGTAAAGCTGTCGTCATTTTGACGGTGGCAACAGCAGACGATTAAATTTCGCTTTTATTGCCATTTTTAAAATTTCTAAATATCGCACATCCTCAATTTTTACACTGTCGAATAGAGATAAAAATGTACTTACAAATACAATTTGTTTCAAAACTGTATCGCAACTTATTCATTTTTATGGTTTTTAAAATAATTTTTCAGCATGGTGTTTTTTTAAATCTATCTCTAATGCGTGCAGACGATTATGTAAGATAAATCCGTTCGCACTTAAGTTAATGTAACAGTTCAGCATATGTTTTCTCTGATATTCCATAAAGAAGTTAAAATTTCCTCAATAAAAAAAATAATAACAGTAAAATACTATGAATAAAATAGACATTTCACAGACATGCAATCAAACTACGCGCTTAAACAACTGAGGTGATGAGCATTAACAAGTTCGAAATTGCACGTCAAGCGTGGCAAATGAGGTGCGTTCGTACTATAACTAGTTTTATAAATGTTTTTTGCACGGCATAGTGTACTGAATGTATATTTGTACTTCATAAGTGCATATCCATTTCATTCTGTTCGAAAGGTTGTAACATCATTAAAATGTACTTGCAATAATTTTTTTCCCATTGGCCGTAATACAACGCAATGCTTTTGGCTGTCCCTGTCATTGAACTATATATCCGATTTTCATAAAATTTGAAATGACTCGACAAAATTTTGCAACAATCATATATTTAAAATTTCAGACCATTCGGTTGGGTAGTTTTTGCTCTGTTATATACGGACAGACAGACGGACCGAACGACGACTATAGGTGCTACGTATTTATATAATTACGAACGCACCTAAAAAGTGGCTTTCTCTTATGTTCTGTAACCCGGGAGGTCCAGTGTGGAGGCCCTAGTATAGTAATAAGCGCTAAACCAAATTATCAAAACTTACTGTCCACCCTCCACCGCTGGTATTCATATCGCAGTATACGTAGATGGATTTCCCTTCGGCGATTTTGTTCATGGGCCATATCTCATAAAGGCCACTCTTATCGTGGCCCATGTGAAGCACATCGGCACAGTCGACCTGTTTCAGCACCCGATTTGCTGTGCAGTTACCTAAGTAGAAATAACAGTCTTGAAACATAAAATAATACACAAGAAGTCAAAAGTAAAAATTAAAACAAAATTCCTAGTATATTCTGATGCAAGATATCTTTTAAAACAGTTAAAGTTAGCTTGATAATTATTTTACTCTCAACATAAATTGAAGATCTATCTTTTCGTTGACAGGTTTCAGTTTAGTGACAAAGTACGGTCATTTTATGATTAATTTGATCTTATACTTAATCTGATTTTTTTCTATTAAGTAATTTACTTTGGAGAAAGTTGTCAATTGTAATTCCAAAAATAGCTGGCGTGTGGAAGCCATTGACGAATGGTGGAGTAGGTGCGCTAACTATAAGCCAATAACTAAGAGAAAAAAAAATTCGTTTGTCCACATCAAATTGTACTAATATATTTCAGCAACTAACTGTCGGGCCACTGTTGGACGCCATAGAATATGACTGACGCATCCGTAAATGCTACTATCCCATACTACAACAGTCTTCCCTTCTTTTTATTACTGCATTCTTAAAAATAAATAACTTGGAACTGAATGGACCCATTAATGTGACGTCACAGACAACTCAACTCCGCGTATCAACAGCAAACTGGATCCATAGAAAAACACAGAGTACAGAGTATATTAGAGATGCACTACATCGTCAAAATGGCATGCAATATGAAGCCAGTTATCACTCAGATCATTCGGTCCAAACAAGACAAGCCCGTGGACAATATCGCCAATATATGGTTGAATATCCTGAAAAATAATCCTGAAAACGTGAGCAAAGTGACGTATTAAAATGAATGATACGGCAGTTAAATAGTTTCCTCAACGAAAGTTTAATACGGAACACTGCTACTTCTACTTCTATCCAACTACTCATTTAAAATAAAAGTGACGTATGTGAACAAAGTGACATATTAAAATCAATCGAACGACAGTTAATAATTTTTTTTCTACATAAGTTCAACCCAAGGCACTGCTACTTCTACTTTCAGCTACCTTAATAATTATAGACTCTCCCATTTAAAACGAAGTGGCGTATTTGTATGAATAGAACAGCAATTAATAATAAAAATATTATGTGACAATAGCTGCGGGAATTGCAGGCCGAAAGTATTGTACTAAGAAAATTTAAATAAAATGTATATATTTTTTAATTTGTAACATTTATATTATTAATCTTTTTGTCGCTTTTTAAGTAAAACACTCAGCTTTTTAAAGTGCGTATTGTGTATTTTGTGACTTCCTAAACCTTTTCCGAAATTTCTAGAGGAATGGTTATTTCATTTTTCTTCTGGTAGAACTATTTAAAATATTTGGGGTGTTTGTTCTCTCTGTTTTTTTTTTTTTTTTTTTTTTTTTTTTTTTTGGCACCGCTGGTAATGTTGTGAAATTGTGTTTCCGTTTTTTTTAATACATCACTGATGTTTAAATCTATTAAAATAATTTAAAAAATGCTTCGATAAAAACATGAAAAATAAAATAGTGTTACTAAACTTAATATGAAATGATTCTTCCTTACACGTTGGGATATTGAGCTTCGCTTTAGAGATCATGTCGATAGCTACATCCAAATATGAACTATAAATTTCTTTCTGGCTGCAAGTCAACGTCAAATTGCAGTTCACACCGCCAGCAGCAAAAAATATCAAAAGAACGATCGATTTTAACCTGAAAAAAGGCACATTTCATGCTATAAAGTTAAATTAATCGAAAACATGTATATACAGTTATCTACATATAGATAAATTTGTTTATTTATCTACAGCAAAACTAAAAGTTGTGTAAATTAGATCAATACAAAAACCCTTAACGGGTTAAAAGTTTGTGACGCAGCACTTTATCTTATGCTCTAAGAATTTTAAATGTGGAACTTAAAAATAATGATATCAAATTTTGAGTGACGCTATGCTATTAATTATAATCTCTCTATATATTATTTATTTCATCTTTTTATTTTTTTATAATCGCATGTGCAAAAATTATGTTCAATTTAAAAAAATGTATAAAAGTTTATTCATTGATGCTTTAACATTTACACCTCTCATAAATTCCAAGTATGAGTTTTAAAAGATATGATATCAAAATTTTAGTGACGCTTTGATGTGGCTTTAAGCGATTTGTTTTAAAATTAAATTTAAATTATTTTTGTTTTGGCTAAGATATATTCACACATCTAAATAATAGTTTTAATTTTCCAATATACTTTAAATATGTCACTTTCACTGAATTTATATAATGCATTTAAATGTATTTATTTGAATAAATTGATTTATCCTTTGTCCAATGCTATTAAAAATTTAAAATAAGATTTACGTAAATAATTTTTTTGCCTCATAGTATCCATTTGAATACATTTCCCTTAGTTTGGATACAATGACGCAAAAAAATTATTTACGCAAATCTTATTTTAAATTTTTAATAGCATTGGACAAAGGATAAATCAATTTATTCAAATAAATACATTTAAATGCATTATATAAATTCAGTGAAAGTGACATATTTAAAGTATATTGGAAAATTAAAACTATTATTTAGATGTGTGAATATATCTTAGCCAAAACAAAAATAATTTAAATTTAATTTTAAAACAAATCGTTTAAAGCCACATCAAAGCGTCACTAAAATTTTGATATCATATCTTTTAAAACTCATACTTGGAATTTATGAGAGGTGTAAATGTTAAAGCATCAATGAATAAACTTTTATACATTTTTTTAAATTGAACATAATTTTTGCACATGCGATTATAAAAAAATAAAAAGATGAAATAAATAATATATAGAGAGATTATAATTAATAGCATAGCGTCACTCAAAATTTGATATCATTATTTTTAAGTTCCACATTTAAAATTCTTAGAGCATAAGATAAAGTGCTGCGTCACAAACTTTTAACCCGTTAAGGGTTTTTGTATTGATATCATTACTTTTTTGAGGTTATTGAAAAAAATAAATAAAACAATAAACACACACAAAAAAAATTAAAGACCAATACAAAGAATTCATAGTCAGGATTCCAATTCACCTTCAATCTCTACCCCCTCCCTCCCCGCAAAAAAGGATGACCATACTTCAATTTTAAAGAGCACCGTGCAATGAGATTTTTATAAGAACTCTTTGGTAAGATATGGAAGTAATGTACAACATGCATGTTTAGAGGGTATTTCTGTTGGTTTGCTTCAGAGATATAAAAAGCTATGTTAAATTTTACTATACAAAAAAATTACTTTGTTAAGAAAAACAGCAAGAAATATTACTCTTTAAACCTTTATATATATATATATATAACAATCGTCGCTCACTTATAAAAGTAATTCCATACATTTATATTAAATCAAAAACTACAAATTTCTGCTTCTCCCTTTTCTCATTCCTAGTGCAAAAAAATTAAACATTCTTTAATTTTATATAAAATAATCTTTCACCATCCCTATTTAAAATTCTTTATTAACAATAATAATAAATCATATAAAATAATCGCCTGAGCTCCGAAGATTCCACTTCTGCTTTTGCACCCACCTCTCCATCTTACCTAAATAATAAAATCTTTCAAAAATTAGTTTGAAAAAAAAAATCTGCAACATTTGTTGCTCATTAACATAAATAAATAAATAAGCACTAACTTCCCTAATGTACAGTCATGGAAAAAAAGTAAACACCCCCTACTAACTCCTCAACAAATTACCGTAGAAGAAAGTTACTGGTACCGAACGATTGGAAATAAAGTCTTATCTATATTCAGAAATATTAATAATCAATTATAAATAATAGCTTATAAATATTCAGAAATATTTATAAGCGTAAAATGGGGTTTACGCTTTGTTAGCAGTGTGATAATTCACATCATTAATATTCAATAAAGTCTACTTTCAAATGATGTATATAAAATTTGCTTAAGGGGTTATCTACATATTAAAACGAACCATAACTTTGTTTTTTCAATAGCAGTACACAATTTTTACAGCATAAATGAATTCTACACCATTTAATTAGCCTAAAAACAAATTTTTATGCAATTCGTATTATAAGTTCCCGAGAAAGTAATTATTTTAAAACAAGCTTATTTTAAGGGCTGTATCCAAATTGAAGTTCGGTACTTGATTGTTAACCGAGAGAGCCTCCTTCTTGATCAAGGCACCTTAAGCGTCACTCAAGCAGTCAATGAAGTCTGCTAGATTACAGGACAGCGTAAGACATTTCAAAATATCTAGTCACTTCTATCTAGTCACGGCCCCTTAAACCATAATTTTGCCGTTTTTTACGCATAATTTGAAAACTATTTGGAAGAAAAATGTGAATTTTTGGATTTCCATAAAGCAGGACTTAATAAATCTAAATCCATCAAAAAATTTTTAGGTTACAATTCATAATTTTTCCGAATATTAATTTCATAATTCATATCATAAAATTATAAAAATTGCAAATTCAACGTATTTATGTTTGGGTATGTTAGTATTACTGCTACGCAAAAAATTAGCACATTAGATTGGTTGGTTGTATGGGGTTTTATGGCGCAAAATCTCTGAGGGGACATGCTGCGCCAACTTTAGCACATTAGGAGCATAATTTCAGGAGATATGAATAAAAATATGAAAATATAATTTAACATTAGAAACACTAAATTTTGAATGTTTATAATTCAAAAACTTATTATTCAAATTACTTGAAATTGGGTGCCTAGGCATAGTTTGAACCGGAGATTTGAAATATCTCGTTAAAATTGGGTATTGTCATTGAAAAAAATGAAGTTTGGATTTGTTTTAATATGTAGATGGCCCCCTAAGCAAATTTTATATGCATCATTTAAAAATAGACTTTATTTCCAATCTTTCGGTACAAATAAGTTTTGTCTACGATAATAATTTGTTAAGGAGTTAGTAGAGGGTGTTAACTTTTTTTTTCCCTCGACTGTACATTTCTTCTCTTCTCCCTCACCCTACTCCCCAACATTAAAAAAATTTAAATCTTTATTTTTATATAGAAAATTCTTCTATATAAATTATCCCCCTATTCCTCAAAATTACCACTTTCCCACTCCAGCCTAGAGATTTCAATCTTTAAAGCTTTTTAGAAAATCGGATCTGCAAAGTCTGTTGCTTAATAATAAAATATATAATCATGTACACTTTTAATTATTTTTCTCACAATCAATTGATGTCATGATAATAGTTGTTCTGAGCGAATATTGTGTTGGCTGGGCTGTCATACAGATATCTCAATTGGAAGAGTACTGGCAATTAAAGCCAAGGGTTATTAAAGTTCACTGTAATTCAAGATGTTTAACCCCTTCGCGACAAGAGCCCTTTGGTTAATTTTTAACCTTTTACTACAGGTTTTTAAAAACAGAAAATTTTCTGTAATTGATTCATAGAAATGCTCCCATTAAAGATGTTAAACTTTACAATTAAAAATAAGTGGTGAGAATAATGAAGGATTCTGAACACCTTAAGGGGCCAAGTATACCGGTCGCTCATTCCCAAGGGCTTAAAGATGCTTTTTTGCTATTATAACCTTTAGGATTTACAATATAAAAAAATCTTAATCACTTCTGAGGTAAATAAAGACAGTGGAAAAAAATCAAGATGGCAATGTTTTGATTGGCAAATTCTAAGCTGAGTAATTTGTGCTACAGAATGAAAAAAATATATAGTTGTAATAATGTCCTCTTACAGATACTAAATCTTTAAGGTTTTTGATGTGTGAACTACATATGAATACAGTAGAAGATCTTTATAATGCACACCTTGGTATGAGAAGTTGTGCGTATTATAGAATTTTGCATTATATAGATTATATTTCATACATCATTAAATTTACTTCGTATACATGCTTTAAATTACATTCCTTGGAACCAGAAAATGTGCAAATTATAAAATTTTACATAATAGGTATAGATCGCACATTATTAAATTACCTTAAAGATATTACCTTGAAATATAACATCCAAATATGCATGGGCAAAATCATTATAAACAGTGGTAACTCATGACTGACAGTTTTGGGAACACTAAATGCATGGCTGGCCAATTTATTCTTTTTCACTATTTTTAATAATGAAATCTTTGCCTTATTTTTAGCAGAATTTTCTTCCATTAAATAAGGCAAAAATTTATAAAAAAAACACCAAAAAACTTTTGGAAAGCATGCATTTCAGTGCTGCTAGAAAAACCTGTCATGAGCTGCTCTGATTATAACACTCATTTACAAAAAAAATTAATATAATAACAATGTTTTCATTACTCCAAAATAATGTGTTAAAGGCGATAATGTATCATATTTAGTGTTCCAAGAAATAGCAATATTTGTAAAATACATGTGCTTCTTAACTGAAAAATTCATTGTTTATATCTGAGAAATACATTACATCTTCTGCATTAAAATTTTTTAGTGGCAGGCTTTTGTGATTGAACAAGGACTGCTTGCAGAGTGCTTTTAAGGATTTTACAATATAAAATTATGGCTCTTGAACTACTATTAATGAAATACAATAATAGGGATAAAAAAAAATCATTAAATAGTTTATTTTAAAAAATTACTTGTATTTTCATCAGATATACTGATTATTACTACCATATGTTATATGTAACATATTTATTAGAAAAGTTACAACTATTTTCATGAAGTTTTGGATTCCCCCCCCCCACCCCCCTGACATACTGTCAAATTTCGCGAGGTTTTTTTTTCTTGTGATGTTCCTCCCCCGACCGAGAATGGAGCGGGTTTTTTACAATCAACTGATTAATTTTGTTTTTCTTTTATTGCTACTTTTTTATGTTAGTGTGGTGATCTTTCAAATGTTATTGCACAACGAGGCGATAAACGCGCTACTCTGTAAGTGGCACGGCAACCCTCCAGTGTACAGGTGGAATTGATAAAAAGAGTTTTTGTAGCCGGAATATGCGGAATGTTACAGAATAGTGAATGGTTTAATGAAAGCAGAATAAAAACTTAATATTTAATTTAAGATGCGAGTCAGATTAATATATTAATTGAAATGGTTACTGAGTAATCACTTTATTAGTTTATACAAAGTCTAATTATCATGACAGCTACAATGCAGCTGCTAATGAAATTTTGTGAAACCAATCTTTTCTAAATAGTAACATGTTCAAAATTGTTCTTATTTACAATAATACTTCATTACCATAAATACCATATAAGGGGGGTACTTTTATATTTTTTAAAAGTAAATTATTTAAAGCTTTCTTTTAAACATATTAACTTTAAAATTAAATTAAAACAAGTATCTTACTTTTGCAAAAAAGCTGTTTTATCTTATTTATCTATAAACTTTAATTACTAAATAAGAAAAGTATCATGATGAAAATTTTTACTTTTAGGAGCTCAAAACAACCAGTCAGGATAAGATGGTTCATTTTGAGCTAATCTTGATAATTTAAGTATATAAATTAGAATTTACTATCAGTCAAAAATATGTCCAAGACTGAAGGTCTTGCACCCATGGCTGTAATCAATTAGCCTAAAAGAAATGCTTCAGGTGTTTTTTTTTTGTTTTTTTTTTCCTTCTGTTTTTCTTTTGTTACAGAGATAAACGGCAATAAGAATTTTTTTCCCCTTTAGGTTAAATTTTATAAAAATAAAATACTACGATGCTTTAATTTTTGAAGCTGAAAAGAGTTATATTAAAAAATAAATAAATAAACGAAAGATGTCATTTTAAGTCAATTTTCGTTTATAATATTGTAGCCGTCTGCTATTTCTTTCTCTCTCGCACGCGAGGAGCCAGCCAATAGCAATGAGGCGCATTTCCTCCCCCCGCGTTTTCTGCGGAGAGCTTTTGAAGTCACGTGACGCAGTAACATTCGAACTCTGCAGAGAGCGGCAGATTATTTCTGTCAGTGACGATGGCGAATATTTGACTATGTGTTGTTATGTTAATAAAGTTTATTTTTCTACAAAACCTTCTGATTATTTGAGTCACCGAGATATTTTTATCATCTCCCTTCAATCCATTCTCTAAAATGGTGACCGCGGATTTTTGAACCTTCAACTATTTCATAGAACGTCGAACTATTCAACTGTTTTATGGAACGTTTTGTTTAACTAGCAAAATGGCAACTGCTGAAACATCTGCCGTAGTCATTCCACCCTATATCCCTGTGGACCCTACATTATGGTTTCATATGCTGGAAAGCACATTCGAACTAGCTACTCCTAAAGCTATCACTGAGTCGAAAACAAAATATAATTATGTTGTAGCGCATCTACCGCCTGCTACTGCTACTATGGTTCGAGATATAATTATGAGTCCTGATCCTACTGATCCTTATCAGATTTTGAAAGCAAAAGTTATCGAACGTTGCGGAGAAAGTCGTACTTTAGAAATACGGAAACTGCTAGCTGTAGAAAGCCTGGGTGACAGAAAACCAACTGAATTACTTCGCTTAATGAAAAGACGGGCTGAAAGCCATAGTATCAGCGACGATCTTCTTCTAGAACTGTTTACTCAACAAATGCCAACCACTGTGCAAACGATTCTAGCTTCCATTGAAAAAATTACTCCAGATAAAGCGGCGAATATTGCTGATAGAATAATTGAATTAACGCCTTCCAACATTAGTTCTGTTTCGATTCGAACACCAACAACTGAATCTCAGACACCACCAGCCATTGATATGCTCGTAAAAGAAATCCAAGCATTACGCCAAGAGGTCGCTCATCTTCGTCGTTCAAGAAGTGTATCTAGAAGTGATAACCATCAGCGAAATCGTTCTCAGTCCCGCCATAGGGATGCAACATTGTGTTGGTATCACCAAAAATATCAAGAAAAAGCAAAAAAGTGCCTAGCGCCTTGTTCTTATTCGGAAAACCAGAAGCGGGAAGAGTAGCGGCGACGGACTTCTCCCCAGCACCTTCTCGTCGCCTTTTCGTTAGAGACAGAAATACAGGTATATGTTTTCTAGTCGATTCTGGATCTGATGCCTCACTTGTGGCCGCGAATAAAAATGACAAAACTAAGCCTGTTCTCCAAACCTTTCGTGCTGCTAATGGCACAAAAATTAATGTGTATGGTCGTAAATGTATTAATATCAACTTAGGTCTACGCCGAAATTTTACATATTCTTTTTATATTTGTGATGTTTCATGTGCTATTTTAGGAGCTGATTTTTTGCATAATTTTAATTTAAAACTTGATTTACGGAATCGTCGTCTTATTGATTCCACTACTAATTTAAAAGCACCTGCTATATTAAGTACTTGTAATATATTTTCTGTGAAACCCAATGTTGTAAATGATATATATGGTAAATTATTATTTAAATTTCCTGAAATCACGAAATTACCGGATCCTAACCAACCAGTTAAGCATAATACTGTGCATTATATAAACACTAAGGGGCCTCCAGTCGCTGCTAAACCTAGACGGCTAGCTCCAGATCGGTTAAAAATTGCCAAAGCTGAATTTCAGCACATGCTACAACTCGGTCATATGAGACCTTCTAAAAGTAATTACTCTTCGCCTTTGCACCTGGTGCCGAAGAAAGGATCTGTCGATTGGAGACCTGTTGGTGATTATCGTGCTCTAAATGCACAAACTGTTAAAGAGAAATATCCTATCCCTTGTATCGCAGATTTCACTGCTGAATTACATGGTAAACAAATCTTCAGTCACATTGATCTTGTAAAAGCCTACCATCAAATTCCCATAAATCCTGATGATGTACATAAAACTGCGATTTGCACTCCATTCGGACTTTTCGAAAGCACTCGTATGCAATTCGGCCTTTGTAACGCTTCCTCAACTTTTCAACGATTTATTGATGACGTAATTCGTGACTTAGGATTTGTTTACGCATTTCTTGATGATTTTCTAATTGCATCAAATAATGAAACTGAACATTTAGAACACCTTGAGTTGTTGTTTTCTAGACTTAAAGAGTATGGTCTGTGTATTAATGTTGATAAATGTAAATTTGGCCAATCCACTATCGATTTTTTAGGATTCAAACTTTCAGCTGCAGGAATTGAACCCTTACCTGATCGTGTAAAATGCATCCTAGATTTCCCCCAGCCCTCTACCTTAACTCAACTAAGACGCTACTTAGGTCTTTTCAATTTTTATCGACGGTGCATTCCCAAAGCTGCCGATATTTTAGCTCCACTCGTCAAATTCTTAGAAGGACACAAAAATACGAAAAAACATCCCCGTTCCAATGCTAACAAAACTGAGCAATTGCAATGGAACGATGAAGCCATTCTTTCCTTCACTGCTTCAAAAGAAGCTATAGCTCGAGCTACATTATTACGACATCCAATTCCTGGCGCCCAGCTAAGCTTATGGGTCGATGCCAGCAATGTCGCAATTGGTGGATCTTTAATGCAACTTTCCGAAAAACAATGGGAACCAATAGCATTTTATTTCTGTAAATTAAATAAATCTCAAAGAAATTGGTCTACTTATGATCGTGAATTATTTGCTATTTATTGTTCTATAAAAAAATTCAGACACATGCTAGAAGGTCGGAATTTCATTATTTATACAGACCAAAAACCCCTTACATTCGCATTTCAACAAAACCCTGATAAATGTAGCCCACGTCAATTGAGACATTTAGACTATATTTCACAGTTTTCTACTGATATTAGATATACTAAAGGCTCTGACAACATTGTGGCCGATGCATTATCTCGAATTGAGATAGATTCAATTTCTCCTAATGTGTTAGATTTTAAAGAGTTTGCCACTGCTCAGACAAATGATGAAGAGCTAAAACAACTTCTCGAATTTGACACCACTTCATTAAAATTAGAAAAACATTATTTTCCACTCGAAGATGTACATTTATATTGCGATATGTCACAAAAACATCCTCGACCATTTGTTCCTAAAAGTATGTGACAATCAGTTTTTTCAACTTTGCATTATTTCTCGCATCCTGGTATCTCAGCTTCATTAGATTTAATTTCCAAACGATTTGTATGGCCTCGCATGCGTAAGGACATAAAATCTATGGTTCGCAGCTGTACGAAATGTCAAAAAGCTAAAATCTTTCAACACACCAAATCACCAATTGGTACATTCTCTGAACCTGATGCTCGTTTTGCCCATATTCATATTGATTTTATCGGACCCTTACCATCATCCGATGGCAATCAGTATTGCATGACCATCATTGATAGGTTCACGAGATGGCCCGAAGTTATACCCACATCTGATATGACTGCAGAAACAACTGCTCGTACATTGATACACAGTTGGATCTCCAGATTTGGAACCCCTGTTACCATCACTACTGATCAGGGTAGAAATTTTGAGTCCACTCTTTTCAAAGAGCTTACTGATAGATTAGGATGTAAACGCATCAGAACTACAGCATACCATCCACAGTCTAACGGTTTTATTGAAAGATTCCATCGCCATCTTAAGAGTTCTCTTAAAGCTCACAATCAAATTCAATGGACTGAAATCCTCCCCATTGTCTTACTTGGTTTACGCACTGCTCTTAAAAATGATATCCAAGCGACCTGTGCTCAACTTGTTTATGGCACAAATATCAGACTACCCTCTGATCTCATTAACACTGAAACTATTAATCAACCACCTACTCTTACATACGTCACTGAGTTAACTGAAAAAATGAGAAAGTTAAATCCCATTGCCACTGCAATGCACGGCAATCCTAAAATTTATGTCAATCCCTCATTAAAAACCTGTTCACACGTGTTTCTTAGATCAGATAAAGTCAATCCTCCCTTATCACCCCCTTATACAGGACCTCATCGAGTGATTGACAGGTCTGAGAAAACGTTTGACTTGGAAATAAACGGGAAGCGCTGTACTGTATCTATTGATCGCATTAAACCTGCATATCAATTAGTAGATTCTATTTCACCTTCCCAGCCTCAAAAACAAAATGAGCCCATAAATTTTCCAACTACTCCTGTTGAACACCCTACCACCAAATCTGGTCGTAAAGTTCGTTTTCCGAAACATCTCGTTACGGATTATATTGTTTAAAACATTTGATGTTTATAGTGTGCATATTATTTCCTTCTCAAAAGTATTGTTTTTCATGTAATGCATAATATATTTTCTATTTTTTTTGCATCATATGTACTTTAATTTTACTCAAGACCTTTCTTATGTATCTTATTAATTGCTACCTTTTTGTAATCGCGACTTCGTCACTGGGGGCATACTCTGTAGCCGTCTGCTATTTCTCTCTCTCTCGCACGCGAGGAGCCAGCCAATAGCAATGAGGCGCATTTCCTCCCCCCGCGTTTTCTGCGGAGAGCTTTTGAAGTCACGTGACGCAGTAACATTCGAACTCTGCAGAGAGCGGCAGATTATTTCTGTCAGTGACGATGGCGAATATTTGACTATGTGTTGTTATGTTAATAAAGTTTATTTTTCTACAAAACCTTCTGATTATTTGAGTCACCGAGATATTTTTATCATCTCCCTTCAATCCATTCTCTAAAATATTATTAGAAACGATTCGCAAATGAATCATTTTAAAAACGGGATTGGAAATCTTAATTTTGATTTCGTCATACTTTTTATTTAAATTGTGCGTTCTTTAAAAATGAAAGATTTTGTTTAATTTCTTTAAAAGAAAACTCAAAATTAAATTAGTAATCTATCTGTATTACACTCACATATCACAAGAAATACCTATGCCACACATGAACGTTATTTTGTAAGGAAAGCAGTTATAAGTATTGTTGAAAATAAAAACAATTCAGAACATTATACTAATTAGAAAGGATCGGTTGCAAAGAATGCTGTCTGGATAATTAGAAATTGTACTCACTTTCTCCCCTTGGAATACCATTTCAAGATCTTTGATATTTCTTATTTCTTCAGTCAACTTCGCGTATCGCGTAGTGATACATGGCGAAGTCTTATGGCGAACGCAATGAATTTTCATTTCGATACGAGAATTTTCGATAAATATCGAATTTCGATACGAGAATTTTTTTAAAAATGTGAAATATTTTCTCCTTAAAAAATGTTTACTTACTATGAATAACAATGAAATAAAATACCTATAATTACAAAATACTGCTCCATTTTAAAAAATCAGTCTAAGTATTTTAAAGCACATAATAAACTGTTTTCGTAGTTTAAAAAAAGATTTATTGCCAATATTCAGATTATTAACTGTGACCTAAACCGCGCAAAACCGATGTGCAACGTTCTGTCTGCTAGCCCATAGAATAACATGTAATCCGCGATCCTAAGAAGTCCATTTTTTCATGCGGATTATATAAAAATTAAGAGTTTTCCTAGATACTAGGTTAGTCTTATCCACTTCGTCAAAAACAAATTCATTTTATATATTAATGTTTTTAAAAAAATCTAGACCGTTTCGGAAAAAAAAAAGACAAACTTACACCATCGAAATTGCTTTCAAAATGGGTTTACAGATGTGAAAATATACTGCACGTAGAATTGTAAAAAATTCAGAATAGGATTATTCTGCAGATATAAGACTGTTTTAAAAAAATCAGAACAATAGGACCTATATTTGATGAGTTATTAACAGGCGGCTTTTCGCATTTTCTTTGATGTCGAATTAGCTGTATATATGAGTTCCGCTATCTACGAATTCTACGATACGATACGATTTTAGGCTTAAGGCTGCGTCACTCGGAATACTACCGTCTTCCATGATTGATGTCGAATTAGCTGTATATATGAGTTCCGCCATCTACGAATTCTACGATACGATACGATACGATTTTAGGCTTAAGGCTGCGTCACTCGGAATACTACCGTCTTCCATGATCTAACAAAAACATAGCTGTGAAAAAAGGGAGCCAAGTTCTGTAAAGACAATGGCAAGAAAAGAAGTGATATCTAAGTGGGTGCCAAGTTCAAATAAAATTCACTCAAACTTACCTACTGAAGTATTATATCATTTTTTAAATTGTTTAGAAATAAAAATTATTGATAACATATTAATAATAAATCTAGAACTTGGCAAGTTTTTACCTACGAGTCATTTATTTTTAATAATGACATTATTATATCAAATCTTGTTATTTCATGATTGGAAGCCTTAATTTGAGTGAGCTCCTTCCCCTTGAAGGGCGGTGGGATAAAATATATCCCACCTAATTTAACTGCAAAATGCCACATTGACACCAGAATTCGGGACTAAAAAGTTTAATTTTATTAAATACGTGAAAAGAAGCTTTTACTCATTTTGAAATAAATTTGTTTTTAAATTCTGGTGTGATTCAATCATTTCAGCATTTCACGAATAAAAGTTATTTGCCCCTGAAAGGGTTAAAGGGGTTTAGTCTCTAGATTGATGACCAAGAACAAGCGTAAGTATATCTGTCTCTTTGTCAGGCATCTTAGTCTGTTTGCATTGAGGTTTCTGGAGGGTGGGTGCTAGAGTGATAACTAAAGACGAGCGGGAGTGTATCTGTGTATTTATTGGTTTATGAGTCATTTGTTTATAATAATAACTATATTAATTTTTTTTGTAATGTCATTGAAATTAATATTAACATCACCATTTTATTAAGACGTGAAATTGATAGGCATAACATTTATCAAAAACTTGCCAAGTTCTAGATTTATTATTAATATGCTATCAATAATTTTTATTTCTAAACAATTTAAAAAATGCTATAATACTTCAGTAGGTAAGTTTCAGTGAATTTTATTTGAACTTGGCACCCACTTAGATATCACTTCTTTTCTTGCCATTGTCTTTACAGAACTTGGCTCCCTTTTTTCACAGCTATGTTTTTGTTAGATATCATAACTTTTTGTAAAGTTACAATATATTTAGACACTTTACTTAATGCTTTTTAATGTGTTTACATGTGACTATTTTATTCACCAAGCAACATTCAATTTTAATTTTAATTTCCTACAACAAACTATTTGGCTGTCAATTTGCGGCAGAAATCTATATTTTAATACTGCTACATTGAATGCATGTTTTGAAACGAAATGTATTGATTCGAAATTTTTATTGTTTCTGAAACAACAATTCCTATTAAATTTCTATATTAAATTTTCCTATTAAATTTTCCAATTAAATATCCTATAGCTGGGCCTGCTTTTTTGTACTGAAAGTGAAAAATAAAGTTATGTGCTTATGCCACACCATGTATCATTCATCCATGGGTGCTGGCAAAGAGGCAGTGCAGAGGAAGGACATTGCCCCTCCCTCGATTTTCAAATTTAATTAACTAAATATCCTTTTCTCTGATGATTTTGAAAATAAGAAGTGGATAAGTGTGATCACAGATCGCACAGAGGGTTTCATTTAATATTCCTTTCAAAACACTTTATTCTTTTGAAAAATCTGTTAGTTCTGTTGTTCTTTCACTAATATTAATTTTCACTAAGTCCGTGGATATTCACAGAACAAACAGTTTATTAAACGAAAACACTGCACAAACACAAAACAATTAATTTAAAGATAAATTTCTCACACAGATTACTTTTTCATAATAACTTCACACAGAATATTTTTTTACGTCTACACTCTTCTATCGTTCGCACGCAGACTGAGTGCGCCGGCAGAAAAGACTGGCAGTGCGCAGATATAATGCGCATAAAAAATGTTCGCTCGCCTTTAAACCCAACACACCCCTCCTGCGAGAGATACATTTTTTTTCTTTAAACAATTCCAAAAAACACATATACACATACATACAAAAATTACACACAAATTACATACAATAATTACACATATCATAATAGTGAAATACTTTCCATAGAATATAACAACTTATCTTCATTTACACCTTTAGTAAGGAAATCAGAAATAATATCTTCACTTTGAACATATTCCAATGAAATAATACCTTCTGACAATAAATCCCTGGCAAAATGAAATCTTAAATTCATGTGCCTAGATTTATTTGAGGATTTTGTACATTTAATCCACTGTATTGCTGCTTGGCTATCAGTGCTTAAAATTATGGCATCCTTTATAAATTGGTTACAATTTAACTCAGACAATAAGTTTACAGTCCACACACATTCCACAGTCCTTACACATTTCTGAAATAGAAAATAATTCTGCTTCACATGTAGAAAGACTAACACTTTTTTGTTTACGACATTTCCAAGATACTAATGACTTTCCTAACAATACAACTCCTCCTGAAAAAGACCTTCCATTTTCCCCATTTCCCCAACTAGCATCTGAACTACTATTTAAATACCCAAATTCGTTGCTGTAAAATAATTTTTTGTCTTTTGTACCTTTTAAATACCTTAATACTCTTTTAGACAAAATGTAATGCCTTTTCTCTGGTTTGTGATTAAATTGAGACAAATAAGTTGTGACAAATGATATATCAGGACGTGTTCTATTGGCTAAATATAAAAGTTCACCAATAATTTCCTGATACATAGTTATGTCAAACAATTCATTTGTTGGAGGAAAACTTTTATCTTCACCTTTAACAATAGGTGTTTTCACAGATTTACAATTTTCTAAATTATGTTTTACCAACAATGACTCAATATATTCCACTTGTGACAAACTTATACCTTTTTCATGTTTTTCAATTTCTATACCTAAAAATTTAGAATTCTTATTTTCGTACAATTCGAATACATTTTTAATTTTAGAAACAATATTTTCATACATTATTTGATTATTACAAAAGATAGCTAAATCGTCTACATACATACATAATATAAAAATGTTATCATTTTCAACTTTAATGAATACACAGTTATCAGAAGCTAATTGATTTAATCCAATATTACCAAGTTCCTCTTTTATTTTTAAATACCAATTTCTACCCGATTGGGGTAATCCATAAATACTCTTTTTCAGTTTACAAACTTTATTAACCCCTATCAGTTTTTCATATTCAGGTGGTGGTGACATATATAAAGTTTCTTCCAAATCACTGTATAAATATGCTGTTTTTACATCAAAAAACTTAACAATCAAATTTAATTTAGCTGCAAGTGCAATTAGTAATCTAAATGACTCAATATTTACAACAGGTGAATACGATTCAGTATAATCTTTGTTTTTAATTTGATTAAATCCAGCTGCCACTAATCTGGCTTTATATTTTATTTCCTTACTGTCGCCCTCTTTTAAAGCATAGACCCATTTACTTTTAATCAATTTCGTTTTTTCTGGCATATCAACGATTTCCCAAACATTATGCTTAATTAAAGAATCCAATTCATTTTTCATAGCTATTTCCCAATCATGTGAATTCACACTATTTATTGCCTCTAAATAATTGCTCGGGACATTATCAGTTAAATTAGCTGACGAATATTTACTTTTCAATCTTTCTGACCTTCGAACTTCAGTCATATTTTCACTTCGGTCTTTTATTTTGTTGTTTCGATTCCTTTTCTCCGCGCCTTCATGTCTAGCTGGAGACAAATTAAGTTTTGTTAATGGGGTTGCGCAACCGTTTTTTATTTCGCTTGTGTCAGAAATTTCTAAATTGAGAGATTTATTCTTTTGATTTTCACGAATTTCATTCTCTTCCGGAAAATTTTTATTTATTAGCGGTTCAATATCAATATTTCGATGACTTTTCCTGGTTATTTTACTTATGTCACATGTATCACACTTAAAATCAGACACATTTACATCTTTAAGATCAATATACTCTTTCATTTTTAACATATATTTTGAATTTAAATGACACAATCTGTTATGCCACAGTTCATAATTACTAGCACTCTTATCAGTAAAATTACACTCAGAATTATAGGCAGGTTGAAGTTTAATCTCTAATCGATTATCATTTTTAAATGCTTTAGTTAGAAATTTATTATATTTGTCAAAAATTAGCACACAGTTATTTTCAGAAATAATTCTACAACCCTTATCCATTAAAGCAGTAACAGATAATAAATTATATCTCAAATCTGGTACAAAACTAACATTGTTTATTGTCAAATGTATAGAATTATTTTTACTTACCGTATCACATGATACCGTACCTGTACCCTTCGAAATTATTTTGGAATTTTTACCTGCTTGATAGATATCCTTTTCTTCAGGAATTAGATTCCTGAACCATATTTTATCTTTACACATATGCGAGCTAGCCCCGCTGTCTAATAACCATATATTATCACATAGTTCACAAGTTCACATTGTTCCGATGAAATAGTAAGTACCGAATTGTTTCTGTCCTTAACTGGATAATTTACATCGTGGTGCGTTTTTCTTCTTTGTCGATTTCCATTGGATCTGTCATTTCTTGAAATATTATTCCTGTAAAAACAATCCTTGGCTATGTGATTTGGACGTCTGCAAATGTAACAAAGTCTCGGACTTTTATTTTTCCTTGAGTAGAATACTTCAGCGGCGGTCCCTTCAGCACGAGCGGTATTCGTCAGTTCTTCTTCCCGTAGAATTTCTAGTACTTCATCCATACTTTTCTCACGTTGAGTTTTTAAAATATCTCTTACTTTCGAGAACTTTCCTTTCAGACCTCGTACCGTGTAGAATACAAGTTCTCTCTCTGTTATAGCCAATCCAAGTGTTTGACATTTTGTTGAGATGCCTCGAGCTCTGGCTATGTAGTCATTTGCAGATTCATTTGATTTTATTTCTAGATTCTTTAACTCATTGCCGGCATCTATTCTTCTATCTTCTGCTTGACCGGTAAAAGTCGATCTTATTTTTTCCCATAATAATTTCGCATTTTCTTCTGCTGCAAACTGTAGCGCCTGTTCATCAGACAATGACAGCTTTATATATGCGACGGCATCGCTATTTTTTTGGTCCCATTCGGTGGAATCCTTTTCACTCAGTCCTTCTGCTTTTACTTCGGATATGAAAGTATCCAACCTTTTAAGGCTTAAAGCAGCTTTAATTTTTAGGCTCCATATAAAATAATTAGTTCCGTTTAATTCGGGGACGTTTAACTTGTCCATGGTTTCTTTTAACAAAACTAATTTCGATTTAGAATATCAACCGCGAACTGCTACCATTTTGTTGTTCTTTCACTAATCATGGAAGACGGTAGTATTCCGAGTGACGCAGCCTTAAGCCTAAATCGTATCGTAGAATTCGTAGATGGCGGAACTCATATATACAGCTAACTCGACATCAAAGAAAATGCGAAAAGCCGCCTGTTAATAACTCATCAAATATAGGTCCTATTGTTCTGATTTTTTTAAAACAGTCTTATATCTGCAGTCTAATCCTATTCTGATTTTTTTACAATTCTACGTGCAGTATATTTTCAGATCTGTAAACCCATTTTGAAAGCAATTTCGATGGTGTAAGTTTGTCTTTTTTTTTTCTCCGAAACGGTCTAGATTTTTTTAAAAACATTAATATGTAAAATGAATCTGTTTTTGACGAAGTGGATAAGACTAACCTAGTATCCAGGAAAACTCTTAATTTTTATATAATCCGCATGAAAAAATGGACTTCTTAGGATCGCGGATTACATGTTATTCTATGGGCTAGCAGACAGAACGTTGCACATCGGTTTTGCGCGGTTTAGGTCACAGTTAAAAATCTGAATATTGGCAATAAATCTTTTTTTAAACTACGAAAACAGTTTATTATGTGCTTTAAAATACTTAGACTGATTTTTTTAAATGGAGCAGTATTTTGTAATTATAGGTATTTTATTTCATTGTTATTCATAGTAAGTAAACATTTTTTAAGGAGAAAATATTTCACATTTAAAAAAAAATTCTCGTATCGAAATTCGATATTTATCGAAAATTCTCGTATCGAAATGAAAATCCATCACGTTCGCCATAAGACTTCGCCATGTATCACTACGCGATACGCGAAGTTGACTGAAGAAATAAGAAATATCAAAGATCTTGAAATGGTATTCCAAGGGGAGAAAGTGAGTACAATTTCTAATTATCCAGACAGCATTCTTTGCAACCGATCCTTTCTAATTAGTATAATGTTCTGAATTGTTTTTATTTTCAACAATACTTATAACTGTTTTCCTTACAAAATAACGTTCATGTGTGACATAGGTATTTCTTGTGATATGTAAGTGTAATACAGATAGATTACTAATTTAATTTTGAGTTTTCTTTTAAAGAAATTAAACAAAATCTTTCAATTTTAAAGAACGCACAATTTAAATAAAAGGTATGACGAAATCAAAATTAAGATTTCCAATCCCGTTTATAAAATGATTCATTTGCGAATCGTTTCTAATAATATTATAAAAGAAAATTGACTTAAAATGACATCTTTCGTTTATTTATTTATTTTTTTTATACAACTCTTTTCAGCTTCAAAAATTAAAGCATCGTAGTATTTTATTTTTATAAAATTTAACCTAAAGGGGGAACAAAATTCTTATTGCCGTTTATCTCTGTAACAAAAGAAAAACAGAAAAAAAAACCCACCTGAAGCATTTCTTTTAGGCTAATTGATTACAGCCATGGGTGCAAGACCTTCAGTCTCAGGACTGATTTCAGTCTTGGGCATATTTTTGACTGATAGTAAATTCTACTTTATATACTTAAATTATCACGATTAGCTCAAAATGAACCGTTTTAACCTGACTGGTTGTTTTGAGCTCCTAAAAGTAAAAATTTTCATCATGATACTTTTCCTTATTTAGTAATTAAAGTTTATAGATAAATAAGATAAAACAGCTTTTTTGCAAAAGTAAGATACTTGTTTTTATTTAATTTTAAAGTTAATATGCTTAAAAGAAAGCTTTAAATAATTTACTTTTAAAAAATATAAAAGTAGCCAGCTCCCTTATATGGTATTTGTGGTAATGAAGTATAATTGTAAATAAGAACAATTCAGAACATGTTACTATTTAGAAAAGATTGGTTTCACAAAATTTCATTAGCAGCTGCATTGTAGCTGTCATGATAATTAGACTTTGTATAAACTAATAAAGTGATTACTCAGTAACCATTTCAATTAATATATTAATCTGACTCGCATCTTAAATTAAATATTAAGTTTTTATTCTGCTTTCATTAAACCAGTCACCATTCTGTAACATTCCGCATATTCCGACTACAAAAACTCTTTTTATCAATTCCACCTGTATACTGGAGGGTTGCCGTGCCACTTACAGAATAGCGCGTTTATCGCCTCGTTGTGCAATAGCATTTGAAAGATCACCACACTAACATAAAAAAGTAGCAATAAAAGAAAAACAAAATTAATCAGTTGATTGTAAAAAACCCGCTCCATTCTCGGTCGGGGGAGGAACATCACAAGAAAAAAAAACCTCGCGAAATTTGACAGTATGTTAGGGGGGGGGGGGATCCAAAACTTCATGAAAATAGTTGTAACTTTTCTAATAAATATGTTACGCATAACATATGGTAGTAATAATCAGTATATCTGATGAAAATACAAGTAATTTTTTAAAATAAACTATTTAATGATTTTTTTTTAATCCCTATTACTGTATTTGATTAATAGTAGTTCAAGAGCCATAATTTTATATTGTAATATCCTTAAAAGCACTCTGCAAGCAGTCCTTATTCAATCACAAAAGCCTGCCACTAAAAAATTTTAATGCAGAAGATGTAATGTATTTCTCAGATATAAACAATAAATTTTTCAGTTAAGAAGCACATGTATTTTACAAATATTGCTATTTCTTGGAACACTAAATATGATACATTATCGCCTTTAACACATTATTTTGGAGTAATGAAAACATTGTTATTATATTAAAATTTTTTGTAAATGAGTGTTATAATCAGAGCAGCTCATGACAGGTTTTTCTTGCAGCACTAAAATGCATGCTTTCCAAAAGTTCTTTTTTTTTTTTTTTTTTTATTATTATAAATTTTTGCCTTATTTAATGGAAGAAAATTCTGCTAAAAATAAGGCAAAGATTTCATTATTAAAAATAGTGAAAAAGAATAAATTGACCAGCCATGCATTTAGTGTTTACCACTGTTTATAATGATTTTGCCCAGTCATATTTGGATGTTATATTTCAAGGTAATATCTTTAAGGTAATTTAATAATGTGTGATCTATACCTATTATGTAAAATTTCATAATTTGCACATTTTCTGGTTCCAAGGAATGTAATTTAAAGCATGTATACGAAGTAAATTTAATGATGTATGAAATATGATCTATATAATGCAAAATTCTATAATACGCACAACTTCTCATACCAAGGTGTGCATTATAAAGATCTTCTACTGTATTCATATGTAGTTCACACATCAAAAACCTTAAAGATTTAGTATCTGTAAGAGGAGATTATTACAACTTTATATTTTTTTCATTCTGTAGCACAAATTACTCAGCTTAGAATTTCCCAATTCAAAACATTGCCATCTTGATTTTTTCCGCTGTCTTTATTTACCTCAGAAGTGATTAAGATTTTTTTATATTGTAAATCCTAAAGGTTATAATAGCAAAAAAGCATCTTTAAGCCCTTGGGAATGAGCGACCGGTATACTTGGCCACTTAAGGTGTTCAGAATCCTTCATTATTCTCACCACTTATTTTTAATTGTAAAGTTTACCTTCTTTAATGGGAGCATTTCTGTGATTCAATTACAGAAAATTTTCTGTTTTTAAAAACCTATAGTAAAAGGTTAAAAATTAACCAAAGGGCTCTTGTCGCGAAGGGGTTAAACATCTTGAATTACAGTGAACTTTAATAACACTTGGCTTTAATTGCCAGTACTCTTCCAATTGAGCTATCTGTACGACAGCCCAGCCAACACAATATTCGCTCAGAACAACTATTATCATGACATCAATTGATTGTGTGAAAAATAATTAAAAGTGTACATGATTATATATTTTATTATTAAGCAACAGACTTTGCAGATCCGATTTTCTAAAAAGCTTTAAAGATTGAAATCTCTAGGCTGGAGTGGGAAAGTGGTAATTTTGAGGAATAGGAGGATAATTTATATAGAAGAATTTTCTGTATAAAAATAAAGATTTAATTTTTTTTAATGTTGGCGAGTAGGGGGAGGGAGAAGAAGTGAAATGTACAGTCGTGGAAAAAAAAAGTAAACACCCTCTACTAACTCCTTAACAAATTATTATCGTAGACAAAAGTTATTGGTACCGAACGATTGGAAATAAAGTCTATTTTTAAATGATATATAAAATTTGCTTAGGGGGCCATCTACATATTAAAACAAATCCAAACTTCATTTTTTTCAATGGCAATACCCAATTTTAACGAGATATTTCAAATCTTCGGTTCAAACTATGCCTAGGCACCAAATTTCAAGTAATTTGAATAATAAGTTTTTGAAATATAAACATTCAAAATTTAGTGCTTCTAATATTAAATTATATTTTCATATTTTTATTCATATCTCCTGAAATTATGCTCCTAATGTGCTAATTTTTTGTGTAGCAGTAATACTAACATACCCAAACATAAATACGTTGAATTTGCAATTTTTATAATTTTATGATATGAATTATGAAATTAATATTCGAAAAAAATATGAATTGTAACCTAAAATTTTTTTGATGGATTTAGATTTATTAAGTCCTGCTTTATGGAAATCCAAAATTTCACATTTTTCTTCCAAATAGTTTTCAAATTATGCTTAAAAAACGGCAAAATTATGGTTTAAGACTATGATAGAAGTGACTAGATATTTTGAAATGTCTTACGCTGTCCTGTAATCTAGCAAACTTCATTGACTGCTTGAGTGACGCTTAAGGTGCCTTGATCAAGAAGGGTCTCTCTCGGTTAACAATCGAGTGCCGAACTTCAATTTGGATACAGCCCTTAAAATAAGCTTGTTTTAAAATAATTAATTTCTCGGGAACTTATAGTACGAATTGCATAAAAATTTGTTTTTAGGCTAATTAAATTGTGTAGAATTCATTTATGCTGTAAAAATTGTGTACTGCTATTGAAAAAAAAACAAAGTTATGGTTCGTTTTAATATGTAGATAACCCCTTAAGCAAATTTTATATACATCATTTAAAAGTAGACTTTATTTCCAATCGTTCGGTACCAGTAACTTTCTTCTACGGTAATTTGTTGAGGAGTTAGTAGGGGGTGTTTACTTTTTTTTTTCCATGACTGTACATTAGGGAAGTTAGATCTTATCTATTTATTTATGTTAGTGAGCAACAAATGTTGCAGATTTTTTTTTTTTTTTCAAACTAATTTTTGAAAGATTTTATTATTTAGGTAAGCTGGAAAGGTGGGTGCAAAAGCAGAAGTGGAATCTTCGGAGCTCAGGGGATTATTTTATATGATTTATTATTATTGTTAATAAAGAATTTTAAATAGGGATGGTGAAAGATTATTTTATATAAAATTAAAGAATGTTTAATTTTTTTGCACTAGGAATGAGAAAAGGGAAAAGCAGAAATTTGTAGTTTTGGATTTAATATAAATGTATGGAATTACTTTTATAAGTGAGCGATGATTGTTATATATATATATATATATATAAAGGTTTAAAGAGTAATATTTCTTGCTGTTTTTCTTAACAAAGTAATTTTTTTATATAGTAAAATTTAACATAGCTTTTTATATCTCTGAAGCAAACCAACAGAAATACCCTCTAAACATGCATGTTGTACATTACTTCCATATCTTACCAAAGAGTTCTTATAAAAATCTCATTGCACGATGCTCTTTAAAATTGAAGTATGGTCATCCTTTTTTGCGGGGAGGGAGGGGGGAGAGATTGAAGGTGAATTGAAATCCTGACTATGAATTCTTTGTATTGGTCTTTAATTTTTTTTGTGTGTGTTTATTGTTTTATTTATTTTTTTCAATAACCTCAAAAAAGTAATGATATCAATGCAAAAACCCTTAACGGGTTAAAAGTTTGTGACGCAGCACTTTATCTTATGCTCTAAGAATTTTAAATATGGAACTTAAAAATAATGATATCAAATTTTGAGTGACGCTATGCTATTAATTATAATCTCTCTATATATTATTTATTTCATCTTTTTATTTTTTTATAATCGCATGTGCAAAAATTATGTTCAATTTAAAAAAATGTATAAAAGTTTATTCATTGATGCTTTAACATTTACACCTCTCATAAATTCCAAGTATGAGTTTTAAAAGATATGATATCAAAATTTTAGTGACGCTTTGATGTGGCTTTAAACGATTTGTTTTAAAATTAAATTTAAATTATTTTTGTTTTGGCTAAGATATATTCACACATCTAAATAATAGTTTTAATTTTCCAATATGCTTTAAATATGTCACTTTCACTGAATTTATATAATGTTTAAATGTATTTATTTGAATAAATTGATTTATCCTTTGTCCAATGCTATTAAAAATTTAAAATAAGATTTGCGTAAATAATTTTTTTGCGTCATTGTATCCAAACTAAGGGAAATGTATTCAAATGGATACTATGAGGCAAAAAAATTATTTACGCAAATCTTATTTTAAATTTTTAATAGCATTGGACAAAGGATAAATCAATTTATTCAAATAAACACATTTAAATGCATTATATAAATTCAGTGAAAGTGACATATTTAAAGCATATTGGAAAATTAAAACTATTATTTAGATGTGTGAATATATCTTAGCCAAAACAAAAATAATTTAAATTTAATTTTAAAACAAATCGTTTAAAGCCACATCAAAGCGTCACTAAAATTTTGATATCATATCTTTTAAAACTCATACTTGGAATTTATGAGAGGTGTAAATGTTAAAGCATCAATGAATAAACTTTTATACATTTTTTTAAATTGAACATAATTTTTGCACATGCGATTATAAAAAAATAAAAAGATGAAATAAATAATATATAGAGAGATTATAATTAATAGCATAGCGTCACTCAAAATTTGATATCATTATTTTTAAGTTCCATATTTAAAATTCTTAGAGCATAAGATAAAGTGCTGCGTCACAAACTTTTAACCCGTTAAGGGTTTTTGCATTGATATTAATTTTCACTAAGTCCGTGGATATTCACAGAACAAACAGTTTATTAAACGAAAACACTGCACAAACACAAAACAATTAATTTAAAGATAAATTTCTCACACAGATTACTTTTTCATAATAACTTCACACAGAATATTTTTTTACGTCTACACTCTTCTATCGTTCGCACGCAGACTGAGTGCGCCGGGAGAAAAGACTGGCAGTGCGCAGATATAATGCGCATAAAAAATGTTCGCTCGCCTTTAAACCCAACAAGTTCCACATTTCGCAACCAGGGGTGCACTCTATTCTAAACAAACCTCTATCCGAACGAAACTCCGTTTTACATACTATCCGTAGATATATTAGTCGAGGAGATTGAGCCCATAGCACCCGAGATAAGAATGGTGCCCCTGGCGGTAAAAAGTGGAACTAAAATATGTAAGGCTATGGTGCATAATATGAAAGAATGGTCAAAGGGGTGTCGGTAAAAGTTGGAACAGTGCTCCCTGGGTGAAAAGGGTGGAGGTTTGAAAAATTGCTTAAAATACACAAGTTAGAGCCCGGAGAGGTAAATAATATAAGACTTTTTGAAAATTTTATGATTTGTCGTGTGGTCTGAGGTATTCAGCTATACGTATGCAAAAAGTCATGTCTCCAACTTAATTAGGGGCTCCCTTAGAAAGAATTGCTTAAAATACATATGTGGTAGCTCAAAGGGTTAAGCGTAAGACTTTATCAAGATTTTACGATTTGTCGCCTGGCCTCAGGTGTTCTGCTATAAGTATGCAAAATTTCAAATCTGCATTTTAATAAGGGGCTCAGTTAGAAAGAATTGCTTAAAATACGCATGTGGAAGCCCAAAGGGTTAAATGTACGACTTTTTCAAAATTTTATGATTTGTCGTATGATGGTGTTCAGCTATAAGTATGCAAAATTTCACGCCTCCAACCTAAATAGGGACTCACTTGGAAAATATTGTTTAAGATACATATGTGAGAGCTCAAAGGGTTAAATGTATGTCTTTTTCAAAATTTTATGGTTTGTCATTTGATGTGAGGTGTTCAGCTATAAGTATGCAAAATTTCACACCTCCAACCTAAATAGGGGATCACTTAGAAAGAATTTTTTAAAATACACATGTGGGAACCCAAAGGGTTAAATGTACGACTTTTTGAAAATTTTATGATTTTTCATTTGGTGTGAGGTGTTCAGCTATAAGTATGCAAAATTTCACGCCTCCAACCTAATTAGAGGCTCACTTTGAAAGAATTGTTTAAATTACACATGGGGGAGCACAAAGGGTTAAATGTACGACTTTTCCAAAATTTTATGATTTATAATTTCATGTGAGGTGTTCAGCTATAAGTATGCAAAATTTCGCGCCTCCAACATAATTAGGGCTCACTTAGAAAGAATTGTTTAAAATACACATGTGGGAGGGCAAAGGGTTAAATGTACGACTTTTTCAAAATTTTATGATTTGTCGTTTGATGTGAGGTGTTCAGCTATAAGTATGCAAAATTTCACGCCTCCAACCTAATTAGGGCTCACTTAGAAAGAATTGTTTAAAATACACATGTGGGAGCCCAAATTGTTAAATGTACGACTTTTTCAAAATTTTATGGTTTGTCATTTATGTGAGGTATTCAGCTATCAGTATGCAAAATTTCACTCCTCCAACCTAATTAGGGGCTCACTTAGAAAGAATTGTTTAAAATATCTCAGTTATTAAAATATATCAATTTGTTGATTTTCTGTAAGCAAGTAAACCCAGATAAACCCCCAGTAAGTATTTTTTTTTAATAGATAGGTTTACAGTGGAAGTCTATGGGAATTTGACGAAATATTAGAGATATCGCCAAGGTGGCGTCACTTTTGGCAACTAATTTTGGTCGCCAAATTTGGCGATATATCGCCATGTTGGCGAGAAACTTGGCGGTATTTGTCGGCAGAACAGCGTCCCCTCTTAAGGCAAATTAAAATTTCGCCTAAAAGACGTAATGTTAAAATAAAAATGGGCAACCCTAGGTGGGTAATTCATCGATTTTCTCAATTTTTTTTATTTTTTTTCTTAGTTTTACAGTGTAAATGAACTTCGCACCGAATTTGAAGTGTGTAGCTGCAGTAGATATACGAGATCTTTTTGATGAATGAGTGAGTCAGTCAGTCAGTGGTAAAATTATCGATTATCAGACATTTTCAAATGTCATTATCTCGGAAACTAATTATGCGTTATTTATAAAATTTTGGATTTTAGGTAATTACGGTGGCCTTACTACACATTTCGTATAACAAGTACGTAGGCCTCATAGATTTTCAGTAGTAGAGCATAGAAATTTGACGAAAACAGCTCGAAATGGTTCGTGTAAATAACACACGGCTATGTCAGGCGAACTTGGCTGACACACTGCCGTGTGTCTAGATTATGCACAAATATACATATGTTTTGTATGTAACATGCATAAATTAAGAATGCATTTTTAATTGCTTAAATAAATTGAGTATGTATACATACATACACAAGGCTGTCACAGGCTACTATTTTTTAATTCTATTTCGCACAACTTTTTCAAAACAAAAATTGTTTACATACGTTCTGACAACATTTGCAAGAGAAATATACTACAAAATATATTTTAAAAAAATAATGGTGCGAACAGAATATAAAAATAGTCGCCTGTGGCAGCCATGATACGAAATTATATATAGTACTGTGGGGAATTTCGTAAGTAACACCTGCATCAGACTGAATGTCTCCGACTCCGTATTGCGGCTCGAGATTAAATAGGTAACGAAGCTGCGTGAAGTGGAAATGCAGAAAAAGTAAATAGAACGAGAGAGAGTTCGGACGACGCGGGTTTTGTTAAAAAGAATCAGAATATTTTCGACGAAATAAGATAGAAGATTTAAATGCCTTATGAAAATCTTAGAAATATTCAACGACGCTAAATAAATGAAGCCTAAGTTATTGTTTTAAAGCTAAATATAGATTGAAAAGAGTGCTTTTAATTGTATTTTTGTTTTGTCTACGTCTTAATAAATGTCAGTGTTTGTCTTAGAAGTGAGTCCTGATTTATAAATAGAGTCTCATCCCATAGTACAAAGTAAGCAAATGTTATTTTCCGTGACCCCGTAACTGGAATGATAAGCCACATCCATAAAACACAAGTTTATTAAAAGTTAGTATAAAAAAATGTCAATGTGGTGGAGCTGGGATATTGCTCTAACAATGATAAACTTTAATCAGCAATTACTAATTACTGAGCTAACGAAAATTAGGGTAAGCGACGGAGTTAATCCCCCCCCCCCCCCCATTAAATTATGCTATTCCCAAATAAACTTCGGTAAAATTGCTACTTTAATCGTATTTAAGAAGACAGCTACGTGGAAGATCACAAAATTTACTGAAAACACTCTAGATTCTAGCACTTTGAAATACTTCGATGTCACTAAATAGATTCTGATAACCTAAAAACCATAATTTTAGTGAATGCGTGAAATATTCCAATGACTGCCACACCATAATTATAATGTGCGCATACAAAAAAATTAAATCGCCTGAGTTTTAGCTAGAATCTAAAATTACCTCACACTCAGCTCATTATGAATACACTTGATTAATTTTAACACAATTATTCTAATTGGTAAATATATCACACGGGTTGTAATTTTACAATTGGACGAAAAAGTTTACAGACGAACCAGGGACCTTTTTGCCTGAGTTGCCAATGCTCTGCCAATTAAGCTATCCTGGACAAATCTGGCAGACAAGCGACACAATTCCCTGCGCAACCAAATGGTCCCTGGTTCAAATCCTGGTCTAGACACTTTTTCAGCCAGTTAGAAAATTACAACTTGTGTTGTTATGAATAGCTTACATATGCAGTTATAAGATTATAAGTATAAATTTTAATTATCAAAAGTAAAAATCATATTAAATCAAACTATGTAATGACTTAATGCATCAAATAATAATAATTCTCATTATAAAGAGCGGCATGAGGTTTATTTTTTTTTAATCAAAACACATATTCTTAAATGATTAGTAAACTAAAAATGTTAGAAATAAATAATGTTCCTTCTGATTTATGTATTTCTTTTAATCAAAACACCGTAGTTTGAAAACAGTTCTCTGTCTAATTTTTCATATAAGTAAATATACGCAGAAAAACAAAATAGGGTTCAACTATATACTGATTTAATACATCTTACAAATAATAATAGTTCTCATTATAAACAGGGGAATGAGGTTTAATTTTTTAACGTCAAAATAACCCTATATCAAAACACATATTCTTAAATGATTAGTAAACTAAAAATGTTATAAACAAATAATTTTCATTCTGATTTCTGTATTTTCTTTTAATCGAAAGACCATAGTTTGAAACATTTCTCTATCTAATTTTTCGTATAAGAGAATATACATACAAAAACAAAATATGGTTCAACTATATACTGATTTAATACATCTCACAAATAGTAATAGTTCTCATTATAAAGAGGGGAATGAGGTTTATTTTTTTAATGTGAAAAGAACCCTATGTCGAAACACATATTCTTAAATGGATAGAAAAATCAAATGTTATAAATAAATAATTTTCATTCTGATTTCTGTATTTTCTTTTAAAATCAAAACACCGTAATTTGAAAGCACTCCTCTATCTAATTTTTTTTTTAAAGAAATGCACACAGAAAAACAAAATATACAAATTTTCATATTATAAATTAAAACTATCTCAAACTCAGTTTAACATAAAAAGATTGCGTATGTAGTTATAAGATTCTCATTTAAATTGTTTTTATTAGAAGGAAAGAGTTACATCACATCAAATTGTCTACTGGTTAAAGAGGGCACAGGACCTTTGAGTTTGCCGAAACAATAAAAAAAAAAATCGCCTTCTTCAAAGTATCAAAACACAAACAATATGCAATTAAGATCTTTTTCCCCCTTCCTGCCTAAAGAATATATCCTTAGCTACATTATCCAGAAAAATAAATGTTGTATGTACAAAATTAATATTTAAATTAATTTAAAAATTCATCTTACTAATGCGTGATTAAGTGCTGGGCGCATGATAAAGCTCTAAATCATGCATAAAGAAAACAATTTTTGAACAAAATAAAATCATAACACACCTACTTCTAACTTTAAACCAAAATATACGCAAAAAGTTTTGTTTAAAATTTAATTTTAGCACAAAATAAAAAAAAGTTCAAAAATCTCAAATTTTTTTTCAAGTTTTTCAAGTGCAAAAAAATAAATAACCAAAATATGTGAAGTTTTTTGGTTTTAACCTGTAGACTATAAAGAAACGCTTATTTGGTTAATTTTTTTAAGCTGTAGCTTACATAGTTTAAAAGTAAGAGTGCGCGTAAACTCCAAATTTACTAAACTGAGAAAACGCGTTTTAAAGTTTGAATATCTAAGGACCTTCCATTGTACTCACCGTCTATAAGTGATTATAAGTCAAGAAATAATGCAGATTTTTTAATGCGTTTTTTTGCATATTGTTGAGAAATTTTCAAACATTCAGAGTAAACCGAAAACTGATTTTTTGACCGTTTAAAGGTCCTGTGCCTCCTTTACGCATGTTGCAAATAATAATAATAATTATTATAAAGAGTGGAATAATACATATACATATACTATACATATTAATTTCAAATAAATAAATTTCGACTTACATGTTTTTAAGTGGAACGTAGACTACAAATCTGCCAAATAAATATTTAAAAACCGTGCAAAAACTCGAAATTTATACCACATGAGATAGACACTACACACTCCGAAATTCACTTCAAATTTATGAAGTTATTTTCAAGTGAATATTTTGCTATTTTTATGTAACGCACTAAGAATGAAAGTGGTTAACAGAAAGAAAGTACTATCCCACGCAGCCTCTTGCCTATATACGGAGCGTTTTTTTAACCAACTCAGAGTTGTTCTAAAAAAAGTTTTTTAGTAACCATTGCGGCGGGGGTTCTAGATTCTTGCAGTTGACCTCTTTCAAGGCTAGAGTCATACAGATCGGGTTTTTGCCGTCATTTCTTGCCAAACATGCCGCAACTATGTAGACACAGACTCACCTTGTTTGCTGCAAATACGCCCCCCCCCCCCCCCCACTTACGTACATACACACATACATCCAATCGCTTTATCTATCACTTTAAACTTTACCATACTTCCCTTAATTTTTATTTTATGCAAAAATTTCAAAAAACTAAATAAAAAAATTAAGATATTATTTCTAAAAAATACTAACGTATTGTATTCCATTAATTTTAACACAGTTATTCTAATTGGTAAATAAATCACATGAGTTGTAAATTTCCAACTGGGCGAAAAAAATTTACAGCTCATATGATTTATTTGTCAATTAGAATAACTGTGTTAAATTTTAACCCCCTCCGCTGCGCATCCCGCGATTACAGGCAAAGTAAAAGTTGCAAAATTTGCGCAGCCCACGACTTCCGGGATCCTTTTTTTAATGATCTGATTCTATATTAAAAAAGAAATCTTTTACAAATATATATATATATATATATATATATATATATATATATAATGAAGGGAACGAATATTTTTTCCAACTGGATTAAATCATATTCAAGGCTGGATGTGATTGATTGACTTCAACTGTGCTACTCCAGCCTTGAATATGAATATATATATATATATATATATATTTACATATTTTAAGTCTAAAATATATGTATATTTGAAAGATGTAATAAAAAAACATGCGCAAGTTTTGAAACTATTCTGATTTTTAGAAAATTACGCAGCGAGAGCGTTAATGTAGCGTAATTACGTATCCATCGTTTTCTGCAATTCCAATACCTGCGATTTATTTTGTTGAGCTGATTCATATATCAAACCAGACGCTATGTTCAATAAGGTTAGCTGGGTGAATTAAGTCCTCCCGATTCGTCCGGGATCTCCCAGTTGGTAGAGCGTTGGCAGCTTTAGCCAAGAGATACCTGGTTCGAATCCTGAACCGGACATTTTTCGCCCAGTTGGAAATCTACAACTCACACTAAAGTATTGTACTATCCCCAACCTTTCTTTTCGTAAGTAATCTTACTTAAACTCCCTAGTAGTAATTTTTCCTTTTCCAGAAACTCTTTTCCCCATAATTCCTGTTTTGTTACTTAAATTTATCCCCTCCCCTTTTTGCTACCGCAGCTACCAGCCATGTTTAGTTTGCTAACCCTTTATTTTTCTCCATTTGTGAGGGATGTGTGTAATACCACATATCCTGGTATAGACCACAGAAGGCCCGGACAAATATTTGCAAATTCTGGAATAGAAAGTTTCTTTATACTAATAAGAGTGATGGTAGTGGGGGAAAGGGAATATAAGGGTACTGTTCGGCTCTCTTTAAAAATTGAATCTAAACAAAATCACAACTTTCGCTTTCTTTTCTGGAAACTTCATTTGGTTTTCATATATTTAATCTTGTCTTAACATTTATCCTTAAACAAAGTGCGAGATTTTGCGCGATATTAAATTCGAAACACATGTATAAATTAGCCTATAAAAAAACCCATAAACAAACTTTAAATAACGATTAGACATACGATAGCATTATTATTTTATAACTAGAATTGAAGCAAAATTTTAGTTTTAATGAAATTGAAAAAAAAGTAGTAGGATTTCATTACCCTTCTCAATAAAGTCACTTTAAGTAAGTAAAGTAAGTAAGAAAGTAAAGTTATACTTTCAGGATAAATTAACTCGTGGCTCCCTTCGTCAAGTTAAGCATACAGGTTTTGTCCCACTATCTTCTGATGCTTCTAATCTATTAAAGACGTGAATTATCACTTTTCTAACTAAGCGTAACCAACAGAGTGAAAAATATCCAAGCTGGGAATCGAACCCGGGCCCCTGGAATAGCGCTCCAGTGCTCTACCATTAAGCCACGAGGACGATGACCCAGCTTGGCATCTCTCACTCACATAAGTCGGTAAGACTGCTACCGCAGCAATTAGATGGAAAAGTCTTCATGAGCACGCAATCTTGCGGCGAAACGTGAGGCGCAAATGAACCCAGCATCGTTGAATATACAATTTAATTAATTTTTCAACTACTTTTCAGCTGCGGTAGCAGTCTTACCGACTTATGTGAGTGAGAGACGCCAAGCTGGGCATCGTCCTCGTGGCTTAGTGGTAGAACACTGGAGCGCTATTCCAAGGGCCCGGGTTCGATTCCCGGCTTGGACATTTTTCATCTATTGGTTTACGCTTAGTTAGCAATGTGATAATTCACGTCTTTAATATTCAACAATTTCAAGCGTAATTTCACTGCTGAAAAGTAGTTGAAAAATTAATTAAATTGTTTCTAATCTAGCTGAGATTCGAATGCTGGGTCTCGGTGAAATCTGCGGATTCTTTCATACAGCCTGTATATGACCTACCCACCTCGTAATACACTAAAGATTAGTTAAGTTTTAACATGCATATTACAGTGGAAAACGCACATCCATCAATTACGGTTCAGAGTCACTCCTGTAACTGAATTATTTTGAATATTTCTGTAAATAAACGATAAATCCTAAGTCTTCAATAATCTATAGATAACATGTTGTAGTGTATCTCAGTAATATTTATCAATTTCATTATGTTTGAAATAGTGTATCATCATTAAAATAGACTGCGAACGATTTCCCCCCATAAATCATAATCTAATGAAATTCTTTTGTACATCCCTGTACCCAATCTATAATTGCTATTTATTCTATATTCTTTAGAAAACATGTTGTTTTCCTCCTCAATGATACACTTCATTATGTTTGGAACGGCATAACATCATTAAAATGCACTGAAAACGATTTTTCTCCAATGACCGTGATATAAAGGAATACGCTTGAATGTTTCTGTAAATGAACTACTAGAAAACAGGAATTCTGCTTTTTCAGAATTTAGTGTTGCCCCGATGAAAAAAAAAATATATGTATATATAAATAGTACAAAACATATTTCAATTTTAAGATTTACAGCACACGCTTTTATTTTATGTAAAATGACGTCATTCGCATCCGCTTAAGAATTCCACATTTACGATTCACTCTTAAACAGCTACAGTAAGGTAGGCATAGGACGTCACTATCGCGAAATAATACACAATTGCAGCAAAAAGATGACGTCATAAAAAAAAAAAAAAAAAAAACGGCCGTCTAATGATTTATAGGCCTTCATTTGTTTCTAACATTGATATAAGATACTTAAAATTAAATATAGTTTATAATAGCTTCCTGTTTTAACAGAAATCCTTCTTTTATATTATTTCAAAATAGCACATATTTTAATTACATTTTCTTTCGGTTATTATGAAAAAATGGCAACAAAAATATATAATTAATATTTTAGAACTATTTCTCCTTTACTTTCTACAGAAATGGAGTACTTCCGTTGCCAATATTAAGCAAATGACTCCAAAAACTACAAAAAAAATATTTCAAAAATAAATAGAGATGCAGTTTTCAAACAAATTGCATTTAAAAGTACTTTTTTTCCCAATACGACGGTATAAAAATTGAAAATGTGCGATGTTTAGAAGTTTAAAAAATGGCTATAGAGTACTAAATCGTAGTGCTTTGTTTTACTGCTGACTTCTGTAAGGCAACGTTATTTTTTGAAAACGACACAAAATAAGCTGGGAGAAAGAAATAGCATACCGTACCGGGGGCTAATAAAGGCTACACACTTCATTTTCAAATGCGAAGGTGCCATGGTTAACTTCAATAATCTATATTAATTACATGGCAATCCGAGTATATTTATGCGAGTTAGAACAAACCGAATTCATAAACACTTTTCAACCATGTTGAAAAGTGTTAAAAATGAAGCACAAATTAAATTTAAAACAAGGAAGTGAAAGTTACAAGAATATTTTGATGGGGATTTCCATTAAGAGGCGATCAGTGTCTTTCTCTCTGCCCCTCCACTTTGTCACTGGTTTAAAGAAGCTTTGTGTTTTTGAAGAATGCTTCCACTTGTTTGAAAAGCACTTTCGTTATCAATGTGCGCGATCAAATTCTTTTAACAAAAACTTCAGAAGCTTTATAAAATGTAGTACCAGTCATGATGCAGAAAGATTTTCACTTGCGACTTAATATTAATCAGGAAAAATTACGATCTCGTATAATTCTGAAATACTTCTTGTTGATTTTGTTGGAGTATTCAAGATAATTATATTTAATAGGCCAGTTGAGAATGTAAGTTAAAATTTATTTGATAACATTTTTATTTAATTATATTCTTTTTCTTTTTTAATAGCCATATCAAATCAATAGACATGTTTAATTTAATTTGCTTTACTTTTAATCTATATGATATGTAATGAAATTGATAAATGTCGTTGAGGTTTACATACTATTAATTATTTCATGTATAATATAAGTGTATATAGCATTTACAGGGATACACAAAAGATTTTAGATACTATATTGTATCCGAAGTACTGTACATTAGCGATGATTGCTGGAAATGCACTTTTAATTCTGTTATGTGCTTTAATGTTTCACTATATTTATGCATAGTATATGGTGTGTATAAATGCTGTAATTCATATACAGGGGTACACAAAACAATTCGTAATGGTTACTGGGTATGATTGCAAATTGCTTAAAGGTGGTTTTTAAATGAGTTATGCATTTTTACGTTGAACTGCATTTAGTTTACTAAGAAATGTTTGCATAACATAGATAAAATGATATACAGGGTCACACAAAGAATTGAATACATGGCCGTCTATAAATGATAATTTCTGGAAATGTGATTTCAATAGTTTTAAGATTGTTTTATTTTGGATTAAACCTTAGCTAAATAGTGGCGCGTAATAAAGGTACTAGGTTAACTACAGGGTTGTACAAAAGTATACAAGTATGTTTCCATCTATTAGTATAAATTGCTGAAAGAGAAATTTCAACCTGTTATGCGTTTTCTTGCTAAACTAAATTTTCACATTATATATAGATAGTTAAAAGATAGTTGTTACTTAGCCAGTTTAAAAGATTCTGGCTAAGTGGATTTCGATGAAACTTGATCGGTTAGTAAATATTTTAGTGAATGTTTTAGTATAAAACGGATATAATTTGCTTGGTATTGCTTGGTCGTCAGGTTGCTTGATTGTAGAATTATGGCTGAAAGTTCTAGAATCTTTCGAATCCAATTATTATGAACGATTAGCATTTTCAATAAGTTCAATTAACGGATTCTGATGAGACTTGCATTGATAACTTTTCATGAACGCTTTTAGTATATTGCATATTGTTCTATCGTTCTTTACCGAATCCTACACTAAATTATCAACTAAAGAAGTTAATCCTTAACAGCCTAAATTTTGTATGACTCAATAAAAGACATAATAGCGTAATGACGTTCATATTGTTTTCAGCAATTCGGATGGACATTCCAGGTAACTGTTCATATTGCTTTAAAACGCACGGTGAAATTCACAGACATATTTCGTTTGATTCAAGCTTTCTTTAGAAAAACCGACCAGCGTAGCGGGCGAAGGCTGATAGTATAATGATAAATAGGTATAACGGATTGTATATCTTTACGATTGGCTTAATCTATGTACTTTCGAATTGGCTGTAAAATTTATAGAAGTTTAATGTGACATAAAGCTCAACGTTACTTTCAGCGAAAATTATTTCAATTAACTAGAACGAATATGCATATAGTTTGTTGATTTATGAAAATCATTCACTTCGTATCAAAATTTTCTAAAATCTCTCTATTCTAAAAAAAAGTAACTACCGCTGTCACCGCCGCCGGCTTTGAATTTTTTGTGACCGGAGATCTTTCTTCGTTAATATTAAGAAAAATAATGCATACAAAAATATGAAAATCGGTAGTATTATACAGAAATGTTTGATAAACACGCTGATGCAGACAGTTTTCAAATCGAAGAATTATTTTAAGAGATATTTAATGCTAAAGTTGGACAAAATCGTTCCACTAAAAAAGTTTTATAGGAGCAAAAACTATTCATGAGAATTTAATGATTTTTAGATCATTTTATACGTTTGAAGGTCCCGGTGTGCAGACTGTATTTCTTTTTTTAATTTGACTCATTTTTTGAGGTTTTATTTCTATTTTAAATTCAAATTTTCAGCATTTCTAAAGATATTTTTTACATAACTTAGAAAGTGATATTAATTTTAACTGTTGCCAACTGTATAAACAGCGCAAACAATAATGTTTGCATAATGTTTGCTTAAAAAAAAAAAAAAAAGTATTTATACGTGTGTGACTATTATAAACAGAAAAAAACATTTGGATTTAGAATTAAATAATTATGTACAAAAAGCAGGAACTTATTAAAAATGACGTCATAAAAACTATATTTACACGTGACTTTTAAGAGAGAAAGGAAATTGTAAAATAATAATTTCATTAACATACGTTAGAAGCCTTAAATAGGAGAAATTACGTCATATTTATGTCACATTGCAGTTATTACATAAAATGAACACAAAATAATATTGCAAAACAGTTATAATTTAGAAATTGCGCAAGACATTTATTTGATATTTTGAGAAGATACCTTTCTACTATTTTTGTTAGGAAAGCGCAAATAATATTTAATTTGTAACAAAAGTATTTTCACGTGAATATTAAAAAGAGAAAGAATAGTTTGGTCAAAATTATGTCAGATTAAAAACGATTAATTTAAAATGTCTTAATTAAAAGAATTTTCTTTTCACTTTGTTAAAAAATACCGGGAGACAAAGACTCTGTTTACTTAATTCCTTTTATATTAGCTTATTTTGAAATGTTTAACTTATTTTACTTAATCTTTACTTTACTTTTTAAGACGACAACAGCGATTGTATTTTTGGTACTACTCAGTTATCCCGTCGACCAAAAATCTATCATTCGCCAAACTATAAGATTAAATGCCAATAATGGTTGATCGTAAATGTTACATTAACTTGACTTTAAGCCAGTTACACGTGTCTACGTCATCAAGTTATTTTTATTTCGACGTTTTATTTGTATTTTTATTAATGTTTCACTAATTTATTTGTTCTTTCGTTATTTAAAATAAAAATTATGTCAATTTGTATAATTTGACGAGTGGTTTGGCGATTTATATAATTTGGCGAAATTGGTCGACGGGATAATCAAGTAGTACCGCAGCGGATTTGGCGTTAAAATTCCCCAATCAAAGAGAAATGAATAGAAATCCGTTTATAGGGAGATCGCCACTGTTTTTTAAATTATAATTAAATCTTCCGAAATCTTTTTAAAGCCGATCAAATTAGCGTACTTTTAGAGTCTGCGGTGTCTGAACGGGGGGTGACGAGCGTAGCTCGTAGGGGGCAGAGCCCCCTAGTGTATTAAATCAAAATAATGTATAATGTGTGAAGGCATTTGCACTAGCAAAAGCCATGCTTTGTTTGGATTCGCGAAGCATTATTTAGTAAGATAAATATTTGAAAGTAACAATATTTTTTATATTATTTTTGCATCTTTATTAAGCAAAAACGTTATTTTATGCTTGGCGCATTTTAATTTTAGAAATGTAAATTCAGCCAAATAACTAAGAATTTCCTCGGAATATTTTTTATTTATGTTATAACGAATTTAACAATTGATTTTATTTGTTTACAATTCTTTTGTCGCCACTTTACAAAAAAAAAAAAAAAACATAATATAATTCTTTTAAAATGCGTAAGCATAGTCTGCGTAAATGATTTCACATAATAAGAATAAATTGTGTATTGGAATTCTTAACACTAAAAAATACTTTTATAATTGAATGCAAATAATTGAATTTTCACAAATTTTAATTCATTCAAAATATGCTATAATTTTCATAAAAAAGGTATTTTAAAAATTTCATAAAAGAAATCGTGAAACTATTTAATTAATCATGATTCTAGCCATAATGACTAAGTCCATGATTTATATTTTCTTCTGAAAATATACTTGTTTCATTTTTTATTTGCAAAAATATGTAAAATAAATTAAATAATAATAATAAAAAAATGCAATTTAACAAATTACAACGACAATTTGGAAAATGATTTTTTCAACGACTAAAATTTAAGACATAAAAAATAGCACGGAATTGATCCTACATTACGTACGCCATGGATTAAACATTAAAAGTGTTATTACACGTAAAAGTTGCAAGCGACAGAAATCGCCTGCGACTCGTACATATTATCCACCTGAAACTTAAGTATTATCCAAGCATTTCATTGGCTGTTCGGGAAAAGGCTTTTCCATCGTCAGATTTCCAAGAAATCTGACGGCCCATTTTAAATGAAATTTCATTCTTAAACTTCTAAACATCCCATAATATTACTTTTTATATCGTCGTATAGAGAAAAAAATCTACTTTTAAATGCAATTTGTTTGAAAGCTGTATCTCAATTTGTTTCTGAGTTATTAATTTTTTTTGTAGTTTTTATTACTTTTTTGTCATAGTGGCAAAACTCTGTTGTCCATCTCTCTTGACAGTAAAGGGAAATACATATTACTGTATAGACCCATCAGAAAACGAATAAATTGCAGATTAAACCAATAAAAACCTTCAGATATGCATTTGATTTCCTACCCTGACGAGGGCAATAACCATTTTTCAAAATGGTTAATAAAATCATACATTTTGTTAAGGTTATTCTGTAAAAAAAATAATATTGCGCAAATCTACAGGTGATAATTTATTTTTATGTTTAATTTCAAGTCAAAATACTGAATAGTTTTTTTTTTGTAAAGTGTATGACAAAATGTAATTTGTGTAGCTTAGTAGAGGATTCGCTTCGCTCATTCTAATAAACTAGCAATATGGTAGTCAGGGTATTAGCAACCGAGTAATCTTACAAAGAAAGTCCTTAGGTACTTATAAAGCGCGCACTCAAAAAAAAAAAAAAAAAGCTAATGAGACTATTTATTGTGCGTAATAAAGGATCAGTCAACTTTAGCGGCGGAATTCCAGAAGACAGTCTGTAAAATAATAAAATGCTTTCGAATATTTCAACATTGAGGACTCATTTAATATATTTAACCTCCTTCCTTCGCATCAATGCTGGGAGAAGAGGAAGACCAAAAATATTGGCCCTCGATTTTAGCGCCTAATGCTTGCAGCGCCGTCTATCGCTACTATTTTCAACTAAAAATGGGATTCTCAGTAAAAAAACTCCTGACATCTTACATAACTCTCCTGTAAAAAATTTTTCATAGCTGTCATCATTTGCCAGTTATTGAATTTTAAAATCAGTCAGTCCCTTTTACGAAACCCATTATATATATACGTATATATACATATTTAAGTATTACGTGGCAGCGCGATACTTATTTATTTCCAGTGTTACTTCTCAATGTTAATTTAACATAGAAAAGCCTATGGAGATCATAACTTTCTCATTTTTTCTTCCCACATTTTTGTCCCTGATGCCACTCATTTTTTTAATTTTTACTAATTCTAATAATATTATAAATTTAAAGTATGAAAATATTTGCCTGACATGAGGGTCAAAACGGATGATAAAATGCCTTTGCATATGAGTGATTTATAACCCAGAGAGTAACATGGGTTAATTTTTATTTACATTTTTCAAATATTTTTCTTAATAATTTCAAATTTCGCTATTTTTATTGAGAATCAACGGACATTTTCCCAATAAAATTTAATTTTTTTTTCTATGTTGCCAATAATTCAAAAGCCGTAATAATAATTTGTCTATTTTTAGTTGAATGATTTTCGCGTGAAAAATTACTGAAATAGTTTTTTTTAAAGATATAAAAAGAAGTTGAATATGGCGTCATAGTAGAAATAAAAAAGACATTTTCAAACAGATTTTTTACGTTCAGGTTGGAAGTTTTTGCCCAAAGTACAGCAAATTGCATTACTGCACTGGTGAAACATTTTGAATTATACATAGGTAAATTGCATCACAAATTGTGATACGTTACCGCATGAATCAAAGCCTGATGATGGTACCCTCTATTAATTGTGAAATGTGTTCGTCTGAATGCAGTAGTTATTAAAAAACTTGACATATTAAACAAATACTTAATTTGAAGAACTTATTAAAAAAACAAAGTTTATTTCCTACACTGTTTAAGCCCGAGAAGGGACCGATATTAAGATATTTCATTCAATTCGTTCTACATTTAATGTTAAATTTTTGTAGCAAATAAGTTAAACCAATTGAACATTAAAAAATAAAAATAAAATTCATACAACATGATACTTTAAACACCCTAAAAACTTAAGATTCCGTTCAAATAAAATCGAAATAAATCTTCGACCTTTTTTAATGTTTTGTATTTTGCATGTATCTTATCATTTTATGTACAATCATCATAAAAATAATACAAAATCTGCAATACAAATATTTACAAATGAAAAAAGGAAAACGTCTAAGATTTATTTCGATTTCATTTGAAAGGAATCTAAGTTTTAGGGTGTTTAAAGTATCATGTTGTATGAATTTTATTTTCATTTTTTAATGTTCAATTGGTTTAACTTATTTGCTACAAAAAATTAACATTAAATGTGGAACGAATTGAATGAAATATCTTAATATCGGTCCCTTCTCGGGCTTAAACAGTGTAGGAAATAAATGTTGTTTTTTTAATTTGTTCTTCAAATTAGGTTTTTGTTTAATATATATATACTATATAGAAAGAGAGATAGAGAAAGAGACTATAAACATGCGTTTACATTCAATTATGTAATATTTTGCAGGGCTCCCGCCAAAAAAATTAAATAAAATTCTTTTTGTTTCAGGTTTAAGTCTCCTGTCCTCCTGACACTTTTTGTAGCTTGCAGTGTTTACTGCAACGTGACGTACACCTGTAGCCAAAAAGACATCTACAGTTCGTATTTGGATGTAGCTATTGATATGATTTCAAAAGCAAAATATAACATTCCCACATGTAAGAATTTTTTTTTTACATTACTTTTCCCTTTATTTTATATGTATCACCTTTCAGTTAATTTATGCTAAAAGAATAAGACTTTGCAAGATAAAAAAAAAAAAGTTGGAAATTGTACGTAAAACGTCACAAATGAGGTACGTTCGTACTATAACGAAATTTTATACTTTACACTCTTAAAACGAAAGAGCCAAAATAACTCAAGTTGAGCCGAAATCCACTCATCTCATGACTTGAAAGTCAGCTTCTCATAAAGAGTTGAAACAACTCGAGTGAATGAGTTGTTTTTAAGCAACTCATGATTGAGTGATCTCTATTTTACTCATACTTGAGTGAAATCAACTCAATGAAGGTAAAATCCAGTAGCACTTGAGTGATTTGTAACCAACTCATACTTGAGTGAAATTGAGTCATTTAAGACTAAATTCAGTCGCACTTGACTGATTTGTAATCAACTCATACTTGAGTGAAATGAAGTTATTTAAGAATAAATCAGGTAGCACTTGAGTAATTTGTAACCAACTCACACTTGAGTGAAATTAAGTCATTTAAGACTATATCTGGTCGTACTTGAGTGAAATGGAATCCCTTTGAGACTAAATTCAGTAACACTTGTGTGATCTGTTGCCAACTCATATTTGAGTGAAATGAAATAATTTAAGCCTAAATCCAGTACCACTTGTGATTTATAATCAATTCAAACTTGAATGAAATGAGGTCATTTCAGATTTAATCCAGTAGTTCTTGGGCAATTTGTAACAATTCATACATGGATTAAATCAACTCATTTAAGAGTTCATGCAATGAACTCTTAAATGATGTTCTTAAAATGCAAAATCCCGAGTGATTTTTAATAAACTCATTCATAAGAACTCGCTCAAAATTACAAAAAAAAACCTTGAGCGATTTCTAATTAACTGATTAAATAAAATCATGTCATTTTAAATGAAATTCAGTAACCTGTGATTGATTTTTATCAATGAAATTCAAAATAACACAGAATTCTTGCCACATTTTCAAATTAAAATAATAAATAACTAATTTTATATTCCTTCATACTGGTTTATATAATTGTATTACTTTTTGATTGAAAAAAAAAATATGATTTATAACTAAAAATTACAATTAAACCAATCTTAAGTATTTAACGTAAATAAATAAAAAAATAAATAAATAAATAAATAAAAAATATCTAAATGTAAACTTGAAATCACCAAGGAAAGGAAAAATCCCAATGACAACTTTTAAAAGCTGACTTCTCAAATCCAAAAGGGCAACTTTCTGACATAAGTTTTAATTTATTTTTGATCGAAAATGCATGAAACTAGCTGGGTGTTCAGAAACTATGTAATCAAGCTGCTTTTTTCATTTTTTTGCAAACGCAATACATCTTTCAGAAAATAGTGTCAAAGTGGATGTTTTAAACTTAATTTCTGCATGAAAGGAGAAAAAACACTCAAGAGCGGGCGAAAACGTGTTTGTCATGTGAACAAAATCGTTTATAACTCAATAGGTAATTTATTGATTTAAAAAAAATGGAAAATTCAATTCCAAATAGCTTTCATAACCAGGCTTTCCAATTTTATATCTTTCCATTAAAAAATGAATTTGTAAATGTATCAAAACGTTTTGTGCTTGTTGAGCAGAGCCATTAAGAACAGCCTTAAGATCCTACACTAGTCGCTGAAAAAGTATAGAAGGACGATTCCGTGCAGAGAGTCACATGTAATGAGAGCTTTAATTTTCATTTATTTATCAAATTTTAATGCTAATTCTGATTTTAAGTGGTATGGTAAATAAGTTATAACCATATCTTTTAGTTTAAATGTGTGGAAATAAAACTCCCAGAAATATATCATTAAATTTCATTACGCAAAATGTGCTTTTTTCCGAAGTAGGAAAAAAGCACATTTTGAGTAATGTAATTAAATAATATACTTCTGTGAGGTTTATTGCCACACATTTAAATTTAAAAATATGGTAACTTATTTACCATACCACTTAAAATCAGAATTAACATTAAAATTTAATAAATAATAAATAATTGAATAAATGCAAATTAAAGCCTGCGTTATGTGTGTGACACTCTCTCCATGGAATCGCCCAGAAATGATGGTGTTAATCCTATGGAGAAGTTATTTTCAAATACATTGTTTGGATTTATATATATATACATATAAATTTTTTTTTTTTTTTTTTTTTTGGGGGGGGGGGGGGGGGGGGAGCCATAGGATCTTTGTGCAGGCTTATTTTTAATTTTGCAATTTTGGTTAGTTTTTTAATACAGTAGACGATTTTACGAACTGGTGTACTGGTCCCGCCCAGCATCTCGCTGAACTAATGTTACTCCCATTTACGAACTTTTGACTTTATGAACACATATGAGTCCCATCGAGCATTTACTGTATTAAGATATCAATTTTAGAATCAGTTCCGAAAATTAAAGTATTTAAAATAAAATATAAAACCTAAGTTAAAAAAGTAAAAACTAGCCAGCATATAGATTGTCTTCAGCTATCATATGCAAAAAGAAGCCTGTACAAATATTAAAATCCAAGCAAGATATTTGAAAATAACTTCCCCGTGGAACTAACATTATCACAAGTGTTGTCACACTGCTATTGTTAGGCTGTAATAAGTAAAACAAAATATTTCAAAAAAGATAAACACTAACCCATTATATACTTTGTTGTAATTATCCCTTGATTTAATTCACACTACTTCTTAAATTGACTAACTTTTAAAGAAATATTAATTGTTAAGCTTTTTTATGCTAATTAATTAGCACTTGCTAAATGTCAATTTAAAGCAGTTCATATATTTACAAATAAATTATGCACCAAAATAACTTTAGAAATGGATCAACTTAATTCTTTATATCATTTAAAACATTTGTTGAAACTTGAAATTATGTTCAAGTATAACTTTAAAATTTAGCTACTGGGTTAGAAGGAACAATGTCTTGATTGGATAAATACCAACCTATTAGGTACTATCTTGCAGTTATTCTTTTTTAATCTTGTTTTGTTGCAATTGACCATTGATTTTATCCAATGTTTCTTAAATCTACTAACTTTTAAAGAAATGTAAAACTTTAAAATGGCATAAGATTGTAGCTTTTTATGCCAAAAGCAGGAGCCAAATATGGAATTTAGAATATCGTTGGGGAAAGAAACAACATTATTTACTAACAATTTTATTGAACAAAAAGAAAAAACAAATGTAGCATTGATAGCAATTTTAACAACAGATGGAGTGTTTTGACAACACCTTTAACTGGACATGTAAATATTTTTATTTAAAATTTTCTTGTCAAGACAAGAAAATATGTATTATTCTCTGCTGAAGATCCTTGAGAGATTCGATAGGGTTGTTGAATTCCACTCCTCGCAGCGGAATTGCATTCCTCCATGAGGTCACTATTCTCCTGTGTTAAAAGAAAATATTGAAATTAAGTTAAATAGCAATAATTGTAATGCAAAGGATTATGAATCTTTTAAAATATTAGTTTTTAGATTAAAGTAAATATAAATAAATTCTTAAAGTCTTAAGCAACTTCTTAAAATATTGTTGAACATTCACCTTTGTTACCATTTTCAAAATGTATACAAACATATCTTTTTAAACAATAATTAGGCGGGGGGGGGGGGGGGATGAAACTTTAAAAAAATATGAATATATATATAAGGGGTCGTTCCAAGCAAAATTTAGGGCCCTTTCACAAAAATCTAATAAAATAGGCCCCTTTGTAACATTCTTTTTCACACAAACTGTTTTAAAATGTGTAAATTGTAAATAAAACCAGCTCACTGAAAACAAACTTTACCAAGGGGATTTAAAGAAGTTTTGTCAAAGTCTTCATTTAAATTTGAGTAACACGATTTCAACTTTCATTACAAAATGTTATTTATCACAAAAATAACTTACTTTTCACAAAATGGGCCCCAAAAATAAAAACCTACACACACACAAAACCGCCTCCCCATGCATATTCTTAAAAAACATACACTAAAACTTTTAGCTTTATATAAAGTTACACCACTGAAAATTCGGCTAATTGTGAATAAAATGGAAAATGAAACTATCACACTTACCCACTTGTTTATCATGTTACTTCTGATTAGGGTGTAAAAAAAATCTGATTTTTTTTAAAAATTTAAATCTGATTTTTTTTATTTTTTATTCCCGTGTTAAAATATTAACATCTACCAAGAATTAAGCATTTCAAAAATGAATAACCCTCCAATTACTAACATAATCTATGTTTTTTTGCTTTAATTAATAAAATTTTAATTATGTAATTATAGAAATTACAAAAAACTGCAAATAAAAAATTTCTTTAGTAACATACAGCATTATGTGCATTAATATTTTATAATAATTATGTAAACCAATATTAAATACTGCTTATATTTTAAAGTTATTGATAAATTGCATTTAATTTTAAATTGATGATACAGATTAAATTTTGTAATTATTAAACAATTAACTGTTTAATTAAGAACACACTCTACATTTTTGAAAAAGTGGTTGAAAAAAGGTGATAAATAATAGTTTGATAAATTCATAAAGCAGCCAGTAATTTTACACAGGTTTTAAAGCGTATGTCTATCAAATTGATCAAAAATTGTAGCAATGTATACAGCAAACTTACGCATAATTTATAAATAGAGTACAAAAATTGTATTTTTGAAATTTAAATCAGATATTTTTCCCCACAACATTAAAATATTTGAACAGCTACTAAATATTATAATGTATTAAAGTTATTTAACATTTAGTTAGATTTTTTTAAATGTATAATAACATCTTTTTACACAGTTTAATATTGTTATAATTAACAATAACAAATATTACATTTTTTACAAGTGATTTAGTGATCGTTTTCATTATTGATTATCATGCTTTTTCACAACATTTTAAAAAATCAGAAAATATGTGATTTTATCATCTGATTTAAATCAATTGATTAAAATCATTGACACTATTGCTGTGTTTATTGTATATAAAATAATAACTTGATTATTAAAAGGAAATTATGACATTGAAAGTTATATTAGATTTAAATATTTTTAAATTAAATGCTTTTTATGTTTGTTAGATAAAAAAACATGGTTTTTACAAACTTACTGTACTTAAAATTTTTCGCAATACTCAGGAATTATACTTGGAAACAATTATTTAAAGCAGGGGCGCGCCGACCCAGTGTTCAAAGTGTGCACGGCACACAGGCGCCAGAATAGTAAGGGCGCCAAATAGTTTAGGCGAAGCTGAAAAATTTGAAAAACTTTTATCCAATTTAAATTTATTAAAGCGGTATTCAAAATCGAAAGTGTCATTTCTGATGACACATTTATGAGTTCATTTTTACTTTTAAGATATATGAAATTTGCAGATGCTCGTCAGCAGCGTAGCTTTAGGGTAGGGGGGGGGTCTCAAACCGAAAGGCGCCATGGTGTCGAAAGGTCACGGTCGGAAGGCGCCACGGAAGGCTTAAGGGCGCCGTCATGCGCATAAAATAAATTTTAAAAAATCGCTAGAAGCATAAAAAAATCGGAAGGGCGACCGCGAATGCCCCTTTTGACGTCCCTACTCTAGATCAGACCTGTCTAACTTTTCAGAAAACAGGGCGCACTGCAGCTGGGGGCAAACATGGAAGGCTCCATTATTCAAATAATTGAAAATATATAACACTTCTATCTTACTGTAGTATTGGTAGTGATACACATACTGACGACATAAAAACGAGTAGTATATTAAATGGCACAGTGGTAAAGCAGCATAAGACCCCAGGTTATGCACGGTTCCCATGTAAAAGTAAATTACCGAAAAAAGAACAAATCAATCACAGCAATCGGCTACATTATAACAAAAATAATAAATAAATAAAACAGGATGGAGCTCAAAATGCAATGCATTTAAAAAAAAAAAGAAATGAAAAACGCCATTCGATTCCAACCCAATTTAATAGCCATGCATTGTAACATTGCATAACATTGTATGCTTTTACGCATAAAAACGAGCCCATGAGTATGTAAGGAAATTTCATGTCATTTACAGTAGGGAAACATGTTTTTGAGAACAACCTCAAAATGAATTACATTTTATTGAAATTTTAATTGAATATTTTATAGATTTGCTTCGAACAAATTATAATATATCAAGCGCTAGTTTCACTCGCGTGCAGAGAGTTCATACAATAAATTTATTAATTTCTAACCACAATCTTACAAAATATAGCTGTTAAACGAATAATAAGACTTTGCAAATAACTCTGAATTATTTTATTAAATATTTTTCAATAATTGCCTTTAATAATTGAATTCAATTGGAATGAAAAATGCTGACTATTTATCATTGTGATCCGTCTTACCTAAAACAAAGGCCTTGTACAAAGTTTAATATTGCCATTGTGACAAGTACGCTTTGAAAGGAGGTTACAAAGTTGCATGGCCAGTTTGGTCTGTGCCACTTTTTTGGATAGGTTTTTAATTAATATCTCAGCTAATTACCGACAATTCTTTTGGAAAATCATTATCGACAGTCCTTGGATGATTTCGCGTCGATAGGTACCTCGAACTCGCCTCAACTCCCCCGCTGAGTGCCAGTAAGATAAAGTATGTATAAAGGAAAACTGCGATTTTCTGAAAAATTGTATGACCTAGGATAATCTCTATAAGTTTTCCTGAAAGGTTTAAATAAATTCCTGCTATTTCTAATTTTTTCGTAATTTTATTTTCAGTAGATTTGGAAAAAGTAGGGGAGACATAATTTTGCCATACATTTTTGACGAATTTCTGAAAATATAATTGTATCTATTATTCTATATGTTTTTGAGTTCTGCGTTACGAGGTTTTTCGAACGACCCCCTCCCCCCTCCCCCAATTTTGTCTTAAATACTTGCCCGTTCACTGTATCAAAATGGGGGAAAAGCTGCTAATTGTTGAGATATGTTATGTAAATGTTTTTCTTAATTTTTGGAAAATTGTATGGGGTAGTAATGAACAAATTAAAACTTTATAATGGCCTCTACTGATAAAAAAAAAATGAGTTAAGAGGAGAGGAGTGAGTGCTTAGTAATATCCAGGCCAAAATGTTTAAAACAATATGTCACATGAAAAAATTAATTTTCTCCCCTACGAGGGGAATGCCACCTAATAGTTTGGGGTAAAGTCCTGCATCGGGTCGGGTTACCCGCTTTTACCCGAACCCGACCCGCACTCGGCACTATATTTTTGCGGTGCGAGTCGGGTCAGGTTGACTTTAACTATTTTTGGTGCGGGTCGGGTTCGGGTTGACCCGATTTTTTAAAAGAATGTGGAAAGTATTTTTTCACGTTAAAAGCCTATATAAAAACGCAGATCAAAGTTTCACAAAAGCAAAATGCGTGCCTGTCTGTTTTGTCTTTAGTCGTTCTTTCACGAGTCTTCGAAATAACAAATTGCGTTATATTGTTATCGTATTTTAAAAATACAATACGCAGCAAAACGCTAAATGGTCCTTCCTGTCTATCACACAGTAGTTGTCAAAGTTAGAAGTATCAAGACTTATAGAACATTAGCAATCGCAATCTGTTTTGCAATGATTAAAAATGAATTTAACATTTGGAGATTCAAATTTTAAATCTCCAAAATTCCTAAACTACTTGACTAAATGCCTTTTTGTTTAGTTTTCTTAAGTAAAATTTAATGACAAAGCCAAATATGACGTAAAAATTACAGCGTTTGTATTGAAAATTTCAGAGTTCCGTACAATTTTAGAAGTATGAAGATGAGCCTTAAGATTTGTTTTATATAACTTGAAAGAATACATAATTTCCTATCGAATGTTTATTTAAATGTTTTCAGGAAAAATTTGGTGAGTAAAATGCATGAGGTCATTATTTCATTTGACCGACTGTACTTTAAAACCGTCAGATACAAATGATATTTATTCATGAAATTGGCCATCATATGAAATTAGAGAGCACTCATCTTAGACTGGTGTAGTTATTTGCACAGAAAAAGAGTATCAGGGGAAAAAAGTCTTCTGAGGAAAAATTAGAGAATGTGTCCCCTTTAATGGAGAACTACCATCGTAATATAGTATTACCGTGGTAGCGCTTGAAGTGACCTATGTAGTACTAATATACATTAGCTGAATCAGTATTGCACATATATTAAGTGCACCTGTTACACAAATTTAATTAAAATTGTTTTTTTAATAAAATTCTTCTGAATTAATACATTATTTTTTTTTTTTTACACTCTTCATTATAATAAAAAAAGATACGTTTAAATTCAATATTTCAATGTAAAATGTTAAGGTTCTTTAAAATTCAAGAGTTGAATGAAGTCTAAAGTTCTAAATTTTCATTCTTTTTCAGCAATCCATTATAATTTTTTTCACAGCTATATATTTAGCTGAAAAATAAATACCCAGAAAAATACCCAAAGTGGTTATTTTACATCACTGGGTGCACCAGGACAGGCTTTCGACTATCCTCACAAAAAGTTTTAGCCTCGTACATGCCGTAGATTCTGCTAGCCATCGCACACGGACAGAGCAAAACTTTGTTTTATTAGTATTTTTAATTTAGAACTTTGATTCATTGCCCGAAAATTGGGAATTCGAAAAATAAAAAAAAATCTGACAGAGAAGGAAGAGTTAAGAGTGTGACAAGGTAAAGATACGCTTAGCTTCTTAGCAATGTAAACGTCAAAATGAATATGCATTTTTCATAATAATTGTTATATAGCCAGCATAGGGGTTCTGTATCTCTCTATTCTAAAAAAAAGTAACGACCGCTGTCACCGCCGCCGCCGGTTTTGATTTTTTTGTGACCGGAGGCCTTTCTTCGTTAATATTAACAAAAATAATGCATACAAAAATATGAAAATCGGTGGTTTTATACAGAAATGTTTCATAAACGCGCTGATGCAGACAGTTTTCAAATCGAAGAATTATTTTAAGAGTTATTTAATGCTAAAGTTGGACAAAATCGTACCACTAAAAAAGTTTTATAGCAGCAAAAACTATACATGGCAGTGTAATCATTTTTAGATCATTTTATGCGTTAGAATTTGCCGGAGTGCAGATTGCATTAACTTTTTTATTTTGACTCATTTTTTCAGGTTTTATTTCTATTTTAAATTCGAATTTTCAGCATTTCTAGAGATATTTTTTACAGATTTCAGAAAATTGTACTAATTTAAACTGTTGCCAACTGTATAAAAAGCGCAAGCAATAATGTTTGCTTCAAATTAAAAATTTATTTACACGTGACTATTATAAACAGGAAAAAAACTTTCAAATTAGAATTAAATAATTACATATAAAAAGCAGGAACTTATTAAAAATTACGTCATAAAAAGTATACACGTGAATTTTAAAAGAGAAAGGATATTGTAAAATAATAAATTCATTAACATGCGTTGGAAGTCTTAGGAGAAATTACGTCATATTTACGTCACATTATAGTTATTACATAAAATGAACACAAAATAATATTGCAAAAAAGTTTAAATTTAGAAATTGCGCTAGACATTTATTTGATATTTTGAGAATTAATTTAAAATGTCTCATTTAAAAGAACTTTCTTTTCGCTTTGTTAAAAAATACCAGGAGACAAAGACTCTCTTTACTTAATTCCTTTTATATTAGTTTATTTTGAAATGTTGTTACTAGGACTGGGCGATGTAGAAATTTCTTAAATCGATTTATCATCCATCCAACATCGCGATTTAGTGCTAAATCGCGATTTAACACAGATTTTACATTTTAGAATATGGAAGCCTATTTTTTAATTTTTAGTAACAAAATACGATCTTTATGTGCCCCCCCCCCCCCCCCTCCTGTATTATTTAGTATACTTAGCTTTTAATTTGTCAAATAATTTTGAAAAGAGGTATATTTTACACATAAAAAAGCTTTGAATGACCCAAAACACTAGTTTTTTTTTTTCCATTTTAAAAATTAATGACCTATTGTAATACATTTTATAAACTCATTCTATAAGAAGTAATATAAAAGAAAATGATTTTTTTTTTTTTTTTTTTTTGTCTGACTTGTTATGCATGCTACAATCTAAATTCCTTAAGGGGGGGGGGGGGACTTCCCCTAGCCCACTCAAATAGCACTTCATTGCTAACAGCCTACATACTTTTTTTTTTTTACAGACACAGATTTAAAAAGTTAATGAGGTAAAACAGAAGCATATTAAAAGATTTCAATGATGAATTTAACTATTCATTTACCATGATGAGAAAAATAGTAAAAAAAAAGGGGGGGGGGGAGATATGAGAAATAAGGTGCAATTTTATATCTTTTTAACTTTTATATTAAAATAAGATTTGTTTAACATAAATGCTGACATTTATATAGCGGATGGAGAAGGATTGAAAGTGTGACCCTTGGAGCACATCACTGAAATTGCTGATTTTTTTCGTGGTTGTTGCCATCCTTTAAGATTAGTAATAAAATATAATCTTAAAATATATCTCATTTTAATGATAACAAAATGTCAAAAAAGTAAAAAATCGCAGATCTGCAGAAAAATCTAATGAATGCCTCTTCCAGCCCTTCCTCATTCTGCTGTAAAAATAAAGTTACTTGACTCATTACAGAACTTTATTAAAGTACTTTTAATTAATTACAAAATAATAATAAATTAAAACTAAAATATTCCCATAATACCTAAACATATGAAAATAAATTTTTCATGAAAATAATGCATAAAAATATAAACTAAAAATGGATGAATTTGGATATAAATAGTGAATCAATTTCAGCAAGGTACTCAATCCATATGACTGGCATTGAAATCGGATGTCAAATCTGATGCATGACTATTTTAAAATATTTTAATTAATTACAGAATAATAAAAAATAAAGAATATGTATTAAAATATTACCCAAACATGTGAAAAATGAATATTTCATTAAAAGAATGCATAAAAATAAAAATTGAAATTCGATGAATTTGGATTTTAAATATGAAACTTTATTCTTTTTTTTTCCAACCATAAATACTCAATCAATTTCAGGAAAAAAATATTATTAGTAAAAGAAAAATATTTCATGTGGATCACGGCCAAATAGTGATACACAAAACAATGCATGACTATACCTTTAAAATAATTTCATTAATTACAAAATAATAGAAAATAAAAAATAAATGTTAAAATATTACTAAAACATGTAAAAAATGAATTTTTCATCATAAGAATGCATAAAAGTATAAACTGCAAATCGATGAGTTTGGATTTTAAATATAAAACTTTATTATTATTTTTTTTAATCATATAAATGCTGAATGAATTTCAGGAAAACAATCTTTTGAAACAATGCAGGATTCTACTTTAAAACATTTTAATTAATTACAGAATATTGGAAAATAAAAAATACATATTGCAATATTACTCAAATATGTGAAAACTTAATTTATCATCAAAAGATTGCATTAGTATATAAATTGAAATTCGATGAATTTGGATTTTAAGATTTAAACATTACTTTTTCCTTTCAACTTTCCACTATATAAGTTCTTAATTTCTGAAAAATACACATTCCAATCTTGTAAACTCTGAATCTTGTTTACAAAATAAATAAATAAATATCAATTCTTACTTAAATCATCGTTTTCTTAAATCGCCTTTTTCTTAAATTGGATCCTGCTAAATCGATTTACCACCAGCTTGCCTTGTTTTCATTAAATTGTCTTTTTCTTAAATCGGAAAGCATAGAGGCTTGCGATGTTTGTTTAAATCGGATCGTCCTAAATCGATTTAACACCAGCTTGCCTTGTTTGTCTTAAATCGGAAAGCACTGAGGCTTGCGATGTTTGCTTAAATCAGATCCTCCTAAATCGATTTAACACCAGCTTGGCATGTAAGTGGTAGATACATCAAAGTAGATAAATCGGTTTTCTGATGTTAGCTCTGAAACAGTATTTTGTTTTAAATCGATTTAAAGCCAATGGCTAAATCGCGATTTAAGATAATGGCTAAATCGCGATTTGACATTAGCTAAATCGCGATTTCCGATTTTAGCTTAAATCGATTTAAGACCAATGGTTAAATCGGATTTTCGATGTAAGCTTTAAATCGATTTAAGAGTTAAATCGATTTAAGGCCCAGGCCTAGTTGTTACACGTGTATACGTCATCAAGTTATTTTTATTTCGACGTTTTATTTGTGTTTTTATTAATGTTGTACGAATTTATTTGTTCTTTCGTTATTTAAAATAAAAATTATATCAATTTGTATAATTTGACGAGTGGTTTGGCGATTTATATAATTTGACGAAATTGGTCGACAGGATAATCAAGTAGTACCGCAGCGGAGTTGGCGTTAAAATTCCCCAATCAAAGAGAAATGAATAGAAATTCGTTTATAGGGAGATCGCCACTGTTTTTTAAATTATAATTCAATCTTTCGAAATCTTTTTAAAGCCGATCCAATTAGCGTGCATTTAGAGTCTGCGGTGTCTGGACGGGGGTTGGCGAGCGTAGCTCGTAGGGGGCCGAGCCCCCTAGTTTGCTTATATAAAATCAAATGTTCCGGGACTGGAACATTTTCGAATGCACCCTTGATTATAATCTACGTGTGGTAATTGTTTAAGGCGCATCTTAATTGACATTACATTATTTTTAAAGAAATAAAAGTACTATAACAAGCTCCAATGTACTACAGACACCATTAATTTGAGAAATTATTTTCTACTTTTATGTGTATTTACCGTATTACGAGCACTCCTTTCTTTGTGTCATAGTGCTACCATTGATTAATTCAACACAGCTGTATCTCCAAATTAAAGTTTATTTGAACTGTTTTAAGTTTTAAGTATAAATATAAATAAAGATCAGATCTTAAAAATTCCGGGAGTAATAGAGGTAAAAGAAGCTTATTTATGTAGGAGGTATGCCATTTGTGGGGAGGGGAAGCAACCAGCTGAAGCACCCACTTTTTAAGGATATCCGTTATTTGTATAGCTGCCAACATTCCTTATTTTTAAAGTCAAACAACACTATTTTAAGCCAGAAATTTAATTTAATAAATGAAATAATAAAGAACCCTGTAGAAATAAGACACATTTCATTAAATAAATTTTCTGGTTCAAATTCTTTTATTTGATCTGGGGAAAACCACCAGAAGGTTGGCTTGGCAGCTATGCATTTATACTCATTGAAAAAAAAAATATATATTTTATTCTTTTTTTTTTTTTTTGGGGGGGGGGTAGGAATATGGGGCGCCAATTGAAGTTCTGCACACAGGCGCCGGATACTTCTGGCGCGCCCCTGATTTAAAGCTTTGTTTTGTGTATTCATAAGTCACAATAATTTGAATACTTTTTTATGTCATTTAAAACAGTAAAAAATTTTTGATTTTAATCAATGATTTTTTTTTTTTTAAATCACTTGATTAAAATCATGATTTAAATCGTTGACACCCTACTTCTGATACAATCTTAAAATAAATTTCTATTTTAAAAACAAATTTAAAAGGTCTTAAGCAACATTACAAAATATTGTTGAAAATTCCCCTTTGTTGTCATTTTCAAAATGTATACATTGGAAGGGGGGGGGGGGATGAAACTACATTTAAATTTATTCTAAATATGAAATGTTATTACAACAATGATGTTTAACCTTACCCCATAAAATCTAAGCAGTCAGGCGGCAATTTTCTTCCAACAGTCAAATGCATGTCATGTGTCAGAGATACATGTCTAATTTAATACAGTATAACCTCGAAAATCCTGTATCAGGACTAAGACTAGATTTATAAAAATTCTGGATTTCACAAAGATAATCAAAACTTTCACTGTTTTTAATGGTACCTTTAATCATAATTTAATAACAAAGTTATAATTATGTAAGAAAATGAAAAAATAATATTGAAAGGCTTACTTTCATTGAAATTTACGTTAAAAAATTTTCTATAAACAGTGAATTTTGAAAATTCAATTGCAATTTTTTTTTTTTTTTTTTTTTTTTTAACTATTAATAAAAATGCTTTTCATATTAAATACATGTTAGGAATATCTATTTCAGAAATACAGACTTGTTTTTCTAACTTGCATAATGTTATGACAAAATCAAATTTTATATGCTGTTTTATGTTATTGGGCAAATGTATCTGACTGATAGACGATACTAAATAAGTGAACTAAAACTGCATAGCACTGCATTCCAAACACATAGGAAACCTGGTAGCAGAAAGTTCCTGACGGGTGACATGCGTCGCAGATTTTTTTTTCCATTGGATTTTTTTCCAACTTTATATTATGTTTAGTTCTTTATTATTTATTACTAAAACTTAAGATTATTATTAATAAAATTAGTAAAATGCTTAAAAACATTAAAAGTAAATTTTCTGCTATTGGGATAGGAAAGATAGATGCTAGGTATGAAGTTTACTAATATGAAAACAGATTTTTTTTTTTCCACATATGTATCTGTAAGGTCACACTGGCCCAATACAGTGTTAATTACTAAACACACACACACAAAAAAAAAAATGAAATTCCATGACAAAATCAAAACTTAAATATATTTAAGATTAATATGTAAATTTATACCTTTCTTGCTGATAATATACCTCTTCAGGATTATCACGTGTCTCTTTGATAGTCCTCTTTGTTGGTACTTCTTTTGGGCTGGTGTTAAATTTAACCTCATTGTTGCCATAACCTCCATTCAACCATAGCAGCTTGAGTGATAGGATCAAAGTATTGTTCCTAAAATGAAAATGTGCAAAAACAATGTTATCGATTTAAAACGTTTAAATGATTTTAACTTAAAATTTCAAAACAGACGTAATGATGAGTTCATACGAAAGTGCCTGAAACATACAAAAAACGGAAATTCATTTCCCTGCAATTTACCCAAGCAATAAATTGGGTTGGGTTGATTTTTGACGGCAAAACTCTTGAGTTTTGTGCAATCGAACAGTAAAATTCGCGATATCTTTTTGTGACTAATTAACAAAATTCACTATTCGTCGCGACCTTTTGACGAAATTTGTAATATTCTTCACCAAATAAGTTTATCGATATTCCCGATTATTTTTTGCGCAATCTTTTGACGAAATTCGCAATTTCTTTCTGAACTCTTTACAAAAATAGCAATTTTATTCAACAACCAATTGAAGATAATTACCATTTGTTTCTGAGATATATGACAAAATATCTGGTATTTTTCCATGATCATTTGAAGAAATTCTCAATTTTTTTCCGCGACTGATTCATGAATTGATTTAGGGAAATTCGCCAAAGTGTTGCAGAAAAAAACAAATTTTGCCAAAGAGGTACAGAAAAAAATTTTGCCAAAGGGGTACAGAAAAAAATTTTGCCAAAGGGTTGCAGAAACAAAAAAATTTTGCCAAAGGGTTGCAGAAAAAAAAAAAAAAATTGCCAAAGGGTTGCAGAAAAAAACTAATTTTGCCAAAGGGTTGCAGAAAAAACAAATTTTACCAAGGGGTTGAAGAAAATTTTGTCAAAGGATAGCAGAAAAAAACACAAATTTTGCCAAAGGGTTGCAGACACAGTTGTATAATATAGACACACGCGCAGAAGATTTTCCAAAAATTCGGAACCTTGCAGAAAAATTTGTAGAAAAAAACTTATTTTTGTAACTTATTTTTTTTTTTTTTTTTTTAATACCAAAAAATTAAAAATATTCTCTATATTATAATTTCGTCAAAGAATCGTTAAAAAAGAATTTCTTAAAAGCATTTCTAAAAAGCCCGAATTTGTCAAAGGATCGTGAAAAAAAAATCCCGCAAATTTCGTCAAAAAATTGCAGAAAAAACTTATTTCATCAATGGATTACGGGAAAAATATGAATATCGCTAAAGGCTGAGAAAAAAGCACGTATTTCGTCAAAAAATCGCAGGAAAAATGCAAATTTCGTAAAAATATCGCAGAAAAAACGTTAATTTCGTCAAAGGATCGCGAAAAAAAGCTAATTTCATCAAAGAATCTTAGAAAAATGCAAATTTCGGCAAAAGGGCTCAGGAAAAAAAAAAATTTCTTAAAAACATAGCGGAAAAGCCCTAAATTTTGCCAAAAGATTCTGAAAAAATGCAAATTTCGTAAAAGAATCGTGTAAAAAACTACTTTCTTCAAAAAATCGAGAATTTCGTCAAAAGTGTTGTGAAAAAAGCGAGAATTTTGTTAAAAATGCATGAAAAAATACGAAATTCGTCAAAAGATCGTAGGAAAATGCAAATTTTGTCAAAAGATTGGGAAAAAACTGATTTCGTGAAAGAATCGAAGAAAAATGTGAATTTCATCAAAGAATCGAGAAAAAAAGAGAATTTTATTAAATGATCACAGAAAAACGAGAATTTCGTCAAAGACAAAAGGAAAAAACATGATTTTTGTCAAAGGGGCGCGGTAAAAACTCACCAGTCTCTTTAATGATGATACCTATGAATGGATACCTCTTCCTAGAAAAGGTGATTTTGTTGTTTCAGTAGCAATGTCACATTATTTCTGCCCTTCTTATGCATTTTTAGCTGGGTTTTTTTTTTTTACCAAAATAATTATTCTTTGATTAATACTAATCATTTTTAATTTAAATGGCAATTATTTTAAAAATACTCTTTTTAATTCATATTGTTAAAATAACATAACACGGTATTTTACGTTATTAAACATTAAATTAATGTGCAGATAGTTTTTGACCCAATATTTATGCACATAAAAAGTTTTTGGTTTTATACAAGTCTGGTTGCAGAAAAAACAAACTTTGCCAAAGGGTTGCAGAAAAAACGGAAGTCTCTTTAGAAAACAACATATACACAAATATCTACGTTTATTATAACAGGGATAAACTTAAAAAAATATACCAAACTAACTTTTGAAAATTTGGGTTTAACCTGAACCCAACTTGCAGGAATTCACACTCAGCCTCAAATCGACCTGAACCGATTTTTCTTCCAATTTTTCCACTTTTACTGTTTGATTTTAAAATGTTAATTCATAGAGGAAACCATTAAATTTAAAATTTCATTATTAATAAAAAGTCTTATTATCCTTTAAATAAACTCAAAGCAAGTTTTTTTTCCAATATAAAATTTACTTATAAAGAGCTTATTTATCAAAATGTAATTGTTTTATTAAATATTATGTAAAGTTGTTTTAAAAAATAACATTTTAATACCTTAAACCTTGAAATAAAAAGTATTCGGCCAAACAGTTACTATTCGGCTAGCTCAATATTCAGTATTCGGCCAAAATCACTATTCAGAGCATCTCTAAATCTGACTTGCTACTTTGAACAACATTCATAATCTTCAATTTTAATTTTTAGCTTAATTGTTTACATATCAAATACCTACATATATGAATTATGAATCACTGCAGGATTAGTATTAGTTTTTGCCCTGATGATATGAAAAAGTAAAATGTTTTAAAATTTTACTGTTGTATGATATATTTCTCAAATCATTTTCATTTATTAATTTTTTTAGAATATGAAATTATGGCTAAATTGATAAGCTGGGGAGGGAGGGGGTGATTGTGGCTTCATCATGAAAAAATACCAAAAATTTTAGCGAAGACAGTGTTGACTAGGGATGCACCAAATAGTGATTTTGGCCGAATACCGAATATTCGGCCTAGAGGTGAACCGAATACCGAATATTTAGCCAGCCGAATAGTAACTGCTAGGCCGAATACCGAATATTCGGCCTGCCGAATAGTAACTATTCAGCCGAATACCGAATATTCGGCTTGTCAAATACTTTTATATTTCAAAGTTTAAAGGCATTAAAATATTAAAGTTTAAAACAATTTTACATACTATTCAATACAGAAACTTATATTTTAATAAACAAGAGTTACAATTACAAGTAAACTTTATACTGAAAAAAATCTGCTTTGAGTTATTTAAGAAGAGGATAGTTATAAAACTTTTTAAATTAGTAAAATTTTAAATTTCGTGGCTTCTACTGAGAATAAATACAGATAAATAAAATTTTCTTAAATTCTAAAAGAAACATTTTAAAATCAAAGTTTAATAGTGAAAAAATTGGAAGAAAAATTGTACAGTATCATATATTATTTGTTTGTCAGGAAGAGACTGAAGTAAAAGTAAACAAATATTACAAATCAATTCAAATTTTATATGGTGGCAACTTAGCAAGAATAATTGTTCTACTCCCTTTAATTTAAGCAAGGAAGTTTTTAAATACATCCTAGATAGGTGTCTGGAGTGGACAATCATTTTCAGAGATTCTAAAAATTGTTCTTAAAATCTTAGCAAGAAACAGATTATTTGCTAGACAAAATTTAGGAACTTGCATTTGTACATAATTAATTTCTATGAAAATCCTCGTGATTGGTTAATTTTCTTACATAATACTTAACAAACAGCAAATAAATAATGTAATAACATTCTCTTTTATTTAAATATGATTCTGTTTCTAATTATTCTGAATATCTTTGTAAGTTGATTGTTAAATGTAGAAGTTGTATAAATTTTTTAAAAATATGTTTAAAAAATTTTCCTTAAGTATTCGGTAACATGGCCGAATACCGAATATTCGGTGCATCCCTAGTGTTGACTAGAATAAAAGGACTGTTTATACTGCAAAAACTTTATGTCGTCGTCTCCCCCCCCCCCGAGATTCTTTGACAAATTTTTTTTTCATGATTCTTTACTGAAATTTTTTTAAGTTCTCTGGCGATATTTGCATTTTAATAAAATTAGTGCTTTTTAACTTTTGACAAAATCTGTATTTTTTTCCCGCCCCGTTATGTGAAGATACTTGCGAGTTAAGGCTATTCATATTTTTATGGGAAGGTTTTTTTTGCTAATCTTATTTGCATTTCCACATTTTGAATTTTTTTTTGGTGGTGGTGGTCGCGCATTGTATATCTGAGCTTGATCCTCACGGCACCTCTTTACTTTTCCGATTTTGATTGCAGAATTTTTATTTTTTTGAGAAATTACTTTTACCTTTCAGAATCTGTTCTAAAAGGGAAAGTAGTGTCTAAAAAATAAAATAAAATTCTGCAATCAAAGATTAAAGTAAACAACAAGGGGCACTGTGAAGATCAACTATACAATGCCGCAAACAAATTGCAAAATGCAAATGAGATATTAGAGAAAAACCTATACCTATTTTACCCCATGCTTCAGAGTAAAATGGATATATGCTGGTTATAGTTGAATTACAATATAATTAATGTGTAAACCATTTAAGAGTTTTGTACTTCCATCCTCTGAATCATATATGTAAACTGGGGTGAGGTAGGAAGACAAAAACCTGTCCCTTTCAGTTTGTTTACATTTTTTTCTTTACAAATAAAAACACTTATGAAACTAATAGAAATAAGATGCAAGTACAGACAAATCCTATCCTAGCCCCCTCCCCACCCACCCAAAACTGCTTCCAATTTTCACAACATCAGTTTACGCCCATGCTCTGAATCATGTTCCTAATAGTGTTTCATTTTTAAAGTTTTTTTTTTTTTTTTTTTTTTTTTTTTTAATTTAATGCAGTTCAAAAGCAGATAGATATCAGCATAAGTATCTGTAGGAAAAAATGAGAAATTAATTAAAAAATATTTTAAATCAAAAGCAATTTATAAAGTTAACTAGCTATAAGTGAATGAAAATTTATATACAAAATGTATACAGCAATGACCGGTGCAGCTTGGTTGAGAGACTTCCTAACAATTCAGGATGCCTGCACATCAGCAATGTCGTCTTTCTCAGGGAAGACATAAAATATTCCGGCAGATTACTTTGTTGCAAACTTTACAGTGTATTTATCTTCATCAGGGATATCAATAATAAGAACTGTAAATTCTTGAACAGACTTCTTTACACCGAATTTCACAAGGACCCAGCCACCAAACATTGGATTCACTACAGCAAGAACCTTTGGTTTAACTTCCATGGGTTGCTTCGATTCTTTTTACTATTTGTCCTCTTTTAATCCACCCAATTTAATAATTTAGTATAGTTAGAACATGTGTTTTAATTTAATTTATGGCTGAAAATATGATACTTTAACGTGATTTTTGAGAAATTGTCAATTAACAGCGATTTTTAATGTTACTTACATTCCAACATGCAGTGCAGATAACAGATGTTCGCGACTAATTTATAGCATAATTTCACATTTAAGCATAGGATCAATAACAATTTGCTCTCAAAGCAGGGTTAGAAATTAGCGGTCGTTAGTCGTCAAATACAACTAAATTATTGCATTTGACAACCACAAAATTATACCTAGTCGTCAAGTATGACGCCAAGCTTTAACTCACTTGAATTTTTGTTTAACAAGTGCACTCATTCGTACTTTAGCGTAAGGTACTGTATGAAGAAAGTATTAAAATTTTAATGCTCCCCCCCCCCAAGAAAAATTATTTATATAATAATTGGGAATATTTTTAATTGTCACACCATAATTGGTATCCAGAGGCACATTTATTTGTTTTTTTCCCGATGTACTTTCATTCTCAGGATTTTTTTTTAACTAAACCCTGGTTGTATCTGAAAGTTCAAATTTTCGTTTTATAGACATAATTGCTTGATAATTTGTTTTGTATTAGCTTTATAAAAATAAGTTTAAAAATTTTCTAGAATCCAAATATTGTAGTTTAATCATGTTTTACACTTCTATAGAAAGTCCCTTTTTATTTTTTTTAAGTGATTAAAGTGATTAACACAGAGATAAAATGTTTAATATGTACAGAACCCTCCTTGTCATTAACACATGAAAATTGAAGCAATATTATTGTTAACATGGTTGCGAAAAGAATTGAGAAAATTTGATAAACGTAAAATTGCAACCATGAAATACAGTTTGGCCCCTAGAAAAAAATTTGTAGGCGTCATTTGACGCCTTACTATGAGTTCCTAATTTTTAACCCTGTCTCAAAGGTCTTTCAATTTTGATCCATCTTCATACATTCATATCTTGACAAACTCTCATAAAAAAGATGGACTATAATACCTATTTTACCCTATGTGACAAGAAATCAAGGTTGGGTTTAAGCCATCAAAAACCAGTTTTTGACGTGACATAGGTTTAAACTGCATTTTAAGCGTCAAAAACACCAATATTTAAATATGCTCAGAACAACAAAAAATATTGTTAGTATAGCTAGATACAGCACCGCTTTTATTTAATGATAGACACTTTAGTTTTAGTATTTCTTTTACTGATCAAATATTAAATTATAATTTTTTTCTTTGTTTATGACTAAATTGCCAAATTTTTTATGTTGATTTTTAGCATACTTGGTTGCTTTTCTTATTTAATAAATATGTATATAGAGATAGACAAACATTTTGTAATAATAAAGCATTTAACAAATGAAATCAAACAAGATTTTACAAAAATAGATTATATATCAGGGGTCAATCCAGGTGAAATTTGTGGCCTATTTAGGGCCCCTTTACAAAAATCTATTTAATAAAATAGGGCCCCTTCAGAAAAATAAATTTAATAAAATGGGTCTCTTCATAAAAATGAACTTAATAAAACAGGCCCCTTCGCAAAATTCCTTTTAATAAAATAGGCTCTTTTGTAACATTCTTTTTCATAAAAAGTGTTTTAAAAATGTGTAATTTGTAAATAAGATCAGGTCACGAAAAACAAAAACTGTAGCAAGGGGATTTAAAGAATATTTTTATTCATAAATTCTTGGTTCGAATTTGATTCACTGGATTTCAACTTTCATTGCAAAATGTTATTTTTCACAAAAATATTATAAAATTCACAAAATTAACTTACTTTTCACAAAATGGGCCCCAAGAATAAAAACCGGCACCGACCCCTTATATACAGTCTTTAACAGAAATATTTTCTTTGCAGCATAAATATATATATATTTTTTGGGGAGGGACAGGGGGAGGAAAAAGATACAGAAAAACAACAATAAAAATGATTTTATCATGTGTGCAAGAAGTCCATCCAAGCCAAGACTGAAAACTTTTCCGAATATTAGGTATAACCTACTGGCGATGGGCTAGACAATCTCAATGTCTTGATTTATGGCTGAAAATGGATTTTTTACAATAAAAAAGAGCAATTAAAAGTTTTTGCTAGTAAAATTGCTATTATTTCAATATAAAATATAATTTACAACCAGCCAAAAATCTTTCCGAGACTGAAGGTCTTGCACCCATGTTTATAATTGTGAAAAGAATTTAGTGATTGGTTATACCAAAATTATCTTATTTTTTATTTAAATCTTTTGAAATGAGGGACAAATGAATAATTCACCATACCAGTAAGAAAAGAAAAAAAAATAGTATGCTGCTAGTTTGTTTTTACAAAGTTTAAATATTGCCAGATATGTGACCATTTCATTCACACTTTTAATTTTTCAAAAAATTTTGTGTGGTAAAATAATAATAAAAAATATACTCATTTTACCCCGGCTACCCCTATTGTCAGGAAGGTAAATTGGAAAATATAGCTCTCGGAAAATTTGAAAGGGAATTGCTGAAAAGTGATGGTGAATGGATGCAGTAGAACACTGTTTATGTAATTATTTGAATTCTTTTACACAAATAGTATTGTATAGAAATAAACTATTGTACTTCTAAGGAATAAAATTGACTTTTGAAAATATAATTAGATTGAAAAAAATGTATAAGTGAATACCAACCTTGAATTAAAATTCTGTATTTGGAGAAAGAAACAATTCTCTGGAAAATTTTAGGGAGGAATTCTAGTAATTTTTCACAAAATTATTTACTACAAATTATAAAACGTATTTTTGTTTGATATGATTTATCTGAAAAATTATTTTTACAAAATACTTAGAACTATTATATCTGACAAAAAGTTTCGTCACACGAAAAAGTAAACTTTTATTATTTTCACCTCCCCCGACCCTTGCTTTAACATGACGCTATGATCAGCTTATTTATTTATTTCTCAACAAAGTAATAAACAGGACATTTTAAACGAAAATAAATAAGTAAAAAATAAAAAGGCAGAATAATTTTAAAATATAGAAGCATTTCAAAAATTAGCTGCCTGCAGCGTGACGGAGGGAGAATGTGTTACAACGTGCATTAAAAATTATAAATTTAAATCATTACATGCAATCCCACTAAAAAGTAAGGATAAATTAAATGCTTTTATAAAACTTACCGAATAAAACAGACACATCCTTTCGTTCCTTCTTTAAGAAAACTTCTTGAATGTTTACATATTTATCTACACATCAACGTCCATCTTGAAGCAGGCCAGAGACACGATAAGACGAGACGAACGAATCTGAGAACGACTCGCAAAAGAGCGGCAGGAAACTAGCTTGCTAATCAAGTTGAGTTGTTTTTCGGTCGCTCTCGTTGAGTAAAATAGAAGAATAAGAGCTTAAATCAAGTTGAGTGAAGCGTTTAAAAATCAACTCATTCACGATCCAATAAATTAGTGCTCATTCTTGAGTAGGCAAATCCACTCATTCGTTTTAAGAGAGTACGAATCCTTACGAATTCGTTTGTGTAGCCCTGTATATTATTTACAGCATTTATACACATAACGTAATCTGCAAAAATTTAATTAAGCTTAAAAACTCATATCACAACTAAAAATGTACTTCCAGCAATCATCGCTAATATACAGTATTTTGGATACAGTATAGTATCCGAAATCTTTTGTGTGTCCCTGTAAATATTATGCACTTTCTATTATGCCGGAAGTAACTTGTAGTCCCAAACAAATGTTTCCCTCTGTACCATTATGTAACGAAATACTTTTATGCAATCCTTTAAATGAATAATAAATATTTTTTGTAACCGCATATTCTACAAAATGTATATTTTAATGCACTTCATAAATGTATATCAATTTCATTATGTTCGAAAGGGTTTAATGCTCTTCCAAACTGATACATAAAATCAAATAGCAGAAAATCTCGTTTGAGCTCATTAATGTGCAAAATCGGATGAAGGGGAAGGAAATGGGGAGGGTTTTCGTCAAAACAGAAAGAATCCCATTACTTCATAATTATGATACATATCGAATGAGTTTAAAGTTCTTAATTCTTCTAGGAAAAGCGCCAAAAATTTATGTATGACGGATTTTTGATATCATTAAAAATGGCCTCAAGGAGCGAAAAAACAGGGGTTTAAGAAGAAAAAATTCAGAACTTCGTCAATTCAGAAGATATCAAATTCGCTTAAATTTATTATAAGTTTTCTTAATATTATCTGCCACATTTATATTGACAAGTTTTGCTAGGACCTAACTCTTACAGGGAAAAAAAAGGGGGTGGAGGTTGTAGAAGAAAAAAAAATCACATTTCCATTAATCCGGCACCAAGGCATTAAAAAAATATTATTGGCGTGATGCAAATTTTTGACAACCCGCAGACATGGTGATTATAGTGTTGCATTATTAAACGCGCGCATGTCTCAATAAAAAGAACGCAAAATTAAAAATATAGTGTGTGGTTCATTTAATAAAATAGTTTATGTTGGTTAAATTAGCACTTCACTTCGAAATCTATTTGTGTCTGTAGGCCGAGCTGGCAGGGATTTTTTCTATTATGACTTGACTAATGCAAATTCTACATAATGCAATTCAAAGCATTGATGCCAACAACGTACATAATAAATTTCCCAAATTTTTATCGTGTTAGCGAACTGAAAAACGAATAAAGACCTCAAGAAGACTAGAATATTTTTTTAAATGATTATTTTCGTAGTCTCCTGAAGTTTTTATTCCTTTTGATCCCATTGTTCCTAACTACCACGTTTTACGGTACTTTCTTCCATAAATAATTTGATAGATGTGTGTAGTGTGTTATCGACAAACTTTATTTAAATTTTGTTATATTATTTTTTAATTTTAATTTTATTTGTTTTTAAGTTTTAGTATATAATTTTAGGTAATAATTGCCCGCTACTGAAAGCAGTTGACTGTACTGAAGTCCTTGATTTGGGACACAATAAAAGTGGTATCTATGAAATATCTCCCACGAGCAGAATCACCAATGGCAAATCCTTCAATGTTTACTGTGATATGGACACAAGCGGTGGAGGATGGACAGTAAGTTTGACGTTGTTTACTACATCAACATAAAATTATAATGAACGGCATGTTAATTCTACATCGTTTTAAAAACACTACAGAAAAATTATGCGTCAAATATAGATTATGAAACAGTTTCTAACATATTCAGAATACAGTAAAAAAAATTCCCGTTCAGCAAGTTGAAAAATGATATCTAAAAGTTAAATTGGAAAATGCGTAACACATTTGAAAACACAATTTCAGAAATTGCCGTTCAAAAGTATTCAAAATCCTTTGTGCATCCCTGTATAGGATCTATAGTATTTATACACACCAAGTAATAGACAACAAATTAGATAAATTAAAAAACGCATTCCACAACTGAAATTGTATTTCCAGCAATGACCGCTCATAGTGAATACTGTTACAGAATTTTTTTGTGTGTCCCTGTAAATTAATGACTAGAAAAAAGGAATTCTGCTTTTTCAGAATTTAGTGTCGTCACCGATAATATATATATATATATATATATATATATATATATAAATAGTACAAAACATATTTCAATTTAAGACTTATAGCACACGCTTTTATTTTATTTAAAATGACGTCATTCGCATCCGCTTAAGAATTACGCATTGACGATCCACTCTTAAACATCTACAGTAAAGTAGGCATAGGACGTCAGACGTCACTATCGCGAAATAATACACAAATGCAGCAAAAATATGCCGTCATTCAAGACACTCGACCAAAAAAAAAAAACCCCGACTGTCTCATGATTCATAGGCCTTCATTTGTTTGTAACATTAATATTAGATACTTAAAATTAAATATAGTTTATAATAGCTCCCTGCTTTAACAGAAATCATTCGTTTATATTTTTTTCAAAATAGCACGTATTTTAATTACATTTTCTTTCAGTTGTTATGAAAAAATGGCAGCAAAAATATATAATTAATATTTGACTACTATTTTTCCTTTACTTTCTACAGAAATGGAATACTTTCGTTGCCAATATTAAGCAAATGACTCCAAAAAACTACAAAAAATTAATATTTCAAAAATAAATGGAGATACAGTTTTCAAACAAATTGCATTTAATAGTACTTTTTTTTTTCCAATACGACAGTATAAAAGTTCAAAATGTGCGATGCTTAGAAGTTAAAAAAATTGCTATAGAGTAATTAATCGTACTGCTTTGTCTTACGGCTGGCTACTGTAAGGTAACGTTATTTTTTGGATACGACACAAAATAAGCTGTGAGAAAGAAATAGCATACCGTATCGGGAGGCTAATAACATGCTACGCACATCCCATTCTATAGTAAGGTCTTTGTAAGTGCACCTCAGGGACGTAATATCAGTTTCAATATTCCAAGACAAACATCAACAACATATATAAATTTCATAATTCAATTAGTAATATAACATATATCAACAATAAAAAATTGCAGATTAATTCCGTTTTTTTAATAGACTAGGAGTTCTATTTTTTTTCCTATTTTAAGAGTCTTGAAACCCCTTTTGTCCTGGCAAAAGGCCAATATTAGTTTCAAAATTTATTTGAACGCATTCTTGTTATTTTTCATATACTAGGGGGCTCGGCCCCCTAGTATATGACGCTCGCCAACCCCCGTCCAGACACCGCAGACTCTAAATGCACGCTAATTTGATCGGCTTTAAAAAGATTTAGAAAGATTGAATTATAATTTAAAAAACAGTGGCGATCTCCCTATAAACGAATTTCTATTCATTTCTCTTTGATTGGGGAATTTTAACGCCAAATCCGCTGCGGTACTACTTGATTATCCTGTCAACCAATTTCGACAAATTATATAAATCGCCAAACCACTCGCTAAATTATACAAATTGATATAATTCTTATTTTAAATAACGAAAGAACAAATAAATTAGTACAACATTAATAAAAACACAAATAAAACGTCGAAATAAAAATAACTTGATGACGTATACACGTGTAACAACATTTCAAAATAAGCTAATATAAAAGGAATTAAGTAAAGAGAGTCTTTGTCTCCTGGTATTTTTTAATAAAGCGAAAAGAAAGTTCTTTTAAATGAGACATTTTAAATTAATTCTCAAAATATCAAATAAATGTCTAGCGCAATTTCTAAATTTAAACTTTTTTGCAATATTATTTTGTGTTCATTTTATGTAATAACTATAATGTGACGTAAATATGACGTAATTTCTCCTAAGACTTCTAACGCATGTTAATGAATTTATTATTTTACAATATCCTTTCTCTTTTAAAATTCACGTGTATACTTTTTATGACGTAATTTTTAATAAGTTCCTGCTTTTTATACGTAATTATTTAATTCTAATTTGAAAGTTTTTGTCCTGTTTATAATAGTCACGTGTAAATAAATTTTTAATTTGAAGCAAACATTATTGCTTGCGCTTTTTATACAGTTGGCAACAGTTTAAATTAGTACAATTTTCTGAAATCTGTAAAAAATATCTCTAGAAATGCTGAAAATTTGAATTTAAAATAGAAATAAAACCTGAAAAAATGAGTAAAAATAAAAAAATTAATGCAATCTGCACTCCGGCAAATTCTAACGCATAAAATGATCTAAAAATGATTACACTGCCATGTATAGTTTTTGCTGCTATAAAACTTTTTTAGTGGAACGATTTTGCCCAACTTTAGCATTAAATAACTCTTAAAATAATTCTTCGATTTGAAAACTGTCTGCATCAGCGTGTTTATCAAACATTTCTGTATAAAACCACCGATTTTCATATTTTTGTATGCATTATTTTTGTTAATATTAACGAAGAAAAGCCTCCGGTCACAAAAAAATCAAAACCGGCGGCGGCGGTGACAGCGGTAGTTACTTTTTTTAGAATAGAGAGATTTTTGTATGCATTATTTTTGTTAATATTAACGAAAAAAGGCCTCCGGTCACAAAAAAATCAAAACCGGCGGCGGCGGTGACAGCGGTAGTTACTTTTTTTTAGAATAGAGAGATATATGATTTTTAGTATTGCTAATGGGTATTCTAAAAAAATATATTACACTGGTTTCCAAAAATTAAGGAAAAATAACAAAAAGAGCGATAAGTCATTCAAAAATTAACCTATCCGTATGAAATTTGGATATATTGTTAGCTAAAAGATGCTGATTAAAATTAGAAAATGCAAATTAGTGGCGCTGCAATCGGATTGCGTCATCTGTGCGGAGCATAAAAATGCATGCTAGAGAGTACGGCTGTTGGTGTCGCTGTGATTATGACATAAGAAAACTGAGGTAGCCAATTCATTAGTATGACCTTGAAGTATCATTTGTCCGCATAACTGCGATATAGAGCTATTGGAACACTGGATATAGGTGGCCAAAGGGCTAAATGTAAGTCCCCCTGTTGCTCATAGGCTTTGGCAACAATTTCAAACCACTGGTTCGGCCTCCAAAAGGTTCAGCGAAGGACGAGCAAGAGCTACGACAAGCACCGATGACTGATATTTGCGGTTATATGTACGAAGGAATAGAACAGGAATTCCCTCTCTTCTTAAATCTGTCCTTGCTGCAGCCACTGGAAGATTGGTATCAATGTCTACTGTGCGTAGAAAGCTTCATGAAGGTGGTCTTTATGCGATGCGACCAGATATTTTTGTGCCACTCACTTCATGTTTCCAGAGGGAACGTTTAAGGTGGGCACGTCAACATGTCCACTGGACGACTGATCAATGGAGGCGTGTTCTCGTCACAAATGAGTTCCAGTTTAGCCTCCAAAGCGATAGTAGGTATTGTTTGATTTGGAGAGACCAGGGAACACGCTATCATCCATCAAACATTCGTAAAAGAGATTGGTATATAGTAGCAGTGTCTGTGTTTGGGATGGTATCTCTTTGGGCGGGCGTACAGACCTCCATGTCTTTCCACGTGGAACTGTGAATGCTCACTTCTATAAAGATGACATTATTGATGCTTATGTGCACCTTTATGCCGGTGCAATACATAATGATTTCCTGTTACAGGACGATAACGCTAGACCGCACAGAGTTCACATCGTAGAAGATTATCTTCAGCACCAAACAATTCAGCGCATGGAATGGCCAGCGTGATCACTGGACTTGAATCCCATTGAGCATCATTGGGTTGGTTTATGAAGATGTGTCTCTGCTCTCAATCACCGTCCTCAGACCCTTTCCATGCTTACAACTGCTTTACAAGAGCAATGGCTCGCACTTCCCAGCGAACCTATCAATCGCATAATTGACAGTATCACACTTCGCTGTATGTGCTGTATTGCTTCTAGGGGTGATCATACTCCATATTAAAGGTACTTTTCCTATACCAAACTGAGACATTTAGTTTGTTTATTTTATAATTGTATTAATTTTTGAAACACCACAATCGCCTGGTAATTTCTTTTAATGTATTTTATGCCTTACTATGTGTTGTAAATTATGTCTCAGTTTTATTAAAATCTACTTGCAACATTTTGAGTAATCGCTACTTTTGTTGTTTTTCCTTAATTTTTGGAAAGCAGTGTAAATGTAAAAAATCTATTAGAGTTATCCTTGAAGGGAAAAAATACTATAAACCAGTGCGACGCTTTCTCACTGCGCAATCTTTTATATTTGCTGATACGTTTCTTCATTAATTTTTTATTAACTACATTTAAAAAAAAAAAAAAAAAAAAAATCAAACAGCGTGTTTTAGTGTATGTAAGAACCTTCCGAAAAATACCCCATTCATCGCTGTGCTCAGAAAAAAAGATGTTAACAACAGAAAAATTATATATGATGTTTTTCACCTATATTTTGTAACCCGGGACGGCCGGGTTTTTACCAGGGCTGCCGAGTCGGTGGGAAATATGGACGACTCCGAATCGTTCGCTCAAAAATGGACCGACTCCGACTCCGACAACGCAGATCTGCTTGTAAAATGGACGACTCCGACTCTGACGCCAGGAATTTTAACAGATCCGATTCCGACTCAGACTCTTTCGCTCAAAAATGAGCCCGACTCGCGACTCCACAGCCCTGGTTTTTACACTTGTTAATTATAATACTACAATTGTACTTGTGAAGTTGTTTTGTGTTTCTGACTGAGAATTTAATAAGTTCCTTCTGTATGTAACTAGGTGATTCAAAGAAGAGGTGACTTTCAGAGAGCGAAAGACTATTTCTTTCAGGATTGGAAAAGCTATAAAGAAGGGTTTGGCGATTTAGAGACGGATTTTTGGCTTGGTAATAAAATAACGATTCCATTAATTATGTTTCTGTTGATATTCATCTCATTTCTATACTATGAAACCAATTATAAACACGAGAAAGGAATAATTTAATGTTTCTATAAACATCATCTGCAAATTATCATGTTTCTTATAATTTTTTTTTTTTTTTTTAAATAAGAAAAAAAAAAATAGAAATTTAATCTTACTGTAACTATTAATTCTAGCATAATTTGATTGAGTTGCTATTTATGTGCGCCCAAAAAAAAAGTCTCATTTTATGATTTTTGACTTTTGCACGATGAATATTATCTTACGATTTTTAACACTTCCACAATGAGTCTTTTATTACATTTTTTGACTCTACGTGATGAGCACGAATCTTACAATTCTTCACTCTTCCATGATGAGTCTTATCTTACAATTTTTTACTCTTCCATGATGAATCTTATATTACGATTTTTATCTGACACAGATCTGACACCAGCATATAGGTTTGACTGATCTGCATAAGATTGTAGCTCTCAGTGGATCTGAATAAGATTGCCATTTGAAATGTTTTAAACCTTTATGACGACAAAATTATACAAATTTCTAAGGCATGCATCTCAGTACCAATTAGTTTTTTTTTTTTTTACTTTCTTCTATCTTTACAAGAAGAAAGTATTGGATTCATGAAAATTTTCGAATTCCGGTTTTCGACGGATTTACACGTTTTAGGGATCAGAGAACCCGAAAAATATGTTTTTACAAAATGTCTGTCTGTGAGTCTGTCTGTGTGTGACACAAATTTTGTGGGCGCTCTATCTCAAGAACTAATGAACGAAATTTAATAAAAATTTATATTCAGTTAGTCCCTGATATAAATTGGTGCTGATTAGTTTTTGATGTAAATCGCTCAACAAGTGGCGCTGCTATGCTGCATTTTTCCCGATTTCCACAATAGCTCAATCTCCAGAATTAATGCACGGATTTTCATCAAATTTCAGATTCTGTTAGTCCTTGACAGGAATTGACGTTTTATACATTTTGATGTAAATCGCTCAGCAGGTGGCATTGCTATGCTGCATTTTTTGCGATTTCTGCAATACCTATATCTCAAGAACTAATGCTTGAATTTTCAACAAACTTCAGATTCACGTTTACGTTGATATGAATTAGTGCTGTTTATGTTTTGGTGCAAATCGCTCAACAGGTGGCGGTGCCGTGCTGCATTTTTCAGAACTTTCACTATAGTGCTATCTCAATAACTAATGCAGGAATTTTTATCAAACTTCAGATTCAGGTATACCTTGATATCAATTAGTGCTGTTTATGTTTTGGTGCAAATCGCTCATTGGTGGCGCTGCTATGCTACATTTTTCACAATTTCCGCTATAGCCCTATCTCAAGGACTAATGCACGAACTTTCATCAAGCTTCAAATTCAGATATCATTTGATATGAATTGGTGCTAAATTGACGTAATTTCTTGTATTATTTAAATGATTTAATCGACTTGATTTATATAGAAGAAAGTTTTGTGATGGCCACAACATGTTAGTTTATTTTTAGCGAGATTCATTACAAACACAACATCATCTTCAAAATTCGTAAGATGATATTTGGGAACTTTTTAAACTGAAAAATATAAAGCTCTTTTTAGTGAAATGTTTTTCACAATCTTAAAATTAAATTTTATCCTAAAATATGAGTATTTATATATCGAGCCTGCTTCTTTTCTGGAAAAAACATATGAACCCTGGCGGATGGGACAACATCTTATGTTTTTAACACTTTCCAACAAAGATGAAAAGTGTTTATGCATTCGGTTTGGCCTGGCCATACGTCTGTCCGTCTGTCCATCTGTCCACGCTCTCTAACTCGCGTAAATATTCTCGGATTTTCATGAAATTGATGAACGTTATTTAGGTCCACCAAGGCATGTTTGGTGCTGTATATGAAGTATATAGGATTAATAGTTTATTTACAGGAGCACTCAAAAGAATTTCATTACATTAGGGTATAGGGGGAAAAATCCTTTGCAGAGTATTTTAATGAGATGAACTATTTCAAACGTATTGAAACTGATATATATATATAACTGAATTTCACAGCAAGATGATTACTATAAAATAGGGCATTCATAGCATTTGTCGTTCATTTACAGGGACACATAAAAGAAATCGGTTAGAGTACTTTCTTTGAGTAATAATTGCTAGATGTGCGTTTTAAAATTCTGTATGCGCTTTTAACTTTAACTAGTATTTTGCATGTTACTCGTTACATATAAATTCTGTACCTCATGTACAGGGCTCCCAAAATAATTCAGGTACCATTCTCCTTATGAGCAGAAAATGCTAAAGGGGAATTTTCAATTGAGGCATATGTATTTCTTAACTGAACTAAATTTTGGTACGTATGTAGTTAATAGATAGAGATCTATATATCATATACAGGACTGCTCAAAGAATTCGGATAATTTTCCAATTGTAGCAGGAAACAACTGAAATTGGGTTTTAAAATGTGTTATGCGTTTCCATAGGGTTGATTTTGACAATATTTTAACTTATTAAAAGTTGCAGTTTTGTTACATTATTCTGAATGTGTTGGAAAGTGTTTCATAATCTATACTTGACGTATGATTTCTTTTAACGTGTTTCATATATTTGTGAAGAAATAAAATTAAAACATTTTCCAATGATTTTAAAAGTCTTTTTTAAATATTTTCAAAAACTGTTTAGATATACGTAACATTACATGCATTAAACCGACTGTAGAATAAGTATACAGTATATTGTGACGGAGCCCGGTGTTGTATTATGAAGAGGTGACGCGTAAAACATCAATTGATCCTCTCTCATTAAAACCAAGGAAATATTTATTAAAAATAAAAAAAGATATTCAAATAATAAAGTTCTGGATTATATGAGTTTTCACTACAGATAAGGGTTCAAAACAGCTTTTAAGCATTTGTATTAATAGCTAAAGAATCTGTTACGCCACTGAATTAAAGTCCTAACAAAGTTCTGTTATAGTATTTTAGTCCACGTTTCTCTCATAAGTCAAGAGCAAATTTCTCTTTCATTCACTTTCACAACGGAAAACTAACTCTCAGCTTGGGACGAATTCTCTGTTGTACTCGACGGGGAGGCGCCCCTTTCCTGTTCTCTATCAGACTGAAATGGACTGCGCTGGTTTATCTTCCGTGATCGGAATTAACAAGCCTTGCCGGCTTTCGACGAAATCAGCCTTCGGATGGCCCGAAGAAAATAAATCTACCAGAGTTGAGACTCTGTACCTTTAACCGAATTGCAACCTCGATTTCATTCAAAAGCTATTTAAAAATACTCCTGCATTTCCTTACATTATTTCGGTATTTCCACAGAGAACAAAGGCTATTTCTCCTAGCCACTTCGATCAGTAGTACGTGATGTCATTAAGAAAGCTCATTCTTATAGGATGGCAGATTTTATAACCAATCGAATACTCTCAAGTAATGTGGCGTATTTCTGGACTTAGCCAAAATTTCGAGCAGAGTTGATTTTACATGCGTTTTTCCTTATTTAGGGGTTTCTAAGTGAGATATAGTAGATCTCTCACAATATAAGGACAAGAGTCACCACACTGCCTGTCTGTCTCAAAGAATTATTATCCGAAAAAAAAATAGTAATGGGTATTTTCAAGACAAGGAAATTTTAAACAGGAGAAACAAATTTAGTATTGAATATCTTAAATTGTAGTTAGTTCTGTATTTGCACAGAATGTCCCGTTCTAAACATTTTAACTAATATAAAAACATGAACAAAGTTATATCGTTGCAGCAGCGTTTTCTTTTTAATTGAATTGAATTGTCTATTTATCATATAGTGTGTTTTTTTTTTTCCATATAATTTTGCATTTACTTTGACCTCAAAATTATTCTTCTAATAACAACAATTTCCTTTTATTAAAAATCAACAAAATTACAGGTTTTTTAAAAAAGTGAAACACTTGATATGATAACTTCAGTCTAAAATATCATTTACAGCGTTAGTATATGATAGTTATCTTTTTATAATTTATACGGCTGATATTATTGAAGTTTTATTGCTTAAGTCTTCAAAACTAAACGACTCTGATAAAAGAATAAATCCAAATAAAGATAAATATATTTGTAGTGGTGGTCGCAATAAGAAATATCTCACGAGCGTGTTTAATACGTGCTGAATGTTGTTCAACGATTTATTTTTCCTCTTTTAGGTAATGACAATATATTTGCCTTGACGAATCAAAAACTTTATTCAGCTAGATTTGATATGAAAGATGTTGAACAAAATCAAAGATACGCCCTCTACGACAAGTTTTGGATCGACGACGAAAGCAACAAGTATACTCTCCACATTTCTGACTATAGCGGAGATGCAAGTAATGTTATTGATTGTTTTTTTTAAATAGCATTTCATTTCTATTGTAATTACAGTATTTACTCGTGTATAATGAGCACATTTCATTTCCAAAATTATTGCTCTGAAAATTGGAGTGTGCATTATCCACGTAATATTTCCGACAAATGTATGAAATGATGCGCGTTTTCATTAAAGCTGTTTTCAAATCCAAAGGAGCTACTTTCTGACATATTTCTGAATTTACTTTTTTCGGAAACGCATAAAATTTGCTGGTATATTCTTATTCAGAAGCAATGTAATCGAATAACGTTTTACCTTTTTTGGCAAAGGCAGTAGATCTTTCAGAAAATACTGTCAACGTGGGCGTTTAGAACCGAATTTCCGGATGCGACAACATGCGAAAAGAGAAAAACCCGTGGTCACGTGACAACAATCTCTTATAACTCGATAAGAAATTTATTTATGAAAGAAAATGGAAAACGTCATTCGGTTTCAAATTGCATTAGCAGTCAGGTCTGATAATTATAAGCCTTTACGTTTAAAAATGAGTCAGAAAGCTTCTTGATGTTAAGCATGGAATTTGAGGACCGCCTTAAGTCACCGAATTTAACATGTAGAGATTGCCTTAAAGTTGTATGAATATAGAAGTAGTCAGTGAGATTTCCTCTATTGATGCACATGAGCACATGACCCGCCGCAAGAAAACAAACAAACAAAAAAATTGCAATTTAATAGATTACAACGACCATTTGGAATTTTTTTCTTTTTTCGACTTAATATGTACTTAGTTTTAATTTTGGGACATTTCGACAAGAAAAGCCGAGAAAGATAAGAGGTTAAAAGTCAAAAGCAGTTCCACCGAATCATCCACAGATCGCGACAAATCACCTTCGTAACAAAATTTAACCGAAAAATCTAAATTTCGTCCACCAAATTCCGTCGCACCCTCCTCAACAACAGATCGCAAAGATCAAACTTCAGACGACCAAAACCTTCATCGACAAACTCTCCAAGTCCCGTTTCGAAGAGAAAAACTGTTTACAAATCGAAAGCAGTTCCACCGAATCATCCACAGATTGCGACAAATTACCTACGTTGAGCTCAATTTTTCCCGGTTAGAATCGACCGATTGTAAAACGCCGTGGCTAGTGGATTGGAGCCCCTCGAGACATGGCCGATCAATCGATTAAACATTAGATTGTTTCCTTTTTCGCGTTCGTCTTTTATTCTGTAATCGATTTTAATGGGCTACATAATCAGTTGAAGGCCTCGATTTTCATAGGCTGCATAATCAGTTGAAGACCTCGATTTTCATGGCTTACATAATTAGTTAAAAGACTTCGATTTTTGCTTTGCAAGACGATTTTCATTTCGGCGTCGCTCTTTGGCTCTGGATTTTTCCATATCTGATAATTTGCGACTACCCATTTTGTAACTTTTTCAATTTTTAACGATTTTATGCCTTTCGATTACTTATTCAAATAAAAATTCTTCTAAAAGTAAAGAACATCGTTGAATTTCGTTAAAAAAATAAAATGCGAGCATCATTTGGCCCCATCCTCGACCGAAAACAAAAACCATTTCCAAATGGTTAATAATCTATCATGTGGATACATGATAGATATCGTGTTAAATTTGTATGAATATAGAAATAGTCAGCTTCGGCTCCTCTATTAATGCACATGAGCACGTGAACCCCACAGGATAGCGCAAAATTTAATTAACAAATTAAATAAAATTGCATTATGCAAAAACAAATTTTCAACATTTTCATCTACTTTCAGATTGAGCTTCACAAATTATCCGCTCCCCACCTCCTCTTTTATATACTTCCATGGCAAAAAACTATTATGATAATGGAAATTTTGATATTATTCGCAGTGATCGGCCGCTTATTCTTTCGCTCGAAGTACGATCGAAGAAATTCTCTTCGGAAACACCTTATGGAGGTGGAAGCGGCGAGAGGAACATGAAGAAAAAGGCACGGCACACACAGGATATCTCAAAAATGGCAGGTGCATTTAAAAAAATCCCTGCCGGCTCTGGCCTACAGGCGAAGGTAGATTTCGATGTTAAGTATTAAATTCAGCAACAAAACTTAAATCAAGGTTAGAGATAAACCCAGTTCCTTCACTAAGAATGAACTCTGAGCTAAACATTTTGTGAAAATTTTAATATACACGAATACACACACGCATGTATATGGGATAGGTTTAAAAATGGCTAAAACAAATTCAGAGAACCTCAAAGTGTTAAAATATGTTAATATTTCTATAGTCGGGTTTTTATCATGTTTTAATACGTTTCTTCAAACTCACATGACGTTACATATTCACCTGCTGAGGTCCATTATATTTCTAATATGACGCAATATATATTTTTTTAATTCGTCAAACTATTTATTTCATTTTGAGTTTCCATGCTGAAATCTTGCTCTAGAAAACTTATGACGTAATATTCAATTTGTTTTCAATTCGTCAAACTATTTATTTAATTTATTTTTTCACGTGAAATTCTTCAATAGAAAAGCAATTGTTGTGGTGAAAATTTTATTGTTTTTTTTTTAATTGTTGGCAACTGCTATCGAAAAATATATTTTTTTTTCCTGTCATTGTTGTGTAAGAGCTGGTTTTATCAGAATCTTATTAAGACGGCATTCAAAATTTTTAACCCTCCCCCCCTCCCATTTCCATTTCCTTGGGCCGATTTTGCCCATTTTCAATCCCCGCTGAGATATTAGCCGTCTCAAAGTTGTTGGCGGGTTTGAAAACGATCCGTGCATAATTGCGACTTTGATCGTGCGGACAAAATTTAGTACATACATACATACATATATATATATATATATATAAACTTTTTAAGTGGGTGTGGTTTTGGGTTCCTGGGGTCCTATAATGAAAAGTTATGAAGGAATTTTTCAAAAGTCGCAGCATGGTAACGACTGCAATAGGTAGTATTTCTTACGAAACTACCTAAAAATTAACTACATGAAAATGGAAAGCGATAGACGTGCACCGTTTACTGCGTTAAAACTTGGGACCAGTAAATTTTCAATCACACAGAATTTAAAATTTAGTTACACAGTTTTCCAATAGTTGGCGCTGCGAAGTCGAAAAACTAAAGAACTGTATGAACATGTTGCTAAAGAGAATCACAGGAAATTAAATAACAATATTTTCACAATATATCCACTATATGTACTAACAACATCGTGCAGTCTGAGCACAAAATTAGCAGAAGCTCGTACCAACGCTACAGAGGGAATGCTCTAACCTGCAGCAGAGATCTGCTGTTCCAGCTTGGCAGTAGTTTGAGGATTTTGTTGGTACCTGGTCTTTCAAGTACCTATACAGAAAAAAGTCCGAAGAAGTCAAATCTGGCGAATAGAGAGGCCAATCCATGGTTCTTCCTGAATGCTTTGAATAATCCAGGGTAATATGAATGAGGACAGCTATCCAGGTCGACGATCATCAAAATGTTCGTAGAGGAAATTGAAGACTTCAGCTGTTTGATGCGAGTGTTCACCGTCTTTCATGATATACGACAGGGATGGCGAACCTATGGCACGCAAGAAAATTTCTCTGGCACGCGAAAAAAACTTAGATATATCTAAGTTTTTTATAAGATATAATATATTATTAGATAATTCTCCATAAACTGAATATATATATATTCAGTTTATGGAGAATTATCTATTTTACATTTTATTACAAAAAGTATAATTGTGTAACAGGCAGGTAATTTTCTTTAAAATAATCCGTTACTTTTGAATGAATTAAGGTATTATAAATCTCAATGAAAGATGCCCGGTAGCGTCATTTTCTCGCCAAACCATTCAACATATAGTATATTTCAAATCATTTTGCTTCTCTGTTAAATTTCAAAACGTTTAATTTTTGAAAACTGAATTTTAAGAGCTAGTTTGCATAGTAATATTTCTAATTGACACGCTTCTACTTTAGATCAGGTTTTATTTAGGTTTAGCGTTTTAGGTTACTTTAGGTTTTATTTAGATTTTATTTTTCAAAATTTAATTTTAACTGTTAGTGTAAATAACTATGTATCTATTGAACTTGCTTCTACATGAAGAATTAAAAATGATCTGATTGGGAAGTATACAATAAAAGGAAAACCCTTTTTATAGATAATTGATACGGAATTCCATGCAACATGGTTATTATTATTGAGTAAACGAAGCATAATACATAAGTTAGGAATATAATTTAGCATAAGTTTTAAAATATTTAACCCCTTGAGGGGCGGTAGGATATATTATGTCCCACCGACGATTAATGAAGAATTGCACCAGAAAATTTTTACTAAATTTTACTTTTCTAACATTGGTGGGAAAAAGTCGTAAAATTGCTTTTCCTTATTTTGAAATAAAATTTTTGTAAGATTCCGGTGTGAATTCGACATTACAGAAACACAATTACTTGCCCCTGAAAGGGTTAAGTAAAAATTCTGTAAAAATTATTGATTTATCTAAGTTAAAATGTTTCTGGCACGTTAGAATATTGGTACATAATAATTTTGAAATTTTTGGCACGCATACTCAAAAAGGGATACCCTGATATGATACGCCAACCCTGATATACGAAGTGTTCGGGTCCTCCAAGGCCAATTTTGTACCGCCAAAAATTCACGCAGAATGTCCAGGTAGTGATCGGCGTCAGATAAATGGCCCAGGGCTCCCAAATGGTCCGCCAATTGAATACCAATAATTTTTAACAGAAAATTTTATGCTAGGTTTGCGTTAGAATTAACTTTCAAAGGTGATTCCCGGGCGGTTTGTAAGAAAAATCTAAACAGAAAAATTTTCTAAAATAATATTGGTATTCAGTTGGCGGACCATTTGGGAGCCCTGATGGCCCAATAAGTGCTTTGGAGGGTATTGCGGCACAAACAGGGTCGTACTGGCCCACCGGGCAACGAGGCAAATGCCCGGTGCGCCCATCGTCACTTTTTTCTTTTTTTTTTTTCTTTTTTTATTTAAGCACGGATTTTGAAAGGCATAAAATTTTCAAAGATTTTCATTTGGAAAATTAAAAAGTAATGCTTTTTATTTTTTAAAGTATAGCATAAGCAAACTATGTGTGATCAAAGACAATTAGATAAACAAATTTCGAGATAGCATAAGTTATCGACAATCAGATATGCCATTGTTACACATTGTATCCAGGACCAGACTTTGTTTCAAAGCCTGTACTAATGATAAATTCTAAGAAAAATAATATTAAGTACTCACTTATTTAGATATTAGGGTGGTGCGAAAAAAGTCAAGTTCATATTTCCGAGTCGCTATAGTGCTGAAAAGTTGCGATTGGTAAATACAAGATAAACAAAATAAATTCTTCAAATCGGACTTTATCTTCCGATCCCGCAAACCGCCTAAAAATTCCAAAAAATTCAAAATTTCCGATTTTTTCCGATTTTTTTTTTTTTTTACGTTTATATATTTTTTATCGCTATAGGGAAAAATATTTGCAGTTTGTACTGTTTAATAATAATAGTGTTTAGAGAATATCTTCCGATCGCGCAAGCTCAATAAAAATCTGCAAAAATTCAATTTTGAGTGATTTTCATGCATTAAGAATATAATCAACTGAGGTCAGTTTGCAGTCTCAGGTTAAGATTTAAATGTTAATTGATACTATTGAGCATATTAAGTTACTTTTAAACAACCTAGAACTTACCATGAAGAGTTCGCTTCAGGTATGAAAAGTTTAGTAGTGCACCCAACTGCCGTTAGCCACATTGGAAAACAGCGCTGAAGTCGGCGTACGCGCTCCCACCTAGTCTCACCTAACTCCATAAAATTTACAGAAAAGTCAACTGGATTCAGATGAACTGCTTGGCATATACTATTTTGACGGAAGAAAGGACGATACCCTAGTTAAAGAAAGGATTACATCTAAACAGGTTCGTCGAACTATTAAAGAGGAACACTTTCCTGTCATAAAAGAACGTGGCTCAGTTTAGGCTCAGCCACGTGCCTCCAAACTCCGGGCCTGCTAAGGACATTGTAGCTTTCATAGTATCATGTCTTACTGAACAAGGAGTTTCACTAGAATACTTAGATTTGGTAGGCTGTGATGGTACAAATACCAATACTGGATAGAAAGGTGGTGCTATCAGAAAGCTTGAAGTTCATCTCTGACGACCACTGCAGTGGGTTGTTTGTTTATTCCATTTTGTTGAATTACCTTTCCGCCATCTTTTTCAATATCTGAATGTTGAAACAACTGGCCCAAGATCATTTAGTACGCCATTTGGACACAATATCATTCTTGTGTAAAGCTCTTGGTGATAAATTTTCAATTGACTGATTGTGAAATTCCAGAAGTGGACAGGCAACTGTTGAGTAAGGACCAAAGATATTTTCTTGGCATAAGTCAAGCAATTAAAAGTGGCAACTTTCCAAATGACTTATTAAAGTGTGACTCCGGCCCAATTTCACATGCCAGATTGCTCACTTGTGCAAATAGAGCCCTTCTACTTTACGCGAGCGTGGACAACCTATCGGATGCATTAAAGCCATATTGTCATTTATTTTAAAATCTTACTTGCCAGTTTGTTTTGAAATAAAATTTACATAAAGTACATTACAGACGGGCCTATTCATCTGTACAGAGCAATTGAAACATCTCGATACTTTCGTGACAACCTGAAGAAAGTGTAGTCCCTGAAACTGAACGAAACTCGTTCTTTGCTCACCCGGAAAACCTACTGATGGCAATAGTATTTTATAGGAGGAGGCAAATAAGAGAGCTAGGGCTAAGAAGAGAATTAAAAGCCAGGCAAAATGTTTCAAAGGGTAAAGGTATATGAATCTATATCACTCCTACAATCCAGAATCAATTGATTGTAATGTCGCAAAATTAACATTTCCACCTCTTTTTCGGAGAATAATACATGAAGAAATACGTTTCTTCGTTCAATCAGGTCATATATCAGTCTCGGATGATAAAAAGTTTCCCAACTACACGTAAGATGTCAAGCGGTGCGTTAAATCGGTAACGGAAGCATCATTTAAGGTATGTGGGCCCCAATCAAGAGAGCATCAGGAACACACTGAAATCAATGTCCATAATACCAGACATTACCACCAAATCGAGCACAAAGTTGCGTCTAAAAGTCAGACTTAAACAGATCACATAACAAATTGTATATCTTATACTGTCACGACACTAGTTTTTTAATACAGTGTTTTGACTCTATTATAACAAACTACATATTTAAGTAATGTAAATAGCAAATACCCTCATTGGTTGGATGGAGGATAGGGTGTGGTTTGAACTCGAAGTGCAGCTACCTTCCCGTGGTGAGTTCTGGTTTGTTTAAACATTATCAAATATCTAAACAAGCAAAGAGTTGTACATTGTATAATTTATATGCAAATGTTAATATTGGAACGCAAACTGATCTCAGGTGATTATTTTCTTTATTCATCAAAATCACTGAAAATTGAATTTTTGCCGATTTGTATTGAGCTTGCGTGATCGGAAGCTATTCTTTAAACGCAACTGTTTATTTTTATTATTATTAAACATTACAATCTGCAAGTATTTTTCACTACAGCGATAAAAAATATATATACGTAAAAAAAGAAAAAAATTCTGAAAAAATCGGAAAATTTCAATTTTTTTTAATTTTTAGGCGGTTTGCGGGATCGGAAGATAAAGTCCGATTTAACTAATTTTGTTTTTGTTTTTCTTGTATTTACCAATCGCAACTTTTCCGCACTATAGCAACTCGGAAATATCAACTTGACTTTTTTCGCACCACCCTATTAGATATACGCCTAAATAATTTCTGTTCTAGGAATGCTTCTAATAAGTGTCTAATAAGTCTGCGTCTAATACGTTTGCACATTTTCTGCGTCTAAGTATTTAGCGCCCCTGGTGTTGTGAGGTATTTTTGTATTTCTGCCTTTTGTGCAAGTATAAACGACGAAACACTGTATAAGAAACATATTCTCATTTTAAATGGATTCATTCACAGAGACTTTGATAGTCATGGCGCCCTGGTCCAGATTTTATTCAGTACCCCGAAGAATAGTAACTTCTACATAAATTAATATTGGTATTAATGATGTATTCTATTTATATAAAATCCAAGTCTCTGTGTGTCCCTCACGATTCCGGTAGGACCACCTCATTGAAATGAGTAATTGTTGAAAAATACTATTGCAGGGTTACCACAGTAGCGCCAAATGTTGGCCAACTTGGCAATAGCTGGCTGATTTGGTGAAATTCCCATTTATAACTATTAATCTTTCATAAAGGAGGTCAGCAAAATTTAATTTAAACTCCGCTCTTTTAAGATATTTTTTCAAAATCTATGGGTGAGAATTTAAAGTACATCTTTACATCTTCCTCCCGATGCTACTAATAAAATAACCGCCAATAGACGACGCTGTACTGTATGAGCTCCTAACTGCGCGATTTTAATGTGCTTTAGGTACTTTTCCAGTATAAGTGCCTTGGCGAAAAAAGAAATTTGGCAACATTTTCCCGGAACCTATCCACTGTTTCATTTTATATGCACATGCATTTTTTTTTTTTTCGATATTTATACGATTTATTTATACGATTAAAAAAGCCGTTTCTATAATTTTATACAGAAACAGATGTAATTTGTACATAAAAACATGAATGATATGCATATAAAATAAACATATAAAAAAAACACTCATCAAGTTTGTTTTCATAGCTGTTTATATGATTTGACAACAATTCTCAATATTTTTCCGTTATACGGACACCATGCCAAAATGTATGCGGTACTTTTCCATTATACGGACAGCATTGTCGCCAAGCTCAATAGTTGGCGCAAAATGAAAATAAGGTGAATTGAAACATTTGAAAAATAAAAGAAAAAACATTCTCGATAGTAAAGTGGGCATTTTAAAAATATAACATTTGAAAATTACAAACTTTTACGAAGTATTTTATTAAATTACAAATATATACTTAAAATAAATGAACAAGTAACTGTTATACTATAAAGTAATAAAATAAAAAATCATATTAAACTGCTGCCATAAAATTACAAATCTTTCAGCATTGCAGTAAACATTTCATTTTTTGAATGAAGGCGTAGCCACATAAAATCTATGAGATACGACTCTAAATGATGACGAACAGCTTCCCGATGTCTTTTGTTGCGCCATTTTGCGATGCCCCATAATCTTTCAACATTTGGAGTATGACATCCAGTATTAGGGTCAACAAAATTGTATTTGTGATTTACTGTGAAATGGTCATAACCAGCACTTAGCAGTTCATCTGTTTTATATCCTTTCCAACAATCTGTATAAATAATACATGACTTTCATCTACTTCTATAATTTTATTAGGTCCACCGATTTTTCTATTTGGTCGAGAACATAAAGCATTTGCACAAACTTCTCTCGAATAACTATTCCATTCCACTGTTGTGTTGTGGTTCATATCAAGTTGCAGCTCACAAAACTCAATCGATGTCAACTCTTTCGTATAAACCTCAAAGCATTAAGAAAAGTCACCCGCGATCCTTTAAACCAAGTTTTTTGTCGTATTTCTACGCTTTCTTCGCATGATCGTAAGCTACAACTCAATTTCGGATTTCCAGAACTCATCCATAATTTCATTTCATGATTTTTTGAACACAATCTTTTATTATGCAGAATTCCAAATTCCTGAAACATTTTTATCACAACTTTCTCATCATCTGGTAATTGCCAAATGATAAAATCCATCTCAGCATCAGCAGTAAAAGTAAACTACAACTTTATAAAAAAAAAGCATTTTTAATTCGATTAATGGTACAAATGTCATATTCGCCCCATATTGGCGCGATTTTTTTCGGTTGCCAATTTGGCGAAAACATCAACAGCATAAACAACATAATCCGGGTTACCACATCAAACAAAATAACGACACTTTGACGCAAGTTAAGTACCTGTTGCCTATATAATATTGGCGACAGAAAAAAATCGCGCCAATATGGGGCGAATATGGCATCTGTTCCCGATTAATAGGAGATTAAAAAGCTTTCCAAGGTTAAGGTTAAACAATAATCATTCACGTGATTCACGTTTCATAAATAACAAATCACAATGTTTCGCATGGTTTACAATAAAAATCTACGATCAAGGTTGAAATAATTGGCGCATTAGCATACATTTTAGCATGCTGTCCGTATAACGGAAAAGTACCATGTATGCTAATGCGCCAATTATTTCAAAATGCTAAAAGATATTTGTAATTTTATGCCAGCAGTTTAATATGAGTTTTATTTTATTGCTTTATTTTATAACAGTTATTTGTTCAATTATTTTAAGTATATATTTGTGATTTAATTAAATAGTTCGCAAAAGTCTGGAATTTTCAAATGTTATATTTTTTAAATGCTCACTTTAGTACGACAATATTTTTTCTTTTCTTTTTCAAATGCCTTAATTCACGTGACTTTCATTTTGCGCCAACTATTACGCTTGGCGACAATGGTATCCGCATAACGGAAAAGTACCCAAATCTCACTTTCTGATGCCCAAATTACACCAAACTTTTTTTTAAAAAATGCCAAAGCCCCTACAGTGGAAAAGTATCAAACTGTCTATTATTTTGCGCTATCTGTGTTATAGTTTATACTATATGCAAGGTGAGTGGAGCGAAGAGTTTAAATATTAAATATTAAAGTTTCGGCACAGATGTCATATACACAACGGGTACTTAACTGTCATCAAACTGTCGTTATTTTGCTTGATATGGTAACCCGGATGTTGTTTATGCTGTTGATGTTTTCGCCAAATTGGCGTCGGAAAAAATCGCTCCAATATGGTGTATATATGACAACTGTGCCAAATTTTCTATAAAGCAGTATAAGACTAAAAATTAAGAATAAAATAAATGCAAAATAAGACTAAAGAAGAAAGAAAAATCATGCGTTAAGCATAGAATATGAAACACTTTCCAACACATCCTGAATGCTTTAACAAAACTTCGTTATTTAGGGAAATAAGGTAAATAAGATAACTAAGTAAACATTTTAGAAAACGCATAATTTAAAAAAAAAATTGATTTCAGCAGTTGCCGTCCATAGCAATAGTACCGTTATTACATGCCACTATTAGCTATAATTTAATTTAAGCTACTCTTAAAGCTACTGAAATCATATTTCCAGATATTATCATCCATAGACGGTTATGTATCCAATTCTTTGCGTGACCCTGTATATCATTTTATCTATATTCTACAAACATTTCTTAGTAATCTAAATGCAGTCCAGCGTAAAACTGCATAACTCCTTTAAAAACCACCTTTATGCAATTTATTCTCATACTCAGGAACCCTTACGAATTCTTTTGTGTAGCCCTGCATATGAACTGTAGCATTTATACACACGGTATAGTATGCATAAATGTAGTGAAACATAAAAGCGCATATCATAATTAAAAATGCATTTCTAGCAATCATTACTTATGTACGTACAATACTTCGGAGAAAAGTTTCTTGGCGAGAAAGAAGTTTGCCAACGTATTTTCTGACAACTTATTTACTGCTTCATACTCACAAGCAATTTTTTGTATATGTATACAATTTATTTAATGTAAAAAAAACTATTTAACCATTTTTTATAAAGAAACAGAAGTATTTTTTGCACAGATGTCATATACGCATCGGGGTTGGCGTGATTTTTCTCTGACGCCAATTCGGCAGAAATCTCGCTTTCGAATACCAGTTACTTATATATTTTTAAATTATTTGCTATCATTTTGAAAAGGAAATAACTATAAATAAATAAAAGTTTGAATAATAACTATATAACAAAACAGTTTATATAATTTAAAAACAGAAAATAAAAGTAAATAAACAATGGCACAGATGTCATATTTGCCCCATATTGGCGCGATTTTTTTCTGACGCCAATGTCATATACGCAATGTATACTTAACCGGCGCCAAAGTGTCGTTATTTTGCTTGATATGGTAACCCGGATGTTGTTGCTTATGCTGTTGATGTTTTCGCCAAATCGGCGTCGGAAAAAAATCGCGCCAATATGGGGCCGTATATGACATCTGTGCCTAAACAATTTATTAATAAATAAAACACAATAGCCGGCAAAATAACACCATTTTAGCGCCATAGGTATCCCGGTTCATATCTGAAATCTGTGCTGTAATTTGCATATAAAAAAAATATTATATATATTTAGAAACGATTTTTTTTATATATATAAGTGCATATATAAACAAAAATAAAAGTTCATTAGATTTGTTTTCATAGCTGTATATTTTGGCAACAAAAATTCTCACTTTCTGATGCTCGAATTACGCCAAGCTTTTTTTTTTAAATGCGCTATAATGGAAAAGTACCTAAATAAATAATTAACAGAAATAACCAATTATACAAACTAAAACATTTTATTTCGAGATTAAAGCATTGTTTTTAATTTCGATTAAAAATACATATATCTTTGGGGAACAGATGTCATATTCGCCCCATATTGGCGCAATTTTTTTCGGTTGCCAATTTGGTGAAAACATCAACAGAATAAACATAATCCGGGTTACCACATCAAGCAAAATAACGACACTTTAGCGCAAGTTAAGTACCTGTTGCCTATATGATATTGGCGACAGAAAAAAATCGCGCCAATATGGGGCGAATATGACATCTGTACCATCTTTGGATAACTTTAATTGAAATTGGGTTCACGGCTTAATATCTCATTCCATAAACCTAAACAAACACAAGTGATTCATTCATCGTGAACCGTAAAAAATATTAAATCATTGAGGTAATCATTCACAAAGTAAGTTCTCCAACAATCAATGGACAATATTCTAATGACGTCATAGTATGTAAAATGGTGGCGATATCATTTGTTTATGGTTTGAAATCACAAAGATTTAATTTTGCAATGTCTCTTAGTTACATTATTTTATTGTCGTATTTATGAGATCAGAACAAAAGCATATTATTTCATTATTTAGTTATTAAAGACGGAACAAAATTATAAATGTGCATGATTTGAAAAAATTAAATAATTTTCTTTCTTAATACTAAAAAATAACATCGGGAAGTAACAGCGAGTTTAAGTTAAATAAGTTTAGCTGTTTAATTCTGTTGTAATATTCAAAATAACTGTATTTATTAGATTTCAGTAAACAACATCAGGGCCCGATTAAACTTTGAAGTTAGAGGAATTACGATGTCATTTCAGGACCTTTCTTTTGGAGAAGCTTTTCTAAATTCCACATATACATGGAAACTCTTCAGTGTTAGAAATATTATTCCCAGGACTGGCATAACATGAGAACGGCCTGCAATTTTACACAAGTTTTTGAAAACTACTTTATATCAGAAATTTTACTAAAAACTGGTTACTTTTTTGTTATAGAGGCCCACACTATTAGAATTATGACAAGTTGCAGCCAATTTCGCCAAAGTCGTAACCAAGATCGTGAAGCACACACATATAATACCATATAATACCATTTTATGAAATCGTATACGATAATTTAATAGTTTTTACCTTTCTTGAAGTGTGTAATTTATTTATTTGCAAGGCTTAATAATCTAAATTGTCCAATATATGAATTTAAAAAAATGTAAACAAAGACTGAATAGACATGACCGAAAAAATCTGCAGAAAACTTGGAATTGTGCAGATTAGTGGTCTTCTACTGTACACAGTTTTTCATAAATGTGTTTCGTTCTTAAAATGTGTATTTTCATCTATCACTGCGGAACAAATGGGAAAACTCATATTTTTGCACATGAGTTGTATATATCTTTATATCTAAATTTCCGTCATTTTTGACGGGCTACCTTTCTAGTTTAGTATATTTTCTGTCAAATATTCAGCGCCCTGGGTGGCTGCCCGGTAGTTTGGTATTTCTGTTTTTTGTGAAAGTACAAAAAACAAAACAAAAAAATGCCAATTTAAGACAGGAGATTTTCATTTAATTTCATTTGGTCCCTTTGTCAGAGGCGGCTTTGGTAATCATGGCGCCCTTGGACAAATTTTTTAGCGCCTCTGTAAAAATAAGTTTAAAAAAAACTAATATTGTGTTTTCGTAATAATGGCGCCCTTGGTCAGATTTTTTCAACGCCTCTGTAAAAATAAATTTCAAAAAACTAATATCGTGTTTTTGTAATCATGGCGCCCTTGGTCAGATTTTTTTCAGTGCCTCTGTAAAAATGCTTTTCAAAAAACTATTATCGTGTTTTTCTAATCATGGCGCCCTTGGAGAGAATTTTTTCAGCGCCTCTGTAAAAATAAATTTCAAAAACTTAATATCGTATTTTTTAATCACGGCGCTCTTAGTCAGATTTTTTTTTTCAGCGCCTCTGTAAAAATCCCTTTCAAAAAACTATCATCGTGTTTCTCTAATCATGGCGCCCTTGGACAGATTTTTTTAAGACCTCTGTAAAAATAAGTTTAAAAAAACCAATATCGTGTTTTCTTAATAATGGCGCCCTTGGTCAGATTTTTTTCAACGCCTCTGTAAAAATAAATTTCAAAAAACTAATATCGTGTTTTTGTAATCACGGCGCCCTTGGAGGGATTTTTTTCAGCGTCTCTGTAAAAATAAATTTCAAAAACTACATCGTATTTTTGTAATCATGGCGCCCTTGGACAGATTTTTTTTTTCAGCGCCTCTCTGTAAAAATAACTTTCAAAAAACTAATATCGTAATTTTGTAATCATGGCGCCCTTGGTCAGATTTATTTCCAGCGCCTCTGTAAAAATAACTTTCGAAAAACTAATGTCGTGTTTTCGTAATCAATTCGCTCTTGGTGAGATTTTTTCAGCGCCCTGTAAAAATAACTTTCAGAAAACTAATATCATGCTTTTGTAATCATGGCGCCCTTGGTCAGATTTTTTCAGCGCCTCTGTAAAAATAAGTTTTAAAAATCTAATATCGTGTTTTTGTAATCATGGCGCCCTTGGTCAAATTTTTTTTCAGCGCCTTTGTAAAAATCCCTTTCAAAAAACTATCATCATGTTTCTCTAATCATGGTGCCTTTGGACAGATTTTTTTAGCGATTCTGTAAAAATAAGTTTAAAAAAACTAATATCGTGTTTACGTAATAATGGCGCCCTTGGTCAGATTTTTTCAGCGCTTCTGTAAAAATAAATTTGAAAAAACTAATATCGTGTTTTTGTAATCATGGCGCCCTTGGTCAGATTTTTTCAGCGCCTCTGTAAAAATAAGTTTTAAAAAACTAATATCGTGTTTTTGTAATCATGGCGCCCTTGGTCAGATATTTTTCAGCGCCTCTGTAAAAATGCCTTTCAAAAAGCTATTATCGCGTTTTTGTACTCATGGCGCCCTTGGGCAGATTTTTTTTTCAGCGCCTCTCTGTAAAAATAACTTTCAAAAAACTAATATCGTAATTTTGTAATCATGGTGCCCTTGGTCAGATTTATTTTCAGCGCCTCTCTGTAAAAATAACTTTCAAAAAACTAATGTCGTGCTTTCGTAATGAATGCGCTCTTGGTGAGATTTTTTTCAGCGCCCTGTAAAAATAACTTTCAGAAAACTAATATCATGGTTTTGTAATCATGGCGCCCTTGGTCAGATTTTTTCAGCGCCTCTGTAAAAATAATTTTGAAAAACTATTATCGTGTTTTTTTAATCAGGGCGCCCTTAGAGAGATTTTTTTCAGCGTATCTGTAAAAATAAATTTCAAAAACTTAATATCGTGTTTTTTAATTACGGCGCCCTTAGTCAGATTTTTTTCAGCGCCTCTGCAAAAATAAGTTTTAAAAAACTAATATCGTGTTTTTGTAATCATGGCGCCCTTGGTCAGATATTTTTCAGCGCCTCTGTAAAAATCCCTTTCAAAAAACTATCATCGTGTTTTTGTAATCATGGCGCCCTTGGACAGATTTTTTTAGCGCCTCTGTAAAAATAAGTTTAAAAAAACTAATACCGTGTTTTTGTAATCATGGCGCCCTTGGTCACTTGACCAGATTTTTTTCAGCGCCTCTGCAAAAATAACTTGAAAAAAAGTAGTATCGTGTTTTTGTAATAGCAACCCCCCCCCCCCCCACACACACACACACGCACACTCCCCACAAATACACACATAAATTGATGCCCTTAGTTCTACTAAAGTGGAGCATTCCATAATTTCTTAATGATAATATAAGTGTTAGACCGCCAAGGGCGCCAAGACTAATTCTTCACAAGATTTTGCAATGGAAACTTATGCAAATTTTGCTTTTGAAAGAAGAAAATGTTAATTTTTCATATCTATTTAAAAATTCGATAATATTTTTAGCATCCGAAAAAGCCAGTATGTAAAAACGTTTTTTTTGTTTGTTTGTTTGTTTTTTAACCTCTTTAAACTTCAAACACTACCCCGATATATGAATTGAAAAATACATATGTAATTAAAATAAATAGATAAACCACTAAAATTGTAAAAGTCCTTTTACAAAAGAATGGATATATATAAGTAAAGAGACGTGCGGATGATGTATTTGGGTTCAGTTTTCAATGCTGTTAGTCAGTAACGTGGGAGTTACTAAGAAAACAAATTACCATTTCGGCGGGGTTTCAAATCGGTTCTATAGATACCCAGTGGTTTCTGTAGTAATACCAGATGTGATACTTTTTTTTTAAATTATTATACCGTATTCTGGAGTTCTCTATCTTTCTGGAGAAAATAGAAATCGGTGGATGTGTAGGTATTTTCCCATGAAATACTAATTAACACACGACACATGCGCGACACGACGTTGTTGGTGGTTTTTTTTTGTGTGCGTGTGAGTTGCGACGACCATTGTAGTTTAAATTTGGCTTATCTGAAATTAAAATAAACAGTAATTTTTAATTAAATATGACTTATTTCAGTGACTAGACGAGACAAAGGGTGGAAATTATGAAAAGCTCTCTCTCTCTCTCTCTCTCTCTCTTTTTCTTTTATGCTGATTATTTGAAGAGGGTATTCAACTTTTATCGTAGAAAAATGCTGATTTTTGATGATTGACAAAAAAAAAAAAAAAAAAAAAAAAAAAAAAAAAAAAAAAAAAAAAAAAAAAATCCTTAATGCACTGCATAATTATATGAGAAACTAGGGGGCTCTGCCCCCTACGAGCTACTCTCGCTAACCCCCGTTCAGGCACACCAAAATCCAAAAAGCACGCTAATTTGATCGGCTTTAAAAATATTGAATTTAAAAAAAAAAAAAGTAGTGATTTTTCTGTAAACCGGTTTCCATTCGTTTTCCTTGGATTGGAGATTTTTAAGATTAATAGAAATCGGTGGATGTGTAGGTATTTTCCCATGAAATACTAATTAACACACGACACATGCGCGACACGACGTTGTTGGTGGTTTTTTTTGTGTGCGTGTGAGTTGCGACGACCATTGTAGTTTAAATTTGGCTTATCTGAAATTAAAATAAACAGTAATTTTTAATTAAATATGACTTATTTCAGTGACTAGACGAGACAAAGGGTGGAAATTATGAAAAGCTCTCTCTCTCTCTCTCTCTCTCTTTTTTTCTTTTATGCTGATTATTTGAAGAGGGTATTCAACTTTTATCGTAGAAAAATGCTGATTTTTGATGATTGACAAAAAAAAAAAAAAAAAAAAATCCTTAATGCACTGCATAATTATATAAGAAACTAGGGGGCTCTGCCCCCTACGAGCTACTCTCGCTAACCCCCGTTCAGACACACCAAAATCCAAAAAGCACGCTAATTTGATCGGCTTTAAAAATATTGAATTAAAAAAAAAAAAAAGTAGTGATTTTTCTGTAAACCGGTTTCCATTCGTTTTCCTTGGATTGGAGATTTTTAAGACCAAATCTGCTGCTGTTAAGAGATTCAATGGCTGTTTACGTATTTAATTAAAAAATTAGTTAAACATTTGAAAATAAGCTAATGTAAAATGAATGTGTATTCGAAAAAATATTTTTCCACTTTCAACAGCTCGAAATTTTCTGATACATTTTCAGACTCATTTTTAAAAGTAAAAACATGAAACTTGCAGGGGTGATTTCTGAAGACATGTTTAACATGCCGTGTGATTTCATTTTCAGCTCAATTAATTAGAATTTGATTTTTAAACAATTATTTTCTCAGTATGACCATTTTTTTCATTCCCAGATCGCCCGCTTCGGAAAAATCAGTTCAAAACGCCAACTTTGACAGCGTTTTTTACAGTATTTTCTGCATTTATCAAAAAATTATTAAGCACGGCACATTATGTAGTTTCTAAATAAGAGAATTTCCCAGTTTGATGCGTTTGAGAGCAAAAATGAATTTTAAAATGAATCAGAAAATAAGCAGTTTGGATCGGAATACACCCTTAAGTAAACAGTGTCCTTGTCTCCCGGTATTTTTTAACAGCGCTATAAGATAGTTCTTTTAAATAATTCATTTTAAATGTATCGTTTTAAATCTGACGTAATTTACACCAAAGTTTTATTTCTCTTATTAATATTCAGGTGAAAATACTTTAGTTGTTAGAAGGAAATATTATTTGCGCTGTCTTCGAATTCACGATAATAGTTGAAAAGATTATCTCAAAATATCTCGCGCAAATATATTTTTTAATTTAAATTGTTTTACTATATTTTTTGGCCATTTTAAATATGATGTAATTTCTTCCCTTTACAAGTTTTAGCGCATAATAATTTTTTTATTTTAACATTTTGTTTCTCTTTTAAAATTCAAGTGTGAATATGGTTCTTATGACGTAATTTTCCTGCTTTTAACATGTGATCATTTAATTCTAATTTTAAAGTTTTTATTTCTGTTTACAATAGTCACGTGTAAATAAATTTTTAATTTGAAGTAAACATTATTGTTTCGCTGTTTATACAATTGGAAACAGTTTAAATTAATAACATTTTCTAAAATATATAAAAAATATCTCTCGAAAAGCTGAAAATTTGAATTTAAAATAGAAATAAAACCTCAAAAAATGAGTCAAATAAAAATATAAATGCAATCTGCACACCAGGAACTTATAACGTATAAAATGATCTAAAAATGATTAAATTTTCATGTATAGTTCCGTGGTGTAGTCGAGGGGGGACGCAGGGGGACGGCGTCCCCCCACTTTTTTATTTTATTTCAAGCGTCCCCTTACTTTTTTTTAAGGGGGACGCTAAGAGAGCGAGGGGACGCAGATCTTCCTGGTTTATTAAATGTTTAAAATAAAAAGCACATTAATAAATTAAGAATTTTACGAAGTAAAGAATTGATTTTTAAAACTATGAGTTTTTTTTTTTTTTTTTGAGTATTCAGAAAACAAACTGAAAGGAATTGGGGAGAAAGGGATATTTACTTGCCGTTTCGCCATAATTAACAGTAGTGAAACACCTGAAATACCGCGCTAACATTAGTTCCTTCAGATGCATACATTAGTTTTACTTGGAATTTTCTAATCGAAAACTATTATCCTCCTCCTTTTTCCTAACATAAAGAGAAAGACCACAAAAGCTCTTTGAAAAAGATCTTTATACACCGCAGTTTCCGTTTAAAAAATATCTAGATGTTTCAGTTTTGAAAGACTGGCCATGTTTTTCTCACATGGTAATTAACAACAGCATGTTTCCATTAGTCAGTAAATAAGGTATTTAAAGACGTTCGGGGTAATTGTCATATCTGTCACATACTGTTGGTTAGTAGGGGTCCTCAGATGACTGGTATGGTGTCTGGAATCGAATACAGAATAAATCAACAAAAGGGACACCAATGCAGACCGACAACTCCTGATATATTGCAGTGCCAAGAATCCCACAAAATCATTATCCCCCTTTCTCCTATCTTCCTCTTCCTGTATCATTCACATTGACAATTATTTCTTGGTTTACTATTCGGAGATTACTTCTTTAGACAGGAATAAACTACAAGCATTGGATTATTTTGAATTCCAGCGAATATCTCTGAAGTATCTGTTTTTTAAATTCTAGCCATAAGTATTTTGCATCAAAATTTCAATTTTTGAAGGAAAAAATAACAATGAAACGATATAGGCAGCCAAAATTGGAAAGTTTTATAATTTCTTCGAAACGTTGGTCGTCGATGATAGTATAACAATGCCGTGATGATAGATACGAAATTATCGAGCACAATTGAAGATCAAAAGTCCGATGCAAGAGAATCGTAAGCATATTTTGAGTTTTGATCAATAATATTTTTAATTATATGCTATGTTATACCATGAATCTTTGATAAGGGTTTCATATTTTCCAAATATCAATATGTTTTTGTATAAAATTATATCTTTTGTATAATGGGATGGAAAGGAAACATGGGTGCCAGAAATGGTAGTTGAGCAGAATTGCCCCTCTTTAGATTTTCAAATTTAATTAACTAAATTTTCTTTCCCTCTCGAAAATTTCAAAAAATAACAAAGTTTGTTCTTCGCATAGGATTTAAAGTAATTGAATAGTAAAAGAAAGGATACCAAGAATTATTCATCAGGGAGAGGGCCTGTCCTCCTGAAGCCCCCGTAAGAGACTATTTTTAGTTCTGTTTTTCTTTTATGTTTGTGTATTTTTTTTTCTAAACCACCGATTAAAATATATCAGGTGTGCAGAAAAAAAAAATAGTAATATGTTTCACTAGTTCCTTTTGTAAAAAAAGCTGATAGAAGTTTAATTTAGGAGTTTTTAATATGCGTTTTATTTGTTATATTTCTAAAATACTTTGTTTTAAAATAAAGTATAGATTTTATTTAATAACGGCAATATTGTTTGAAAATGTCTGCAATCTCAATAAAATTTGCAGTAGCATAAACAATACAAAATTAAACTACAACATTTTAACACTTTCTAACATAGTTCAAAAATTTATGACTTTGGTTCATCATTCCGATTGCCCGTAAATAAACTTGGATTGCCACTCTATTTATATACATTATTATGATTTACTATTTACTACAAAGATTCTTTAATGAAAATGAAGTGTTTAGCACTTATAGTTCGTTTGCAGGTATACATAAAAAATATTCCGTTAAATTATGTCCTACGGAAAGAAAATTCTATATTTTGTATTTTAATGATGTTACACTACTTCAAACATAAAGAAATTGATATACATCACTGAAGGGCACAACACGCTTAATATAGAATACGTATCGTGTAGCTTCTTTCATTTATTTACAGGGATATAGAAATAAATTACATTGTATTAATCTCGGTTTACAATAATCAGTGGTGAATTCAGACACTTTCCTCGGGGGGGGGGGGGGATTTCTGTGGCTCTGAGGGGGACATTATAGAGTTCCGAGGGGGATTGCACTTTTTGACCATTCAAAACACGAAATCTCAAATCTACCGGGGGAATGTCCCCTCCGGGCCACCTCCTGAACTCACTAATGACAGTAATTGTTTGAAAAGCGTTTTTTGAAATTTATATACGTTATTGAGGAGGGAGATAACGTCATCCACAGAAAGCATAGGGAATATATCATATCAATTTTCTTTAACAGTGTATAAGCAACATTGTAAGATGTGCTTTTTCAATCTCAGCTAATTTTTATTAAATTCTGTGGAATGAATTCTACAAATTATATGCAGTGCAACAATTCAAAATATTTAAATTGTGTGGGCGGAATTTGATGAAAATGCATTTTCAAGAGTGTTATTTGTTTTTTAGCACAACTAAGTCTTACTGTGTGAATATAATATAAATAAATTCATACATAGGACTGCACAAAAGACATGGATACACAAATATTGTCGTCAATGAACGGTAAAAACCTTTTTCTTAGTGAAAAGCGTTGTTCTATTTAATTAGACTTTTAGTTTTACTGTGTGGTATGCGTAAAATACAGGGATTATATTACTGAAGATTTTGCATGTTAACACTCGCAAATTCTTCACACCCGCTTTCTAATGTTGATCATATGGAAGATTTTTTTTTTTCTTGTTTGACTTTTAATATTTGTAAAAGATTTTTTTTTTCATTCAATAGATGAGGTCAATCTCTACAAAAGCCGAATCTTTTTTTTTTTTCCCGATTTTGTTTGTATTTTTTTTTCCAATTTAGATAATTTTACTTTTGGAACCGGTTTCGAAAGTCGACCTATCCTCATAAAAAATGACTGCGAACAAAATCGAAAAAGTAAAAAACGGGCATTATGAAAATCGACCTTGGCTATCCAATGCAAAAAAAAAAAAAAAAAAAAAAAAAAAAAATCATTTAAAAATTTTGACATGCAAACGATATACCTTTTTAAAAACTTCTCCCATAGGATTAACATTAGTAAGCGAATTCAGTTCACGTGGGTGAAGTATAGTCCCTTAATGTCTTTAGGGACTACTTCAGTCTAGACAGTAATTACTGAGATAAGGCTTTTAACTTTGTTAAGTATTTTCTAAAATGTCTATTAACGCATCGCTGTTCCTTGTATGAAAAAAATAATTATAATAAAATATTTTTGATAGTATTAGAAAATATTTCATATTCTATGCATGGTGCATGATTTTTATTCTAGTTAAAGTTGTATTTGGAATAAAAAATGTAAAATCGTTGTAACATAAATTACGTTTAATGAATTTCTTTTTCATTTTGAATAACTGTGTACAAAAAAATAAATTAATTATTTATGTAAACAATATGTACCATTTTCCAAAATTTGAAAGAAAATCTTATCTATAGTACGATGTTTAAAACTAAGATTGAAGTAACAGATGTTATTAGTACTAAGAGGTGCAAAACTTATTTATTTTATTAAATGGGAATGTAGTAACAGATCTTACATTTTTCTATTACAAATGCTGAATTAAATTGCACAAAATTAAAAAATAAATATTTTAATTAATCAGAACACATTTATGAAACTATTGAAACTGTTAATGACACTGAAACCGAAAAAGATGGTATAACTTTTATTTAGTAATATAGTTTATTAAAGTTGCGTCTATGCATTTGTGATTTGCACCACGGGTGGATCCATCTTTCCTTGTAGATGAGGTGGAGTCTGTGTGTCATGTGCCTCTTTTTGTAGGGAAGGGTCATATCGGTATAATATCAATTTTTATATCTTACGATTTTTCTTCGTCCACAATTCCAAACTGGCTGTTTTATGACACGTTATCAAAGTTACATTTTCTGTTTGTAAATGCACAAAATTTACCAGTTCTATTCAGACAATAATAGTTAAAATAATCGATTAGGGAAGTGCTTTATATAACGTGGTCTGGTTCAAATATGAACACATTTTAAATTTTAAACACATTTAAAAAGTGCAGCAATTTTCGAAAATTACTTTTTAGTCCCCGGTATGCTTTTTCTTTCTCCCAGCTATTAAAGTGTCGTCTCAAAAAAAAAAACTTCCGTTGTATAAGACAGACGTAAAACAAAGCAGATGTATCATTGTACGGTTAAATACTCTACTGCAATTTTTTTAACTTCTAAGCATCGCATATTTTCAATTTTTATACCGTCGTATTGGGAAAAAAAGTACTTTTAAACGCAATTTGTTTGTAAACTGCATCTCAATTTATTTTTTAAATATTAATTCTTTTGTAGTTTTTAGCGCATTTGTTTAATCTTGGCAGCTCAAATACTCCATTTATGTTGAAAGTAAAGGAAAAATAGTTGGAAAATAGTAATTATATCTTTTTGTTGCCATTTTCCCATAACAACTTTTAAAAAATGTAATTAAAATACGTACTACTTTGAAAAACTATAGATGAATGATTTCTGATAAAACATCGAGCTATTATAAACCAAATTTAATTTTAAGTATCTATATTAATATTACAAACAGATGAAGGCATATGAATCATTAGATAGCTGATTTTTTTTGTCAAGTTTCTTGAATGACATCTCTTTTTTCGAGATTTGTGTATTATTCAGGCGAAATCTGTAATGACAACAGTACTAGCGTTACTACGGACCGAAATTTACATATGTTGAAGAAATATGTTTAAGCTTTATGTTTTGAATATCTATTCTTTCCAAACGAAGAAGAGGCAGATGATATTGTATTTACACTTTATTTATTTAGCTGCTTTTTTTTTTTTATCGTGCTTGTATCGTTGTTACTTTTAATTTACGAAACGATAATTAGAGTAATGATATAAAAGAAAAACCCTAGAAAATTCTGTTAAGAACGGAAATGTGTAAGTTTATGAGATTAAATTGTAAAAAAAATCAAATTCAGGCATTGGGTTAATTTATTCATATCGAATAAAATTTTACTGAGTGTAATGTCGGTACCTCTATTTATTTTTAACTTTTAGATTTATATAATTAAAATTTGTCGAAAGAAAATTTTCAAAATCTGTAATTTTATTATTATTTCTTATATGTTAATATTATAAATATTATTCAATTGGTTGAATGTTATTTACATTAAAAGCAATATTTTTACTTTATCTGTAAGAAAGTGAAAATGCGTGAATTTTAAAAGATTGTAACGATTGTTTAATACGTTAAACTTCATAAATTAATAAAACATCGGCTATAAAAATTTTCCTATTAAATAGGAATATTTATGAAATTTTCTGGGACTTGTAGAGTGCAATATTTCGTATAGTCTTATATTACACCATTGCTTTTGATATATAGCATTCAGGAATAAATGTTTACTTTGTTTTCGTTGCACTTAAAATGTTCACGCATCATGTTAAATAAAATAAAAAAAATGCGTATACCAGTACATGAACATAGAACAGATATTAGATGTATAAAATAGAATATCTATTCTATATTCATGTATCGGTGTAAGATTCAATTGAAAACGTAAACATGCAACATTAAAAAAAGAAAGATCCCAATGAGGTAGATACTCAATAATAAAATACTACAGGGATGGGGAGTTTCTTCCCCATTGTCACTAAAGCCGCTACGATCGCAATCGCATTACCATTACGCTCTATGGAAGTGTCCCATCTTGTATGTTAATTTATCCTGTAGATGTTGTTTAAGACTGGATAGTAAATGAAGAATTCTCTAGCTTATGCGGATTACGTCATTTTATATAAAATAAAAGCGTGTATTTTAAGTCTTAAAACTGAAATATGTTTTTTACTATCTATATTTATATACATATATATTTTTTTTTATCGGGGGTGACACTAAATTCTGAAAGTGTCATTTCTTTTGTTCAGACATGAAAAAGGTTTCAATTTTTTTAATTCTACAGTAAGCCAACAACAACAAAAAAGAACCTTTAATTAAATTAATTTTAATTAAATTTAAATTTTTAAATTTAATTTTTCATTTATTTTTTAATGCAGTTGAAAATGTGAAAAGCAAGAAAGTTTGCCCTATGGGTGATGTAAGACCCTAATGTTCGAAATTATGAGCGTACCCCCACTTTTTTTTCCAGGACTACACCACTGGTATAGTTTTTGCTCCAATAAAGCTTTTTTAATGGGACGATTTTGTCCAACTTTAGCATTAAATATCTCTTAAAATAATTCTTTGATTTGAAAACTGTCTGCATCAACGTGTTTATCAAACATTTCTCTATAATACCACCGATTTTCATATTTTTGTTTGCAACAGTTTTTTTAATATTAACGAAGAAAGGCTATGCTTAAGCATTCAAATTGGATGCCGATCTACTCGGAATTTCTACGCAGATTTTCATTGGTCCATTTCCAATTCAAACCTTTTTTTTATATATAGAAGGAAAAAGCTGACGAAATTAGAAGTGAAAAACAATTCAGTATTATTAAAGTAATCGTGCCGTGGTCATCTATTAAAAAATGCAATTTTGAGAAAAAAAAACTAGTTTCAATTTTATGTTATAATTATAATAGAATGCATATTGTATTTTTTTATTTTTTTTTTTTTACTTACATATAATTGTCTATTCCATATTCTGGCCACATAAAGAAGTCTCAATTCCGTTGATAAAGCCGCTAAAATAAAAACTCGATTTTCCGAAATTTATAAGTTATGATTACGTGTAAATCCTTAAAGCGGTTCTCAAAAAAAAAAAAAAAAATTTAACGTTCAATAATGCGAAAATTTCTGCTCATTTACAAACATAAAAATAGTGTTCGAAAGAAACTGAATTTCGGTTACCTTCCTAGTATAGACTGAAAACGAAAGCGAAATTGTTTTAAAAATAAATTCAAAGTAACATAAACATACATATACGCCTGTTATCTGAATAATGTTTTGCGTAGAAACGGCAGTACATAATTAACAAAATAATTTGATTGAAATAAAATTAATTAAATATAAGGTGCTATAAACATAAAAAATATTAAAAAATAATTTAATTTAAAAATAACGAATTTAATCAATATTAGTAATACCTTCTAGATTTATCCCCTTGTGAAAATATATAGTATGTACGGCTCTTTGGATGGGAGTGCCGTTTGGGGGGAGGCTAGGGAGGGGCAGTTATAGTAATACCGAATATACGGCAGTATTTTCGCCGAAACAAGGATTTTGGGCTGAAAACGAAAATGAAACCGAATATTCGGCCAAACTCCACATAAAAGAATGAGACTTGCAGGCTTGGTTATTGAAGTGATTTGTAATACAATAGATTCTGTTCTTTAAATTAATTACATCTTGAGTTAAAATTGATTGTTGTCTCATGACAACAGTTTTCTTTCTCTTCCTCCACTGTCGCGTCCGGAAATTCGATTCAAAACGCCACATTTGGCAGCCTTTTCTGAAAGATCTTCTTTTTTTCTCAAAAAATATAAAAGACAGTTCTATTAAAAAGTTTCTGATGGGCAATAAAAAATAATTGGTATTTTCAGCCAAGTAAAGCAGTCAGCAGTTATAATGAAATTTAATGAAAACCTTTAAAACAAAACTATCATGCAATAAAATTCAAGTAATACTACTTTTCAAAATAATACATTCAACGTAATACTTTTAAAGAATGTATTTCTTTTCCAAAGATTTTCTGCCCCCCCCCCCCCCCCACCCTGCGTACACACATGAATCGCGGTAAAAAAGAACAAGATCTTTGAAAAACAGAAACAACTCCGTTATTGGGCATAGCCTTTGTAAGTTTGCCGATTTGAAAGCAGGGCCAAAATTAAGGGGGGCAGAGGGGGCATGTGCCCCGGGTGCCAAATGAAGATTTTGTTTGTCGATTTTTCTCGCATCTGCGTTTTGCACGGTATTGTTAAAATCATTCTGTCTGGCGATGACAAAACATAGAAGAATCTAAAGATGATATGGCATAAGGATCCTGTTTAAAGCGGAATTTTTTTCGATTCCGTTTCCGAGATTTTAATCAATCAATATTCGACAAAGCCAAGGACGGATTCAACTCATCATTTAGAGCGGGTCATATTTCCTTTTTTGGGGGTGGGGGGCGATCACATCCTCGTTATGAGAATTTTTTATATTGAAAGCTATTCCCACATTCAAACTAACTACTTTTCTGATACTTTCGCGAAGTCATTTTCATTCGTAAATACAAAAAATTTGCATTAATATTCGTAAAAATATAAAATTTGCCGATTTTGTTCAGATACCAGGAAATTAGAGTTTCCCATTTTCTTATAAAAGCAAAGATTCATTCAGAAAATGTTGTCAAAGATAGCACTTTTAGCCAAGTTTTACGAGTTGAAGCCACAGAAATGTCGTCGCAAGGGAACAATTGGCTGTCACTTCCGGAATTTCAGTTTAAAAAGTCTAACAATTGTCAACGATTAAATATGGCAAAAATTTGTGTTAAATTTTAGAGGTAACTAAACCGTACACATTGGCAGCTATGGGATTCTATTAGTGTCATAAAAATTGCAGGTGAAGCCTCTTCTTTCTGCTCAAAGTATTAAATAGTTTTTTTCAATCGAACTTATACCTTTGGAATGGATCATTTTCTTCTGATGGGCTGGTGCCATCCATTATTATGAAACAACCGTTATAAATGAAGTGTTAGGTGAAGATGAAAGAGCTGTCGTAAAAAGTTAGAACTCTGATTTTCTGGTCAGAAAAGGGAAAAAAATGGTCATAATTTTTTTTTTCTGGTCAGGATGAAAAAAAAAATGGCCATAATTTTGTTTCTGATCAGAATGGGAAAAAAATGGCCATAATTTAAAAAAAAAATCTATGATATCTTTTGAATGTTGAAAAAATAAAGAAATAAAACATATTTTTAAAATAATTCACGTAAAATAGACGTCACTCTTGAACTAAACAAAAATAACTTTCCTGAAATTTTATACACCATAATTAGTATTTGTATTCTAGAGATTGTATTACATAAAATATTATTGAATTGTATTAAATAATGTTTTGCACTTTTGAGTTTTGACCCAACGAAATTGTTTTTGTTTGTTTTATTTTAATATTTTATTTTCCATTTGGAGATAATTGTATGGAGATTGTTATTCAAATATTCGGGGTAAAGTTTGAATTAACTCATTAGATAAGGTGAGCGAAATTCGAAAATAGAGATAGCTTTCTTAGAAAAATGTGGTGGAAAAAAATACCTCTAAATTGGCAACATTGGTCTAACATCAGATTTTTTTTAAGTGCAATGTCTTGCGGGGAACTATTTTTGTGCATAGTACATTTCTATAGTGTAAAATACTAATTTGGGTGATATAATTATTTTAGGAATAAAGTTTTCGCTATAGCAATATACTCGTATATATTTTTAAAGTGATTTTTTATACATAATTTATATAGTATGTGCGTGTGTATGTGTATGTATATATATATAAGCATTTGCGCCCTTTTGTAAGGCAATCGGCACCCTTTTTATCCATTTTGCCACCGCCCTCTCAGTTATGCCAGTACGACCCTGGGCACAAACCATGACTTTTGGAAGACGCAGGGATAATTGTACGACTGTAAGAGGATTCTCCGTTCCCCAGATGCACCAGTTTCGATTATTGGCAAAGCCGTGCAAATATTTCCGACATAGATTTCGCCAACATCCAGCTGCTGCAGCATAATTTTCGCGAATGTCTCGCGTGCATTAATGACAGCAGCACCAAGTGGTTGGCGGGTCTGAATCTTGTATGGAAACAGGTGGAGGCTATGTCGCATGATACGGTGGGCTGTCACGCCTCGTATTCCAGACTGAGCTGCAAAACTGCATACGGAAACCCTTGAAGCTGAATTATTTCAACATTTGAATCTGTAACACGCGCACTCGGGCAACCGACATTTACAGCATGATCATCATTAACGTACCCAGTCCGTTGAAAATTTTCATACAGAACCTTTATTGTATCACTGTTCGATCCTTTTGTGACATTAACTTCTTTTCTGAAAACTGCACCTTGTTTTAACAATAGTTTGGTCAAGGGAGTGAAATTCTAAGACAAGAAATATCCATTCCTCTAACGAATAAAGTATTTTTGCGCAGCAACTTGTGTGTCTGGGCAGCTCAATCTAGCAGCAGGGTGCCGAACCACAGAATAGAGATATGACGGAGTAAAGCTGGATAAAAGAAATCCATTATTATACATCCAGCTTTGTGACGGAGTTCGTTTATATCGATCTAGAGATTTCGTATATCACTGGTGACGTCATCTGTTGTCGAACTTTGTAACTAAATTTGAAATTCTTTGGGACTGAAAATCTACAGGTTTCCCAAGTAGAATGCAGCAAACGATGGATTTCTATCTCTTTCCATTTTTATTTAATTTATTTTTTTAAATGCACCAGTCATTTTTGGGACACCCTTTACCTTTTCATCCGCAGAACCTTTAATGTCCGGGAACCGGGATGTCTTTTACGGCTATGGGGGTGTCCGTTGGAATATGGTTTATAAATGAGTTTAACGTTTTTTAACATGTTTGCTTAGGTATCTTCTTTACCGCATTAAAATGTGAAGTATTGTTAAAGCATTCGGAAGTGTTGGAAAGTGTTTCATAACATATGCTTGACGTATGATTTTATTTTCTTGTTATTATTTCGAAAATGGTATATTGTGATCTGTAATTGTGGAAAAGAACAAAGCACTGCTGATGGCGCTAGAGGCACCTTTAGAAGATGTTGGGACAGAGGGAAACAAAATTTTGTTTTTTAAATTTTGTCTGTTTCAGTCAAAAATCAATTAAAAATTTGTTATACTGATGCTCATTATGAAAAAGAAGTTTCTATTTTTAAAATGAATGTTTTGTTAGATTATTAAAGTCATATTACTATTTGACAGAATTATACTTTGATATGAAATGTTGTAGTGCACTTTAATTTTAGGCTTTATTTTTTTGTTCATTGCTTCCATTTTTTCAGTACAGTAGCCTCCCTCTTAACCGACCTCCTCTTAATCGGAACTCCGCTTTAACCGGCCGACTTTACCCCTCAACATCAAGCAAAATTCAGGAATGACGGCCTCGGGAACTCAGCTTACGTTTTCGAGTTGAAGTGCAATCCCGAAGGAAAGGAGGCAAAATTCAGAAAGGAGAACGTCGGATCTAAATGGATACGCGTTGACCTTCACCACCGTTGAATTCAGGGTGTGACCCGGGGAGGGACATGTCCCCCCGGATGATTTGAAATTTTGTGTTTTTAATGGTAAAAGGTGCAATCCCCCCCCCCCCCCCCTCCCCCGGAACTCTATAATGTCTGATCTATCTACAAACTGTTTTGTACAAACATTTAAAAGGCTTGAGGGATGCGAACAGATCACCGTAGAAGATGTATAAGAGTTGTTTGAGTCTGATAAAGATCTCAAGCATGAAACATTATTTGACAAGGATATAATAGGGACTGTAACTGATGTTGTTCAAAACGAAGACGATTTTCAGGATGATCCAGTTGAAGTTGACCCTTCTAAAATTACTCATACGGAAGGGGTAAAAGCATTAGAGTTGGAGTTACGCTATGATGAGCAGCAGCTAACAGATTCCACGGTTAAACTTATTATGGTAAAGAGATGGAGAGATTATGCTGCAAAATGTCGGGCATTTTGCCTTCAACAGAAAAAGGTCACTAATTTCTTTATGGTTGATTAACTTAAATATACATAATGTAGAACAATTTCAACTTCTTATAAAGGTGTGTGTCACAATTTTCAACAATTTAATTTGTATTAATTATTTTCCATTATCTGTTATCAGTGATAATTTTCTTTCAGTTCAGTTAGTTATAACTAGTATTCATTTCACAAAATACAGAAAATATGTATTTTTTTAAAACTACCCAAATTGAAAAACTAAGTACATCGTACGGATTTAGTTAACTAAATTACGGAGATACTTATTTTTTTTTTTATTCGCTTTAACCGGTTTGTCTCTTTCTTAACCGGCTAACCCTTGGTCCCGTTTAGGCCGGTTAAGCAGGAGGCTACTGTATTTTCAGTGTCTTTCAAAGTCCTTTGAAACTTTTTTTTTTTTTTTTTTTTTTTTCCAGAAGAAACCAAACCTTGTATTTTCATAACAAATTTAATATCGCCGAAATTTAGATTTGAATTCTTGCTACAAAAACGGCGATTCATATGTTTTGAGAGGAATTGATTTTCTCAGAAAATATTTGAGGAGCTCAGATGATAAAAGTGGTAAGTGACACAATCATTATTTTGAAAAATTGAGCTGTAAAGTTCTTAAATGTTTGTTTGCGTTTATCGCCGAATACCTCCTTGATCAACTGAAATCTCTATGAATATCGAGTTTTTTCAAATATTACATAATGTAACAGATGGTGGAGCTTCACTGATTATCTTCAATCTTTTTAGCTCCCGATATGCTATTTCTTTCGGGCAGCAATTAAAGTGTCATCTCTAAAAAATAACGTTACTTTGTATAAGCCAGCCGCAAACAAAGCAGATGGTACGGTTAAATGCGGATAATCTCTACTGCAATCTGTTAGACTTCTAAGCATCACACATTTTCAATTTTTATACCGTTGTATTGAAAAAAAAAAGTACTTTTAAATGCAATTTGTTTGAAAACTGCATCTCAATTCACTTTTGAGATATAAATTTTTTTTGTAGGTTTTAAGGCCATTTCTGTAACGTTGGCAACTGAAGTACTCCATTTCTGTAGAAAGTAAAAGAAAAATAGCTGGAAAACAGTAGATTTTTACATATTTTTGTTGCCATTTTCCAATAACAACTAACAAAAAAAAGTAATTAAAATACACGCTATTTTGAAAAAGTATAAATGAATGATTTCTGATAAAATCATAGAGCTATTATAAGCTAGATTTAAATTTTACAAACAAATCTATATTAATCTATATATAATAATCTATATTAATGTTACAAACAAATGAAGGCATATGAATCATTATAGATAGCCGATGTGGAATTCTTCAGCGGATGCAAATGACGTCCTTTAATATAAAATAAAAGGGTGTGTTTTAAGTCTTAAAACTAAAATATGTTTTGTACTATCTATATTTATATACATTTTTTTTTTTGTTGTTGTTTTTTTTTCTCTTTTTTTTTTTTTTTTTTTTTTTTTTTTTTTTTTTTATCAGAGGTGACACTAAATTCTGAAAAAGCAGAATTTCTGTTTTCTAGTTTTTATTTTGTCACATCACATACCACCTTTATCACCTGAGCTCTTCATTTGTTACGAGTTTCTCTTAAAATAACAACTAATTCTTTTTTCCACCCCTTAGATGATTCAATTATATATAAACACAATAATTAAAAGTTTTCGACAAAAGATCAGGACAATGACAACCATAAGGAAGGAAACTGTGCTGCTACTTACAAAGGTGCATGGTGGTACAATGCGTGCCACGATTCCAATTTAAATGGTCTGTACCACAAGGGAAAACACGAAAGCCACGCTGATGGAATCAACTGGCGTGCCTGGAAAGGACACAAGGAGTCGCTGGAGTGGACTGAAATTAAAATTCGACCAAGGCATTTCAAACCTTCTTATGTACAAGACGTGACACCGATGTAGCTTGATACTTACATATTAAAATGTGCATCTGTGGGATTTTGAAAACGATTGCTTCGACCACGGACTGACCTTATTACCTAATATTCGTTGCGTTATTTGTAAATAAAATAAAAGTTAAAATAGTTTTTTATATAACTTTCTCCATTTTATAAGCATTCAGTGTTCGTCTTGAATATACAGTTCAATTTTTTTGACTGCGATTAAAAATTTTCCGTTACATTTTTTTTTTAACTTCCATTTTTTCAGTATTTTCAGTGTCTTTCAAAGTTTTTTTCCTCCCAAAAGAAACCAAACCTTGTATTTAATATTGCCAAAATTTAGATTTGAATTCTTATTACAAAAACGGCGATTCATATGTTTTGAGGGACATTGATTTTCTCAGAAAATATTTGAAGAGCCTCAGATGATAAAGGTGGTAAGTGGCACAATCATTATTTTGAAAAATTGAGCTGTAAAGTTCCAAATGTCTGTTTGCCTTTATTGTCGAATACCTCTTTGATCAATTGAAATCTCTGTGAGTATTGAATTTTTTCAAATAGTAATTTAACAGATGGCAGAAGTCCATTGATTATCTTCAATCTTTTTTTTTTTTTTTTTTTTTTTTTTTTTTTTTTTTTTGGGGGGGGGGGGGGGGTCACATCACATACCACCTTTATCATCTGAGCTCTTCATTTGTTATGGGTTTCGCTTTTAATAACAACTAATCTTTTTTTCCCGATTAGATGATTCAATTATAAGTAGACACAATAATCAAAAGTTTTGTACAAAAGATCAAGACAATGACATCAGTAAGGAATTAAACTGTGCTCTTACATAGAAAAGTGCGTGGTGGTTCAGTAATTGTCACTTTTCTAATTTAAATGGTCTGTACCACAAGGGAAAACATGAAAGCGACGATGATGGAGTCAACTGGTATCACTGGAAAGGATACAAGGAATCGCTGGAATGGAGTGAAATTAAAATTCGACCAAGACATTTCAGACCTTCTTACGTACAAGAAGTAACACCGATGTAACTTGACCATTTCAGCGTTTCCGAGAAAGAGCTTTATTATTCTAAGACCAATGTCAGACGGGCGTCTTTTTTGCTGCTTTTTTGCTTGAGTACTATCCATTCACAATGCTATAGCATTGTGAATGGATGGTACTTAAGCACTAATACTTAAGCACATAATACTTAAGCAAAAAAGCAGCAGAAAAGACGCCCGTCTGACATTGGTCTTAACATTAACTAGTCGGATGTGCCAATTCCAAAACTTTCTTCTATCTGATACATGTTAAGGGTGTATTTTGATCCAAACTGCTTATTTTCTGATTCATTTTAAAATTCATTTTTGCGCTCAAACGCATCAAACTGGGAAATTCTCTTATTTAGACACTATATAATGTGCCGTGCTTCTTAATTTTTTGATAAATGCAGAAAATACTGTAAAAAACGCTGTCAAAGTTGGCGTTTTGAACCGAATTTTCCGAAGCGGGCGATCTGGGAATGAAAAAAATGGCCATACTGAGAAAAGAATTGTTTAAAAATCAAATTCTAATTAATTGAGCTGAAAATGAAATCACACGGCATGTTAAACATGTCTTCAGAAATCACCCCAGCAAGTTTCATGTTTTTACTTTTAAAAATGAGTCTGAAAATGTCTCAGAAAATTTCGAGCTGTTGGGGGTGGAAAAATATTTTTTCGAATACACCCTTAATACTTCACAATTCGCTAACGCAGTACAAAAATTAAAGGACAATCTATGCCCATCATGAGGATTCTAAAGATATGAAATTTCGTGTATTGGTTCTTGCGATATGACTATCGCTAAAATCGAGTAAATCCTGCAAAATGAAGCTTAACAGCGACACCTGTTGGTGGTTTACACCAAAGCCTACAATCAGCAACAACATATGTCAATGTCTAACGGAATCTGAAGTTTGATGAAAATCCGTACACAAGTTTTTGAGATAGAGTTATTGCAAAAATCGGAAAAATCCAGCATAGCAGCGCCACCTATTGGGCGATTGACACGAAAACCTAATCAGTAACAGCTTGTGTCCACGTTCAACTGAATCTGAAGTTAGATCGGAAATCGTGAAAAATGCAGCATAGCAGCGCCACCTGTTGGGCGATATACACCAAAATCTAATAAGCGCCAGTTTCTATCAAGGTATAACTGAGTATAAAGTTTTGTAAAATTCCGTGTATTAGTTCTTGATCTAGAGCAACCACACAATTTTTTTCACATACACGCAGACAGACTCACAGAGTGACAGACAGACTCAGAGACAAACATTTTTTAAAAACCATCAAATCGTGCTCAGGACCTTCTAAAACGTATAAATCCATCAAAAACCGGTAGTCGAAATTTTTCACGAATCCAGTACTTTTTTCTTGTAAAATGTTCAGTGTTCTTGAAAATCACGCCGCATTTAACCGGGTTGCACTGTATTACTATTAATAAACTGAGAATAATCGTATTTGAGGCTTAAAAACAATTTATTTCATAATCGTCTTAAAAATGATTTTACATAAAAAAAAAACCTCTTGCCCAAATGGCTCATAAAAACATGTACCCGCTCGAAAACACGCATAAAAAATGAGCCAGAACACGTAATTTGACAATTTAAAAAATACTTATTCCAAAGAAGTCGACAAGCTAAGATTATAACTTATTTATTCAGAGCTTTGATAGAAAAAATACAAATAAACTTAGGGGAGGGTAGTACACAGTGAGACGAAAATTATTATTACTTAACAAATGGCGACGATTTTTATTCTTTTGAAAATTTCTTTGCTACATTTTTAAGCTACACAAATGCGCTACACATGAATGTATAAATGGTTTTTAAAAAGTTATTTATAAAAGCACAGAAGCAGGAGTATCGAAAATTATCTCACTGTGTACCGCAAGTAGTACACAGTGCGACAATGTATATATTTTCATAAATTATACATTTTTACACTCTATCAATGATTTTCGGCAGTTTATGATTTCTAATTAATATTTCTAGATTTTCAAAATATTAAAAATATGAGCCTCGGGTGGGCAATGGCAGATCTTGGGCTACCTTCATGCACATTTTCCGCCTCTTACGTTTAGTAAATTTCCCTAACCATCGCACGCCCACACACACCCAGAGAAAGAGAGAGAGAGAAAAACCTTATTTTATTAATAAATAACTTTTTTAACAACGTGAACCACATAGTAGGTACACAATAAGACACGTCTCACTGTGTACCACAACTGTGTGCCTCACTGTGTACTTTCGTTACGTTGTAACAAAATGGATGCCACATCTGTTACATCAATTTCATCGCTTTAAAAAGTTTATGTCGTTTTGCCGAAATAGTCTATTATTAGATATAGCTAGTGTTCCGTACTTGTAATCTCATTGTAGCATCGCCCTTGGCGACGGAACACCACTCTCGCATCTGTGCCAATTGGCATCTATTCTTGTAACCCCTTTTTTATGCAACCTAGTTCATGTATTTATTGCGTGGTTATTTTTTTGAAGAAAAAACAATCTCAAAATGGCAACAAGCTATTCTCTCAACTTTGAAGAAAAATTCAAATTCAAAATTGGCAACTAGCCATATTCTCTTTCTATCTTTGAAAAATAAAACTTTGTTTTTGATAGTGAATTACAGTCCGCTTAATTTTCTTAGTACACCTCCGTACATATTGGTCCTAGCGACCCGGAGGTTAAACCAGCGTAATTAGAATTTACTATATTGTCAACAAGACATTTAAACAAAACAAAAAAAAATGTCCGACGCGGACATAACAGCGCTCAATAGAAGACGTGGAAACATAAAGGCGCAAATTACAAAGATTTTCAATGCTACAGATGGCAAGACTCTTTGTGTTTCAGAACTGAAAGCTCAACTAGAGCTGCTCCGAAAAACCGAGAACAAATTTGAGTTGATTAAGGAGATATACTACAAAATTGTAGATGAAGAAAATATCAGTGAAGTAGAAGAGCAGATTTCACAGACGGATGAAGATATTCAAAAACTAGAGGTAAGCTTACAATCCACTATTAATAAACAGTATGAAGAAAAAAATGCTAAAATTAACATTTCTGAGTTTTAACTGTCTAATAATAGTAGTGATATTACGAAAGGAATCAGATTAAAGCTCCCTAAAATCCCTCTGCCAATTTTCAGTGGTAAGTTTGAAGAATGGTCAGTATTGAAAACGACCTTCAAAGAAATAATCATTGATAATCCCGCTTTAAAGGATAGTGAAAAATTGTTTTATCGCCGCGGTGCGTTAACGGGTGAGCCCAGAACGTTACAAACCGCTGATGATACTTTCACTTCCCTTTTCAACGCATTAGAACAAAGATATGAAAACAAAAGAATTATAGTAGACTGTCATGTAAAAAATATTTTGAATATATATTCAATGAAACATGAATCGGCTAAAGATCTCCGTAATTTATTAGACAATTTAAAGAAGAATTTAAGGACTCCAAAAGTCTTAAATTTTGAAAGAAACACATTTTCAAACGCAATTTTGCTAAATATTGTATTAGATAAGCTTGACCGCGAAACTCTGAAACAATACGAGTTAACATTAAGGGACAATGAAGTTCCCAATTTCGACCAATTTTTGGAACGTAGACATCAAATTTTAAGCAGCATTAATTCTAACATCGCTACAAAATCCACTAATAAAGCATTATTCGTTAAAACGAATAAACCGCAAAATAAAATGTGTATTGTATGTGCAACCGAAGCTCACCCACTTTATCACTGTGATAAATATAAAAACATGAAGTTAATTGATCGAATAAATATCGTTAAGCAAAACAAACTTTGCTTTAACTGTTTGGGATGGCATTTATTTAGCAAATGTAATTCAAAAACCACTTGTTTTGCTTGCAAATCGAAACATCACACCATACTCCATAATTACTCATCACCAGACACTAAAATTGACTTTCAACAAACAATAAATAATCCATTATCGGAAGAATCAATGAATAGAAATCCTCTTTCAGAGGCGCAAAACGAAACTGCAATTCATTCAAATTTTTAGCACGGCAGTAAATCAGTCTTGATAAATACAGCCATAATTTATTTGAAAGATAATAATGGCATAAATCGTCCATTCAGAGCGATTTTAGATTCAGCCTCGGAAAGTAATTTTATCAGTTTCGATGCAGTTAAATCACTGGGATGGAAAAAGGAATCAATCAACATTCCGATTAGCGGGATAAGTAATTCTCTCATACGTCTGAAGTCAAAGGTCAAGACATGTTTATCTAATAAATCTGGCGAATTTCAACGAGCTGTTGAATTATTAGTAATTCCAAAAATAACAGATGTTATGCCAGCAAGAAAATTAAACATACAACACTTAATCCCATCTAAAATATACTTAGCTGATTCACAGTTCTATATTCCAAACAAAATCGAAGTAATTTTGGGTGCTGAATATTTTTTTGATTTCCTCCTTCCGGAAAAAATAAATTTAGGCAATAATTTAACGTTGCAGTCTAGCATTTTCGGTTATCTTGTTTCAGGAATCATTTTCGATACGGAAATAAATAATACTGAAAGATATTGCTTCCTAACAAAAAATTTAGAAAATTTAAACAATACACTAAAGAGTTTTTGGGAGATCGAGGAAGTAAATGACGTGCAACCCTGTATAAGTGAAGAATTGACTTATTGTAATGATCATTTTGATAAGACACATTTTAGAAATTCTAGTGGCAAATTTGTTGTAGAAATGCCTTTCAAACCAGAATTCGCTGAAACCTATTTAGGCAAACGCATTGCATCAAAAAGATTAAATTATCTTTGGCAACGTCTAGATCGCGATCCCACAATGAGAAATTTATACACAGAATTTCTTAACGAATACAAGCAGCTGAATCATATGCATGAAATAATAGAAGCTAATGATTTCAATCAAGGATATTACCTTCCCCATCACGGAGTTTTAAGACCGTCGAGCGCCACAACAAAACTGCGCGTTGTTTTCGACGCTAGTGCCAAAACAACGAATGGAAATTCCCTTAATGATTTATTATGTAAGGGTGGAGTGCTGCAAGACGATCTCTTTTCTATTTTAATAAGATTTAGGAAACATATTTACGCATTCACTACAGACATCAAGCAGATGTTTAGAATGATAGAAATAAATCCCTCTCAATATGAATTTTTGAAAATTCTGTGGAAGGAAAACAAGGCTTCTCCCATACAAACTTTCCAACTTTCTACGGTTACATATGGGACAGCATGCGCCCCATTTTTAGCGACTAAAGTGTTACAACAACTCGCCTTGGATGAACAGCAAGATTTCCCCTTAGCTTCAAAAATTCTCTTGCAAGATTTTTATATGGATGATTGCCTATCAGGATCCCCCAACTTAGAGGAATTTAATTTAGTTAAAGGTGAATTAACCCAACTTCTCTTAAGAGGGGGCATGCAACTACACAAGTGGTGCACTAATATAGCTCAATCTAGTGACAATCAATTATTTCCCTTTGATAGGAATTCCGAACAAATAGCAGTTAAAACGCTGGGGATGTTATGGAACAGTACCAGTGATGCATTTACATACAAGGTCAACATCAGCGCCGTCAACAATTTTACAAAAAGAACAGTCCTTTCGCAAATTGCTCGAATTTATGATCCTCTTGGCCTCCTAGGGCCAGTAATTACCAAGGCAAAAATATTTATGCAACAATTGTGGCTACTTAAATTAGAGTAGAATGAAGCTTTACCTACGCATATCTCCAAACAATGGGAAAATTTCCTGGCTTCTTTACCACATTTAGAATCTATTCAGGTACCAAGGTGCGTTACTACGGAGCACGTCAATTCAGTGGTACTGAATGGATTCTCAGACGCTTCATCAAAGGCTTACGGTGCAGTCTTGTACGTTCAAACGTCTAACTCTAGTGAAACTGTTACTCATCTTCTCTGCAGCAAAAGTCGTGTAGCACCAACAAAGGTAATGACTGTGCCTCGTCTGGAATTATCTGCGTGTTTTCTTCTAGCTAAACTAACCTGCAAGGTCTTAGACTGTTTAAAGCTTCAGATCGATGATGTTCGATTGTTTTCAGATTCTACTATAGCGTTATCCTGGATAGAAACTGCTCCAAATCTATTAAAGACATTTGTTGACAATCGCGTTATGCAAAATCAAAGAGCTTTCAAAGAACTTTCATTGGTTTCATATCCCTTCTCAACACAACCCTGCTGATTTAACAAGTAGAGGACTGGATGTGAGAAATACCTTGCCTCCAGTGAGCTGTGGTGGAGGGGTCCTCCACTTAGTGTTCTTAATAACTGTTTAACAGAAACTTTTCCAAACATTAACTTTGAAAATGAACATTATTCCCAAGAACTCAAGACTGTGCGCAATATAACCCTGTATATTAATTCTAATGATTTTTTTGATGATTTAATTAGTCTTACCAATAATTTTCAGAAATTAATTAGAGTAGTAGCTTATATTTATAGGTTTTCTTCAGCTTATAAAAAACAAGGAATTGCAACAGGCCCCTTGTCAGTTGAAGAGCTGGAGAGAGCAGAAATGTGCATTATTAAAATTGCACAGGTAAGCTATTTCTCTAGTGAAATTTCTGCTCTGAAAAAGGGAAATATAGTAGATAGCTCAAGTAAGTTAAAATTCTTGAGTCCATTCTTAGACAATAACAACATTTTAAGGGTAGGAGGTAGACTCAAGAAATCGAATTTAAACTTCGATCACAAACACCTAATGGTTTTACCAGCAAACTGCCGCTTTACTAAATTGATATTTAAATCTTATCACGAGAGAAATTTTCATGTCGGACCTCAAGCTCTGCTGAATACTGTGCGTCAAAAATATTGGCCACTTGCCGGCAGGAATATTGCGCGTAAGGTTGTACATGAATGTGTACGATGCTTTAAATTTAAGCCCATACTGGCTAACCAAATGATGGGGGATCTTCCTCCCGAAAGAATAGTACCTAACTCCCCATTTTCAAATGCAGGTTTAGATCTTTGTGGTCCCTTCGAAATAAAATATAAGGGCCAAAGAAAGGGCATTTTTCAAAAAATCTACGTCGTTATATTTGTGTGTATGGTCACTAAGGCCGTACATTTAGAATTTGTCTCCGACTTAACGTCTGAAGCTATAATAGCAACGTTAAAGAGATTCTTCTCGCGTCGCGGTAAAAGTTCGGTAATTTTTACCGACAATGCTACTAATTTTGTCGGGGCTTCAGCAGAATTGAAGCGTTTGCACAAACTTGTAATAAGTAATGAAGTTTCAAATTTTTTGGCTTCAGAAGGCATTAATTGGAAATTTTCCCCTCCTAGAGCGCCCAACTTTGGTGGCCTTTGGGAGGCAGGAGTTAAGGCCTTCAAATACCATTTCAAAAGGGTGGTGGGCTCAACTCGCCTTACTCTAGAGGAATTTCTAACGGTAATTACTCAGATCGAAGCAATACTAAATTCGCGACCACTTTCTCCGTTATCTACGGATGCAAACGATCTTCAAGTTCTGACCCCAGGCCACTTTCTGATAGGAAAACCGCTTAATTTAATTCCCGAACCTAATTTTCTTGAAGTAAAGGAAAATTTTGCTAAATAGATGGCAAAGAGTTCAAAAAATTGTTCAAGTTATCTGGAGGCGCTGGCAGAATAATTACTTAAATAATCTTTAACAAAGAAATAAATGGCTATTTAAAAGGCCAAATATTCTGCCAGGCATGTTAGTTTTGATTAAGGATTCCCAACTCCCCCTTTGCACCTGGTCTCTAGGTCGCATTACTAAAGTATTCCCAGGTGCAGATGGAATGGCTAGGGTTGCGGAATTACGCACCGCTAAAGGTATATTTAAACGGCCTATAACTAAATTAAGTGTTTTACCAATTAGTGATAATTTGTCAAAAAACTGAACTTTAATTTAATTTTCTTATGTATTAGTGCTTATATGATTCCGCGGGATGTTCCGTACTTGTAATCTCATTGTAGCATCGCCCTTGGCGACGGAACACCACTCTCGCATCTGTGCCAATTGGCATCTATTCTTGTAACCCTTTTTTATGCAACCTAGTTCATGTATTTATTGCGTGGTTATTTTTTTGAAGAAAAAACAATCTCAAAATGGCAACAAGCCATTCTCTCAACTTTGAAGAAAAATTCAAATTCAAAATTGGCAACTAGCCATATTCTCTTTCTATTTTTGAAAAATAAAACTTTGTTTTTGTTAGTGAATTACAGTCCGCTTAATTTTCTTAGTACACCTCCGTACAGCTAGGTTTGTTTAAGTAAATATATGTCATATTGAAGGAAATAAACTCTAAAATAGACGTTTATGTAATTTTAACCACTATAAAATAAGGAGTTATTTACTATTTTGTCGGACGAGTAACTGAAGTACCGAAACTACATCCACGTGTTGCATAAGATGAGGTCATTATGTGTGTGTGCCAGCTTGAAGAAAAAATTACAGCTATATGTCAAAGTGGTTGCTGTCTCACTGTGTACCATGTTTCACTGTGTACTCCCCTACCTTATTGTTTCCATTACTCAATCTTGAACAATGAAAAACCTAGAGCATCGAAATAAAGTCTTTATTTAAGGAAATAAATATCCACTCTACTGTCATTTCTTGGTAACAGATAAAGGCATTTATAGATAATTATTTCATGCAGGTTTCATGTTACAGAGAAAAAAAGAAATACAATTTTATTAAAATTCGATGCATCCCAAATATGGGAAACTAGGCTTAAACGATTAAGTTATGGAAATAATGAAATGTAGTATTGTATCGAAAACACATATCGATACCTAATTTTCAATATGCTAGCACATCAAGAAGTGAATGAAATATCAATTACAAAATTCCATCTTAATATACATGAACAAAGTTAATTAAAATAAATCGTGTCATAATAATAATAATAATAATAATAACAATAATAATAATAATAGAAATAAAACACACGGACCAAGCCATATATAGACGAAACTACAAGTGCGTCATGCTGTGTCCGTTAAATATAAAATTACTGGAGCGTTACTTTTAAGGTATGGAAACTTTTTGGGGCATTTTTCCAGTATAGGGGCCTTGGCGAGATAGAGAAAAAGTGCTTGGAGAGACAGGAAAAATTATCAAGCATATTTTCTGGCAACTTGTTCACTGTTTTATATACACAAGCAATTTTCTCAACATTTATCCAATTTATTTAATATAAACAATATATAAAACCATTTATCTATTTTTATATATAAACAGAAGTAAATTGTAGATTAAGAAAATAGTAATATACTCGTATATAAATAAAATGTTATATAAATACATATATAAACAAGCATAAAAGTTCATCAGATTTGTTTTTTTTCATAGTTGTTTATATCATTTGGCTACAAATCTCACTTTCTGAATCCCGAATTGCGTCAAATTTTTTAAAAATGTGCCAAGGCACCTATACTGGAAAAGTACGGAAAAATCGAACACACATGTACCAACTTTAATTAAATAAAATCATGTAATAATCATAATAATAATAATAATACAGTAGAATCCCGATTATCCGAGTTCCGCTTAATCGAGATTCCTCTTTAACAGAGTTATTTTCTTCTGACGGACTGGTGGATTCCATTATTATGAAACAGTCATTATAAATGAAGTGTTAGGTGAAGATGAAAGAGCAGCCGTAAAAAGTTAGAACTTTGATTTTCTGGTTAGAATGGGGGAAAAAATTGTCATAATTTTTTCCCAAAAATATTTATGGCCATATTTCCCCCCATTCTGATTAAAAAAATGAGAGTTCTAATTTTTTACGGCTGCTCTTTCATCTTCACCTAACACTTCATTTATAATGGCTGTTTCATAATAATAGAATCCATCAGTGCATCAGAAGAAAATGATCCATTCCAAAGGCATAAGTTCGATTGAAAAAAACTATTTAATACTTTGACCAGAGAGAAGAGGCTACACCTGCAATTTTCACGACACTAATAGAATCACATAGCTGCCAATTTGTACGGTTTTGTTACCTCTAAAATTGAATACAAATTTTTGCCATATTTAATCATTGACAATTGCTAGATTTCGGCGATTGAATTGGGAAAATCTTAAGTTTTAGTGTTAAGAAATTTTTTTAGAAATTGGTAGCTATGCAGTTAATACTGTAGAAAAAAACTGCAGCAAAATTGACATTCAACAAACAAAGCACTATCAAGGGCTTTTTCAAATAAACCATTTCATTCCCAGTTTTTCTTACAAGTAACGGAAATGTACAGTCGCGGAAAAAAAAAAAGTAAACACCCCTTACTAACTCCTCAACAAATTATCGTAGAAGAAAGTTACTGGTACCGAACGATTGGAAATAAAGTCTACTTTTAAATGATGTATATAAAATTTGCTTAGAGGGCCATCAACATATTAAAACAAGCCATAACTTTGTTTTTTTCAATAGCAGTACACAATTCTGACAGCATAAATGAACTCTACACCTTTCAATTAGTCTAAAAACAAATTTTTATGCAATTCGTACCATAAGTTTCGGAGAAATTAATTATTTTAAAACGAGCGTATTTTAAGGGCTGTATCCAAATTGAAGTTCGGTACTCGATTGTCAACCGAGAGAGCTTCCTTCTTGATCGAGGCATCACTCAAGCAGTCAATGAAGCCTGATAGATTACACAACAGCAGAAAAAATTTCAAAGCATCTAGTCACTTCTATCATAGATGGCTCCTTAAACCATCATTTTGTCGTTTTTTAAGCATAATTTGAAAACTACTTGGAAGAAAAATGTGAAATTTGGGATTTTCATAAAGCAGGACTTAATAAATCTGAATCCATCAAAAAAATTGTAGATTGCAATTCATAATTTTTTCGAATATTACTTTCATAATTCCTAATTCATATCAGAAAATTATAAAAATTGCAAATTCAACGTATTTATGTTTGGGTATTGTATTCGATAGCTCACTTTTATAGGAATGTGACTGTACTGTGGTCAATGGATAGATAGTCCACGCTTCTAAAACACAACACAACATTTAATTATTTACATAAAATTCAAAGGAGACTGGCAATGGTTGATACATTGCGCTTACGTCGTAACTTACATGGAGAACAACAACAACAAAACTGGCGGGGGATCCTCGCCCGCGCCCCTTCCAGTCCAAAGCGCTTGTAGCGCCCTCTCACAAATTATGATATACGGAGGAAACACTCCCCCGGGGATTGAAATGCAAATTTCAATATACATTAACATATAAATTTGCAAAAAAAAATGTTCACACAAGAAAAATTATAGCATATAACAACTTACATACACAATAATAATACAAGAATAAATTCACTATAACACTAGATTAAATACAGAAATAATATATACATTTTAAAGTTTGCTTAGGGAAAGAAAGGAAATTTGTTACTCAACTGGTAATATACAGACATCTCGGACGTTTCTTTTAAAAATTCGCCCATCTGGTAAGCGTAAATTCACCGTTCGAATTATATTATCCCTTCCCTTAAAAACTTCTACTATTCTACCAACCAACCATTTGGTGGAAGGTAAATTTTCCTGCTTTATTAGTACCAAAGTTCCTTTCTGTACATCATCTTTTTTAAATTTCCATTTCCCCCTCTGTTGGAGATTATTCAAATAATCGCGCTTCCAAAGTTTCCAAATTTGTTGGCTAAATTTGGTGATTATCTGCCATTTTGCCAATCTATTTTCATTAATTTCATCTAACTGAGGTTCGGCGATCGAAGTAATTGGCTTACCGATAAGGAAATGTGAGGGTGTCAAAGTTTCGAAATTTTCAAAATCTGGGGATAGTGGGGTAAGGGGGCGAGAGTTCAAAACTCCCTCAATTTCCGCTAATATCGTTAAAAATTCTTCTAAAGTTAATTTTTGATCACCTATTACCCTTTTCAAATGAAACTTGAACGATTTTACTGCTGCTTCCCAGATGCCGCCAAAATTAGGAGATTTGGGGGGAATAAATTCCCATTTGATACCCTCCTGGGTTAAAAAGTTACACAATTCCTCATCTGGGACACTAACCCGTTTATGCAATTTTTTCAACTCGATGTCAGCTCCAATGAACGTTTTTGCATTATCAGATAGAATTTTGGCACATTTCCCTCGTCTGCCAAAGAAACGTTTTAAACTAGCTATAAAAGCTTGAGTTGTGAGATCTGAAACAAAGTCCAGGTGTATTGCCTTGGTGCATAGACATATATACACTACTACATAAACTTTATTTAATACACCCTTCCTTTGATTTCTAAATTTAATAGAAAAGGGTCCACAGTAATCCAGGCCTGTCACGGAAAATGCAAAATTTGGGGTCACACGTTCCCTTGGCAGATCGGCCATCAACTGGGAGCTGACAACAGGCTTATTTTTGAAGCATGTCACACATTTGTGAACAATTTTCCGGCAATTATTCCTGCCATTAAGTGGCCAAAATTTCTGTCTAACATGGAAAAGCAAGGCTTGTGGGCCTAAATGAAAATACTTCAAATGGAAATAATTTAAGATAATATTTGTTAACTTATGATTGGCAGGCAACACAATTGGAAATTTAGAGTTAGGCGGCAAATCGGCATGCGATAAACGGCCACCAACTCTAATTAATCCTTCATTTCCCAGGAATACATTTAAAGAAGATAATCTACTATTATGCTTAATAGGCTTACCCTTTTTGAGACATTTTATTTCATCTCGAAACTCACCCTTTTGTGCTGACCGAATTAAAAATAATTCGGCTTGTCTCACTTCATCTAGTGTTAGTGGTCCCCTTGTTTTCTGTGGGTTGCGACAATTCTTGTAAAATCTAAAAATAAAACTAATTATACGTATTAATTTTAATTAGTCAATGAAAAAATGTGTTCAATTATAGAATGTTCAGTGGTGATAGATAAGGTGGTAAAGTCATGAATATTGTCCACGGAGTCTCCTTTTAGTTCATTTAAATAGATCTCCTGATCTGGAACTACTAGTGATTGTTCGTTGTTACAAATATCTAACGAGTCCTTGAGAAATTCTGGACCAGTCCACCATTTGTGACTCTGAATAAGATCTTCCGATTTTATACCTCTAGTCAGCAAATCTGCAGGATTCTCAGACCCTGCACAATGAAACCACCTGGATGGGTCTGTCAGTGATTGGATTTCTTTGACCCGGTTAGACACGAATGATTTCCACCTATTTGCAGACCCCTTTATCCAATAAAGGGCAATCTGGGAATCGGTCCATAGAAACATAGAAGACGGTCCCTTGCGATCTAGCACCTTCTTCACCTCACAAGTTAGACGCGCTGCTAGTAATGCACCCAACAGTTCCAGCCGGGGTAATGACACCTTTCTCAGGGGTGCCACTCTGCTTTTCGATGTTAGCAATTTAATGGAAGACTGGGTCTTGGAATATATTTGGAGATATATGACAGCACCGTATGCTTTGGGACTGGCATCGGCAAAGGTGTGCAGTATTACTTTATATTCAGAGTCTTCAGGGAACTGAAACACATTTCGAGGAATATTTAGTTGTACTAATTGAGGTAACTCGGAACACCATTGTTCCCACAGCTTTGAAATATCGGGGGGCAATTCTTCATCCCATGTTAAATTCCTATTCCACAATTCTTGAAAGAACAGTTTAATTCGTATTGTAAATGGCGATATGAGACCCAAGGGGTCAAAAATTCTACCTGCTACTTGCAGAACGAACCTCTTCGTATTTTTTGCCTTGCACAAAAATTCTACTAAATTATCAATATCGATCATCAACATGTCCTGTTTAGGTTGCCATAACAGTCCTAATACCTTATGTGGTTTATTTTCCTCAAAGGGCTGAGGTAAAGTACTAAACCCGTTCTTCTCCCACGATTCCATTACTACTTCGTTGTTCGATATCCATTTTCGAAAAGTCATACTAGCTTCCTTCATAATTCTGTGTGATTGTTGTGAAATGTTCAGTGCATCTTGTACCGTGTCGCTACCGGCAATGAGATCATCAACATAAATACAACTATCGAGTATTTCGGTTGTCACCGGATATTCCTTCTTAAATTTACTAAGATGTTGTTTTATAGTGGCTGATAGTAAAAATGGGCTTGAGTTCAAACCAAATGTTAGGCGTAAGAATCTGTACATAATAACTTTAAATTCATCACCGTTGACAGGATTGTCATCTATAAACAAGAATCTTAAAACGTCTCTATCTTTTTCGTTGATAGAAATTTGTAAAAAGGCCTTTTCTATGTCGGCCAAAACAGCAATTTTATTTAATCTAAAAAAAATCAACAAATGGAAAATGTTCGGATTTAGGTTACTGCCTGCATCCAAACAGTCATTCAAGGACAACTCACCTGCTTCATGCGAACTCGCATCAAAAACAATGCGACATTTTGTATATACACTGTCTTGTTTAAATACCGTATGGTGAGGTAAATAAAAAATCGGGTTGTTAGAATTTTCTTCTGACTCAGGAACAATTTCAATAATTTTCATCTCTAAATATTCGTCTAAAATTTTACGATAATTTTCATATAAACTTGTATCACGTTTCATTCTTTTTACGAGAGTAGCGAGCCGTGTTTGGGCTATCTGGTAATTATTGTTTAGTTCTTCCAAATCCCGTTTCCATGGGAGACAGATTTCATATCTGTTATTTATAAACCGCACCTTTTCCCGAAATTTCTCTAAAATATCTTCATTTTTTACATTAACTGGGTCATCCCTAATTCCTATTGTCTCTAAATCCCAGAACACCTTCAAATCTAATTCATCTTGATTCTCTAATAAATAACAATTATATTTAGTTTCGTTATTTTCGTTTTCATCATGTATAACTCCACCTGCAATCCAGCCTAAATAAGAGTTTTGTAAAATTATAGAAGTCTCAGGAATTTTCATTTGACCAGTTAATAACAAATCATAATAAACATCTGCCCCCAATAGCACCTGAATTCGCTGTGGTTCAAAAAACTTTGGGTTAGCATAAACCAAATTACGTGGTAGTTTCAGATTAGAAATATCTACGCCACTCATAGGATTTAAATCAGTTATTTTAGGAACCAAAAACATGTTACAGAATTTTTTAAATGTTCGATCTTTGTTTGAAATTTCGACATGTATTCTGTTTTTAATTTTACAGATTGCATCATTTAATCCGGAAACAACTGACCTTACTTTATATTTATCTAATCCTAATAATTCTGCTGCAGAAAAGGTAATTAAAGATATATTACTAGCTGTATCTAAAATAGCAACAAAAGGAAAAAAAAAATCATTTCTTCCCCTCAAATAAACTGTCGCTGTTGAAATCAACGCATTATAGCTGGCGCCGGACACTGTCTGGTTATAATTATTTTGACAGCTCAAGGTCTTCGCATTTGAAATAATTTCCACAGAATTAGTATTTATTTTTTCTTCATTTTTAATCGGAGATGAATTCATGATATGATTACTTTGTTTATTTTCATAACAAGATTTCGAAAAGTTAGCTCCATGAAGTGTGGTATGGTGATCTGAGTAACAAACCTTGCATTTATTATTTAATTTATTACATCGGTTAAGGGTATGAGGAGATAAGCAATTATAACATAATCGTAATTTTCGTATTTGATTTAATCTTTCCTGAACCGGTGAAGCTAAATACTTTTGACATCGAAAAATCAAATGGGGTTGTTTACAAATTGCGCAATTAAGTTTGTCACCTTGTAAAACGAAAGATTTTTGCTTAGAGGCAATTTCAAACCTAGGTTTCGTAGCGATATTGTTTTTTTGTACATTTTCTAAAGCTTGAGCTCTTTTCAGTAAAAAATCAATAAAATTATTCCACTCAGGTAACTCGTTAGAATCAAGAGACATTTCAAAAGCTTTTCTTGATTCATCATCGATTCTTTGTAAAACAAAATACATTAAAATGGATTCTGATAAAGTGTTTTGTTCAAGTTCTAATTGTTTTAAAGCTCTCAAATGGCTCAATAAATTATCTACCAAATTGCGTATTTCTTTCGCGTTTTCAATTTTTATTTTGTTATTACTCAATAATTCTGAAATATGACTATTTACCAATAATCTTTTGTTTTCAAATCGTTTTTTTAAAGCTTCGAATAAGGAAGTATAAGAATCGTCAATATTTTGTAATTGTTTCACAGGCCCGGTTAAGGATGATTGTAAATAATACAGCTTTTGCGCATCATTTAACTCAACGTTACTATCTATTAAAGTGGTGAATTGTAACTTAAAATTCATCCACTCTGTATATCGCCCCGAAAATTGGGGTAGATTAATTGACGGCAATTTGATTTTTGCCTCATTAGAAATGCCTCTATCATTACTATTATTTTGACTTTCAACACTAGAAATACTAGGTTTTATTAAATCAAGAAGGCTTACTTCGATAGCTTCTAACTGTTCTTCGATTTCAGTCAAGGAATTTTCAAACTCCTCTAAATCCTCGTCGGCTATAATAGAGTATGCTTCGTTTCTTAATTCATCAGTCTTCTTTTTCAACGTTTGAAGAGAATTTAATTTCAAATCCAATTCTTTAGGGCCAAGTTTCGATTTCAATGCATTCGATATTCTGGTTACCTGGCCGCGTATATTTCCTCGTTTCCGATTAAGAACCACAGTTCCTGAAATCGCTGGAGTAGCAACAGACATTGTACTCTAAATTCTGTAAATAAATAATCCGAAATATCCAAGGGCTTGATTCTTCACAGTGTTCTAAATGAGCGCTGCGGCTCGTACGACCAAAAACTTTGTATTCGATAGCTCACTTTTATAGGAATGTGACTGTACTGTGGTCAATGGATAGATAGTCCACGCTTCTAAAACACAACACAACATTTAATTATTTACATAAAATTCAAAGGAGACTGGCAATGGTTGATACATTGCGCTTACGTCGTAACTTACATGGAGAACAACAACAACAAAACTGGCGGGGGATCCTCGCCCGCGCCCCTTCCAGTCCAAAGCGCTTGTAGCGCCCTCTCACAAATTATGATATACGGAGGAAACAGGTATGTTAGTTTTATTGCTACACAAAACATTAGCACATTAGGAGCATAATTTCAGGAGTTATAAATAAAAATATGAAAATGTAATTTAACATTAGAAGCACTAAATTTTGAATGTTTATAATTCAAAAACTTATGATTCAAATGACGGGAAATTTGGTGTCTGGGCATAGTTTGAACCAAAGATTTAAAATATCTCGTTAAAATTGGGTATTGTCATTGAAAAAAATGAAGTTTGTATTCGTTTTAATATGTAGATGGCCCCCTAAGCAAATTTTATATACGTCATTTAAAAGTAGACTTTATTTCCAATCGTTCGGTATCAGTAACTTTCGTCTGCAATGATTTGTTGAGGAGTTCGTAGGGGGTGTTTACTTTTTTTTTTTCACGACTGTACATCAAAGAAATGTTACTTGTACCATAAAAATGAATGAATTAACCCTTTCTGGCGCAGTGTCCTTAAAAAAGGACACCTAATTTTAATTCCAAAACTGACAAACGGCACCAAGAATATTTAACTAAATTTTCCTACTTCCTTGCTTATATTCATTGTACATGAAAATAAGCAAGTTCATATTTTCTAATAAATTCATTTATAAATTGCGGTGTCAGTCCATTATTTCATCAGTTTATAAACAGAATTACTCCGCGCCGGTAAGAGTTAAGTGACAATTTATATTTCATCTTCTTAGTTGGTGACGATTTGTGTAAATTTGGTTTATCCAAGTTTTTTGCTTATCCGAGTTGAGCTCGATCCATATTAACTCGGATAATTCAGACTCTACTGTAATGAAACACATGGATTTTGGGGACGGGAACAAATAATGACGATTTCATTAATTTATCTATTTCTTTGCATGTTTCTTGACAGAATAGAGCAGGGGAAGATATAGAATAGAGACAGATAATAGAGCAGTTTATTGACCGTCATTCTTAGTTTGACATCAGAGTTAAAATCATTGCCTAAAAAGGCACAAAGGGGTTTAAACACTTAAAAGTTACCGGAATAATAAAAAAAATTTCTAAACTTAATTTTGAAGTTTGATGAATAATGCGCTCTCCGAAATTATTTTTCTAATAAAACCGTCTTCAAGCGACCAGGAAAAAAACGGAATTTGTTTCATTTTTCTCAAAGAAATGGATCGCTCATGAAGGGAATTCAACTGGGATGGTAAAATTAGTATTGAACCTATGGGAATAAATTTCGTTCCATGAAAAGATGGTCGTTCAGGGAGGTAGTCGCTTAATGGAGGCGATCGCACAGAGAGGTTTCACTGTATTCTTTCTTTCTTTTTTATTCTGTTTTTCACATGATATGAATGTAATGTATTAAATGGATGATGGCGTTGGGAATAATATCGGATTTATCGTCTGCGCACGGCTAACATAAAAATTTTATTTCCAATTGAAAATTGAAAATCTTAAAAAAAAAAGCTTGAAAAGAAAGTGAACAGTAAATGTTACTAATATACACCGCAAACTTATCCTGGTCGAAAATGATGTCATGATTAGCCGAAAATAATTATTCTTTTTTCGGAAAAACTAAAAAATGAACTCGATTGCCTGAAGGAGAAAAAAAAAATAATAATAATTTAAAAAAAAGCAATTTAACAAATTACAACGACCATTAGGAAAATGATTTTTTCAAAGACTAAAATTTAAGACATAAAAAATAGCACGGAGTTGATCATACATTACGTACGCCATGAATTAAACATTAATAGTGTCATTGCACGTGAAAATTGCAAGATTTCTTGAAACTTACGTATTATCCACCTGAAATTTACGTGTTATCCAAGCATTTCATTGGCTGTTCGGGAAAAGGCTTTTCCATCGTCAGATTTCCAAGAAATCTGACGACCCATTTTAAATGAAATTTCATTCATAAACTTCTAAACATCACACACTATTACTTTTTACATCGTCGTATAGAGAAAAAAAAATGTATTTTTAAATTGCAATTTGTTTGAAAGCTGTATCTCAATTTGTTTCTGAGTTATTAATTTTTTTTTTGTTTTTATTACTTTTTTGTCATAGTGGCAACAGAAGTATCCATCTCTGTTGAAAGTAAAGGGAAAATACAGATTACTGTATAGACCAATCAGAAAACGAATAAAATGCGGATTCAGCCAATAAAAAGCTTCAGATATGCTTTTGCCTACCCTGACGAGGACAATAACCATTTTTCCAAATGGTTATGGTTAAAAAACAATTTTTGACAATATTAATTTTCAAAGCTGTTCATTTCAGAAAAAATGAATAAAAGTATTCTATTTTTTAAGATAAAGTTGCATTTTCATCCATAAACTTAAAGATTTAATATGATTGCGTCAAGTAACACCATTTTCCCTCTGCCACTATCGAAATTAAGGTTCGGAAGGTCAAAGTACATTATAGAGACAAAATCTGATAAATATATTATAGAGATATTGTAAATCGTGATCTGACAACCGGAATGTTTTCCACATTTCTTTTAGAGTAAAAATATGTTGTAATTTATGAAAATAGTTTTTTTAATGTATTTTTTATAATAGATTTTTGTAACGTCTTATGGGAGGGGGAATGGCATAGCTTTTAATGCAATGTTTAAACAAATTTACAATTAAAAATAAATAAATAAATAAAAATAAACTAATGGTTATGGAAACTAAAATCAAATTTATTAAGGAATTTGCGTAACCCAAGAGCAGAGAAGAAATAAAGCTTTCTCAAAATTAATAACATTAAATAATAATGTAGTAAAGAAATATACAAAATATGTCTATCTAAATAAACTATATAATAGTGCACATTTAGCAGTGCATACATGCATAAAATTTCACACAAATGCGTCCTAAAATAGACTCTTGTAGTAGAATGCCTCCAACGATGTGTTTACGTTCTTCTATCTTCAATAGAATAAGAAAGTATTGTAATCGAAAAATTTTTCGACTTCGGGTTTTCTACGGATTTACATGTCTTTGGGATCAGAGATCACAAAAAAACATGTTTATGCAAAATGTCTGTCTGTCCGTATGTATGTATGTCCGCTTTGTATCATCGAAAAGTGCATGAAGCATGAAGGCATAGAACTGAATATTTTTTTTTTTGTATGCTTTCAGCTATAACCGAGCATTTTCTCCGTGAATTTGGAAATATTCCGCCGGCAGGGGGCGCTGCAATAGTAATTTTTGTGCCGCTTCCATTAATATACAATCGAAAAATGTATGAAGTTATGCACAGAATTAAACCAAATTTTTCCGTGTTTGTTTTTGGCTATGGTCAGCAGATCCTCTCTGAATTTGGAAATATTCCGCAGGAAGGGGACGCTGTAACAGCGATTTTTCTACAATTTTCCTTATTGTACCATCGAAACTTGTATGAAGTTATGCATAGAATTGAACGAAATTTCATATTTTTTGGAAATGGCAAGCAGGTCCACCTTGAATTTGGAAATATTCCGTCGGAAGGCACGCTGTGATAGCGATTTTTCTCGTTTTTTCAAAGTTCTGTAGTGCATCGGCTGTACATGCAGCGACGTGCAATTCGCATCTAGCTAACCCGGTGATTCTCAAGCAGCTGGTGGGCAAGCGACTCACAAAAAGTATTGAATTTATTTAATACTAGCAGGCTTCGCCCGCTACGATGGTCGATTTCTCCAAACGAACCTTGAATCAAACGAAATATATCGGGGAATTCTATCTTATGTTTTAAAGTAATATAGACTTTTACCGGAATGGCCTTCCGCATTTCTGAAAAGGATACGTAAGCAATTGTGCTATTATATTTTGTAATGTGACAAACAAAATTTGGGCCGTTAAGAACCAACTCTTTTAGTTCATCATTTACAGTAGGATTTAGTGAATAATAATAGATTTAGATTTATATGCAATATATACTAAAACCATTCCTGGAAAATTACACAACTAACAATGCAAGTTGTATTAAAAACTACATAATATAACTTTTTAAGACGGCTAATCTTTCATAATCGGTTCACCTGCTTCCAGTCCTTCATGTTTTCATACCTTTTGGTGCAGGAAAACGCAATGATAAACCAACCATTCAACCCCTAAAATCGGGTTTTCAGGTGTTTTCCACCAAGATACGACTTGGTAGACCAGCTGCATTTTAACATGCTCATCGAGTTCTGTCTAATCCGGGAATTTCAGCCTTCAACTCGATGAGGTGATGGTCTGTGCAGCCGGCTCTCGGTCTATTATGTTATATGAGACATTATGACAATCTTTTGACTTTTGGTAATAAAAATCTGGGGAAATTAAACTTGCTAAAATAAAACTTTAATCTGATAGACGAATGCCTTAATGATTCAAAATAAAGAAAAAATGGTCAGCAGCGAAATTTTTTTTCATTTAGCTCAGGTTTAACCTAAACTGGCGTTTAATTTTCCTTACCATTTTACCATTATAACTTTTTATTTTCTTCTAAATTTTTACTTATAATGAATTTACAGAGTACCCACAAGTCATTCAAATAAGAAATAATAACAAAGTAGTATTTTTAGTACAAAATTTTGGTATAACATTGTCTTAAAGAGGTGTTAAAGAAGGGACGGTAAGGTAAAAAAAGGGACGGTAATGGAAAAAAAGGGATGGTAAGGATAGGGATGTTAAGGCTGAGTGATAGCCACAATGTTCATTGATTTTTAGAAACAGTTATTTACATTGGATTAAATTAAAAAAAAATTAATTTACCTCGAAAAGGGTAGGAATAAATCTTGGGGACGGTAAGACTACCCATAAAGCCACGATGCTTGAAATTGATATTTAAATGCTGATTTAAATTCTTCAGTCAATTTCCTGCCAAAGAATTTTAGACATTCTTTCTTTAGCATACTTCTGCATGGGAAAAAACTTGAAAAAAGTTTGTGGCTGAATCTGAAGGGAATTTCTGTATAAGTTTAGCAAGAGGGACGGTAAGGAGTCTAAAACCCGGGGACAAAGTTCAAAAAATAATATCAACCGCAAAAATGTGTGCAGGTTATTTTTTTTCTACACATTTATATAAAACAACAATTTTATCCAGACGGCTCCAAACTTAAAAATCAGCATCATGGACACGGGACGGTGTAGGCGTTTTCCTGGTATTTGGACCCCCAACATCGTCCAAAACTCATTTATCTTGTTAATATTGTTATGCAATCATGCAATGGGAATATGTACTAAAATAAAATTATTATTCAGGGACTTAAAAATCAAAAGATTATGAGAATGCCCCATATACTAAAATCTTTCATCAAAAGTTATCTAAATAACAGTGCAAGCCCCACCAAAATTTATTCAGCAGACGTCGAGTTATAAGCGGCCGAACAAAATTTTCCGTACGCGTTCCTCGTGCTACAAGCCGATGCAGGATTCTAATCTTTCGTCGCCAATATCGCTTATTTTAGCCCTTAAATGCCTGATTTTTCAAAGATCATTGTAATAATGTTTTTCGGCTTTCATTTCTTAAATAAATCATGGGAAAAATACTTTAAAAAATCATATTTTCTTTTAAGTATAGTTTACGGCTAAAAAACTGTTTGTTAACAATCAGAAATACTGGTTTTTAACTGAAAAAATAGTTTTCCTTTATAAAATTCTATAATATTAAACACACAAGAATTTCAGGAACTATAATAAGAAATAAATTTTACTTGCTCACTGCAGAACAAAATAGGGTATTTCGCAAGCTTCTAAACAAAACAAAAAGAACAAGGAGCAACAATTGAAAAAATATACCTATCTTTATTCTTAAACAGCACAAGTGTTGCCATCTACACGTTGAAAATCGATTTAATAATATTTTCAAAATGTATTTTATTGGCATCATTAGATATTATAGCTTCAATATTATTCTAATAGTATTTTAGACCTAAATTGGGTATGTTGCCGAAAAGCAACACCCGGCATTTAAAGGTTAAAGCGCAGTAAGACAATCATGGGAACGTCCACTGTTACTCTTGTGGCATCGGAGCAAATTTCCATATACAGTGTAACCCCTGGATAACGGTTGCCAGTGGGACCGGTCAAAAGTGACCGTTCTTCAGAGGTAGGTGTTATTCAGAGGTTTCACACAGTCATTTTAATTAATCCTCATTGTTTTAATACATTAAAAAATTCAGTAATTTATAATTGCTTTGGTTTTTTTTTTTTTTTTTTTTTTTTTTTTTTTTTTTTTGCGAACATTTTTCTCCAAAGAAACAACAGTATGAGCTGTTTTGCTATTCAACTCATCATCATTATGATTTAATGCAAAATTTCTGATTTTACGAAGGTTCGTCAAAACTTCGTTGTATGTGTTAATGCTGGAAATGTTGGGGGATTCTATAGTCTCTCCCATTTCTTCTTCCTCATCACTTTTCTCTTTCTCTCTCCTATCTTCCACCATTTGCTGTATGGAATCAAATGTGGCAGTAATTACCAAATCTTTGTTCAGACATACAAACTCGCTGCCCTTCATGTTAGTTATGTTGCCTTTCTAAGAATATCATCTGAATTTTTCCCATCATTATTAATGTCTTCATTTTCTATATCTAGTTTTTGAATAAAGGATTGAGTGAAGAAGTTAACTTTTTGTTGATATGTCAAATAAATTTTGTTTGATCTGCTTCTCATTTCGGTTTGAAAATAAATATGAAATTCTACTAAGATATGTTAAAAAAATTTTCTAGCGACTTTTGAACGGCCGTTGTTCAGAATTCCATATTTAGAGGTTCGTACTAATGTTAATGCTATGGAACGTGTTTGGTTCCATTAATATGTGGCCGGTATTCGGAGGTTGTCGTTATTTAGAGGTGACCGTTCAAGGAGGTTTCACTGTATAATTCCAATTCTTTTATTACGAAATATATTTAGGACAAATTTAATGCAACTACTTAAAAATACATGTATTCTACTTTCATAAACCACATACAATTTGTAACAAGAAGCATTTTACTTGCCTAGATAATAAATGAAAATTTTGTTACTCTTGTGACCACAAAAAAAATGCAATTTTCAAAAATTGTGCTTGACGCAGAAATTCTGTGAATTATATGAGGCTATAGAAATAAAATTTTTAGAATATAGAAGAATAATTATATCTTTTTAAAAAGTATTAATCATTGAATTCATCTGATAACACATGAATTAGTCACATTTTATTTTGCAAAATGCTAAGTGTTAGTCTTGTGACATTTTGTCCATAATGTAATTGTAGCAAAAATTCAGTTTAAATATTGAACAAAATAATTATAATAAGTTTTAAAAAATTATTTTCCATACAGAACAACTTTCAATGATGGTTTAATGTTAAAATAACATAAAAGAATGTAAAAAATTCTAAAATTAATTATCACTACAACCACATAGCAACCTCTCAGTTTCTGCTACTTAACAGAATAAATCATTGTCTCCATTATCAATAATATCACTTCCAACTTCTCCTGTATCATGATTTACTTAATGAAACACAAATTCTTTGTACGAATCATGTTAGTAGTGTATGGTTTGTAGTAGATATTGTCATTTTTCATGGTTTTAACAAATTGTATTTGTTGAATGCCCTTCGCTATTGATATTTTTTCTCAAAGTAATGGAACGTTATTGTTTTATTTCTTTTGACAAAATAAGCAAAATGTCTTAGAATTGCTTTTTTAGTACGCACTTCATTCCACATATATCATTATAGAACAACACAAAATAAATCTACAGCATCTATACCAGGAGTGTTTGAAAAAAACATATGCCCAATTAAGTTAATTGAGAAAGGCGTCTGATTCATTGCAGGCATGTTTGCATAGTTATATTTTTGTTTAAACTGGAAAGCACAACTATCATATAAAAAAGTAAATTAGATACACTTTAGGAAAATACAAATTCCCATAAAGATGATATGTTGAAATTTTACATACGAGAGCATTTACGAAAAATTGATTATGAGTTACATTGTCTAAAACAATAGCATAAGATTTTACTTTATTGGGATCATACTAAATAATGGCTGAAAATACAGTCGCTTGTGGATCTGACCAGTAATGCAGTATTTTCTACCAAAATTTCGTCTTGGCATGAAAATGTACAGTTTTCAGAAAATCCATTGGCATAATTATTCTTTGAGAAATGGTTATTTTTTTTGCCATTATGAAAATAATCCTGTGTACAAGTTTGAATGAATGTGTGCCACAGAAATGGATTTAGTTGCTTTCGAAAATTTTGTAAAGAATCTGAAATGGTTTCTTCATCTGTTACTTTTTCAAAACGTTTAACAACGTTTTGAAAAAGTAAGAGTATTGACAAGATGTTGATAAACGTTTTGTCAACAGCAAAATGTTTATCAACGTTTTGCTATTTATAATAACTTATAAGAAGTTCTGTATTATGGACTTCCGTTTCAAATAATTCTTCGATGTTATCTTCGTAAATTAGACATTCTGAATTCCTACATTCTAATTATGATGTATCTCGGTAGACAAAGTCATTAAATCATTCACAGGAATGTTTAATGCAGGAAATACACCAGTTACTACATTATGAATTGCTTGGATGTTTTCGTGACAACGACAAATGGAGATATTCTGAGTAATTCTCTATTGTTTTATGAAACTAGGCTTTAAAGCTGCAAAGGAATCTCCAATTTTCAATTTAGAAAAGCTTCTTTAAACAAAAAACGTATTCTCTTAGTAAATGTCCCCTAGAATTGATGAAATTATGTGACCTTTTTCACGCCTAACTAATGTAGATTTAGCTGAAGAATAACTTTTTCTTGAATCTTCATCGACATAAAATTCTCCAAAGATGTGGAGTTAGATTTTTTTCCCATTACAGTACCTGAGGTTAGCTAGTTTTCTACTTTTTCCTTTTCTTAATATTTCCATTCTCTTGCTGAAGCTTTTGCTGGCTCTAAGACTTTTCTTCACTTTATTGTAATATATTTTGTTTTGTTTCTTTCTCACATCAACATATTCAATTTCATTCTTAGTTTTTCTCTACAATTTTTGGCGCTCAGAAGAATTTTTCTTGCTCTTTAAAACAATGTCATGTATAAGAAGCAATATTAAAATCTTTCATTTAAAACATAATCAGAATCCTTTTCATAAGAATTACTATAAGAATCTCTGTAGGTTATAAAGCAGAATATAGTGAACGAAGCTTTAGAAAGCCTATAAAATATCTGATCAAAGACCATGTACTTCAAACCAAAAGAAAGCACACAAAAATGACACGAGTTGAGTTGTTTTATTATATCTTTAATTACTTGTCATGATTATTTTATAATCATAATTAATAACAAAAATGAATAAAAATAAATCCGTCCATTAAAAAAAAAAAAAAAAAAAAACGTTAATAATTTATCTTCCTTAAAATTTACAAAATAACCTTAGTTATAGCTAAAACTATTTCAAGAACTTCTCTAATAACAGAAAAAAAAATAACAAAACTTTAAGCATTCTGTTTGTTTTGATTGTAACGCAGTTTTATGTCAAACTATGGACAAAAGTGTTAAGTGTTACTCTTGTGACACAGACGTTTGTTACTCTTGTGACAACTCCCCAGAGCCTATTCCATGCATAGCATAAACAAAATATTTAATGTAAAATCTGTCTTATACCTCGAAAAAGAATGTAAGTAGTTTTTATGAAATCAAAACCTTAATATGTTTTCTGTTACTCTTGTGACATTTAGTTATCAACTGATAGATAAAGCTAAAATTGCATTTAATACCTTAGATAAAACCTTTTAACTATGTATATCTGACGGATGTAATAATAGCTTGTTATATTCAATGCATAATAATTTCATTTAAAGAACAGAAGTAAAAAAAAACATACAACTCAAAAAGTGGTTTTTTATGCTCAACTTTAAATGAATTTTAATACTACTAGTTTCCAGCTCGATCTCGGCGTAGACTTATTCTTAGGAAATTAAAACTTACAAATTCCTATACGGCAACTCTTTAGCTTTAAATTGCTGTATCACACTTATATTGACGTTTAAAAACATTTTTCAGCAAAAATTATTTTCTGCCGTGGACGTTCCTTGATATATTAAAGTTTTTGACGTGGGCTTTTAAAAAAACTACATATGACATAACAACTATTTTAAGGCAAAGTAGTACTATGTACCTGAACACATATTCAAAAGTCGAAGCTGTTTCTCAATTTTTACCCATGTTAAAGCTTAAAGCATCAAAGAAAAGGACAAGAAAACAGACAGACAGACTAACATATGATTTTTAGAAATTGAAACGGTACTACCAGCAGAATGACGATACAAACAAACAACAACAAACAAAACTTAAAGAAACAAGCAACCAACCTTCTTTGCTGTGCTGTAAGTCAGTTAACCCTTAAATGCATAGCGTAACTTAAGAGTTACATGATCTGTTTTTTCCATCTGGTGCTTTCTATTGGTCTATTATGTGTTACTATATGGATATAAGATCATGAAGTCCGTTTTTGTTCTGATTTGTTATCACGGGGAGATTATAACATCTTTTGTTAATACTGCTTGCAATGTGCTTGATTGGCGTTTTTTCTCTATCCCTATAAGGTCGTAATATTTAATACTTTAAACTATTAAAAAATTATAAAAATTATTATATGGTTGAATAGGTGTTAGTGTACAGTGTAAACACTTTAAAGAAAGCACATAATTTAAAATTGTCATATTTTGAGCCATTTTTGTTATGTAACTTAGGAATGACATTATGACTATTATGTCCAATAGAAACATAAATAAATTTTTTCGCTATTTTTCTAGTGAACGATTAACAAAATATATTATTATAAAATTATATTTTTTTCCGAACAAGATAAAAAATCATGCAATGAAATGCAGATGTTTCCGTTTCCGAAAATGAAAGTAAGAGAGATAGAAATTTGTCAAGACTGCGAATAAATGACAGCCGGTCTCCGTCGTTATCATAATGAAAGCGTTTACTTTGAAATTTCTTTTGTTTATCTTTCTTTCACTATCTTTGTCATACTTCGAAATTGCACAAAAATATATAAAGAACATATGTAAAGAACATATGTAAAGAACACATGTAAAGAACAAAAAGAGGAAGTGTTGTAACAATTCACATTTATTATCGCTTATGCAGACAAATCTCAGAACCTTTGAAATAAGGAAGCATTGAGTTTATTTGTGTAAAGATAATTAATATGTCTAAAACCGAATCAGAAATGTGAGTAAAAATATGCTTATTTTAACATTTAAATGTTTAGTTAACTATTTTTTTTAAATTTATTATTAATTCTTAGAGATATATTCAGCAATTTATTTAGAAATTTATATGCTTATTTGTTAGGTTGATTGTTTGCAAAAGAAATGACAAAACTTATAATCCTATCTTATCCGCTCTGACCCTTTAAAATGTCTCCAGTTTATATAATTTTATTGTATGATATTTTTTGTATGTTCAATTTGACTTTTTCTCTCTATTATTACAAATGTCCATGCTTGTATTTGTGTACTAGCTGACCCACGCGGCGCACATTGGACTATTTGAAGCAAAACCCTGGCCAAAATTAGTTTTCATGTGTTTTACAGTTAAAATCATTGCTGTTGACTTACTATTAGTAAATACACTTAATTAATATTTTATACAGATGCAAGTATGCATTTAATTAAGAAAAAATATATACAGTAAACTCTGTCTAAGGCGGAATCGATCGGGACCGAGAAAGTTTTCCGTAGTAGACAATATTCCGCCTTAGACTAATTTTATTCTTTGTCTATGGATTCGCAGGGACTTGAAAATCTTTCCGAGTTAAACAGATTTCCGTCTTACACAGAGTCCGTCTTACAGAGAGTTTACTGTATAATAGAAAGATTACTTACTATATTACTGTTTATATGAGGAAAATAATATTATCCGATAGAGTTGTCATGTTTAATTAAATGTGGTAAATTATGCTATATGCAAACTTTTAATTATTTATATAAAAGAATGTCTTAGTATATATACTGTTTGGGTTTAGCATTTAGCAAATTTGGGTCTCTAAAGTTGAGTTGTGGTATAGGGATTTTGGCTTTTCAGTGTTATTAATAGATTACCAAAACATATTATATTTAAAAATGGCAACCATATGCGGAAGACATTTTTTTAAAAAATTTGCCTTAACACCTATAAGCAATATGATTACACTTCAAAAATGGTCAAGGAAAACGCCGGCACATCTTTAAAACGTTTTATATTTAAATCAATATGCCTAAATTAGAGATAAAAAGGCTTAAAAACCTTTTTTATTTTTCATTCTTCTATTATATTAAAAATAAAACTACTGAGTTCAAAAAATATACATTTAAAGATAATTAAACATAATAACAAAGTTGAAACGTAACAATAAAGTACGTCTTATCGCACAGAAATCTCCTCTTCAGCTGAGTCTAGGAGCCGCCGGATATGGTTCATGCTCCTGAAGTAGACATAGAAAGATGCACCAGTTAGTCAGCTATTATAAAATAAGCGTTTCACAGTTGTTGAGGAAATTTTAATTTTTGCATTTCTCTAATTCCTTGCTCAACAAAGCGAAACTTTCTGGCTCATTTTTAAACCCAAAGGCTTAAAATTAGCAGACTTGACTGTTGAAGCGGTTTGGAATCGATTGGTGTTTACCAATTTTTGATAAATAAATTTCTTATGCAGCTATAAGTGATTATTCTCACGTGATGACAAGTTTTTTCTTCTTTCCCGAGCTGGAAATTCGGTTCGAAGTGTCAACTTTGACGGTAATTTCTGAAAGATCTTCTGCCTTTACTTAAAAATGGAAATCAAACACCGTTCGATTACATAGTTTCTGAACAAGAACGCCTGTCAATTTTATGCTTGCCCGAACAAAAAAATTCAGAAAAGTGTCATAAAGTTGCTCCTTTGGATTTGAGAACAGCCTTAACGAAAATTTATTCAAACGAACTACAGTCCTAATGCCTTCGGCAGCAAGTCTCTCTTTGCAACCGCATATCGAAATTGTAAGATTTTATTCTTTAAAAGAAAATCTATCCGAACGAACCTAAGAGTTGGAGCTAAAAGAATGACATCGAATTCATTTTACAAATGCCAAAAGATCATACGAAAGGTGAAAAAAATTTAATAAAAAAACGCGAGAAATAATTTGCTATACGAATTCTGAATAAACTTTGTTAAAAAGAGCATTTATTATATTTGGGCTAAAAGATTGAAACCGGATTTCGCTTACTAATGTGGAATCATCGCAGCGAAACGAAAAAAAAATCGCTAAGAATTCGAAAATATCATTGAAAAAAATTTTACTACAATGTACTAAAAGATTGAAATCGAATTATTTTTATGAATGTCAGAAAATTGCTGCACAACACGAAAACAACAACAACAAAAAAATTAAAAATCGCGATAAAAACAAAAATCGTTGTAGCAATTCCGAATAAACTTTATTGAAAAGAGGGGAAATTTTATTATATTGAGCCAAAACATTGCAACCGGATTCTTTTCTCTAATGTGGAAAAATCGCCACAAAACGCATAAAAACTGCAGAGGACAAATGTTACTATAGTGGGGTAAAACATTGTAACCGGACTTCTTTCACGAATGTCAAAAAATCGCCTTAGAACGCGAAAAAACTTTAAAAATCGCTGTACAAAATCTGTATAAACTTTATTGAAATGGAGACAACTTGTACTATATTGGTTTAAGAGATTGAAACCGGATTCCTTTCACTAATGTGGAAAAATCGCCGCAAAACGAAAAACCCACTAAAAATCGCATAAAAAGTCTCGCAGGACGAAATTTTCTAAAATGGGTTAAAATATTGCACCCAGTATTCTTTCAGGATTGTCAAAAAAATAACCGCGAACGCGAAAAAAGCAATAAATCACATTTAAAATCGCTACAAATCGAAAAATCGCGTAGGAAAGTATTTACTATGTTAGGCTAAAAGTTTGAAACCGAAATCCTTTTACGAATGTCAAAAAATCGCTGCGAAACGAAAAAAACCTCTAAAAACCGCATAAAAAATTTTTTCCAGAAAAAATAAAAAATCCCCCTACGAATTCCGAATAAACTTTATTGAAAAGAGGACAAAATTGAGATAAAATATTTATTCCGGATCCTTTTTACTAAACTAGAAAAATTAGCCTGGAACGAGAAAAAAACAAAAATTGCATTAAAAAAAAATCTATTCAAAAAATTTATAAAACGTCTGCGAAGTGCATATCTTCAGACTATAAAGGTATAAATTAAAATAACAAAGCTTTGTAAAAAATCACCATAAAATAAAACAATACACAGGACGCGTTTCGAGCTAAAAACATAACAGCTCGTCATCAGCTACAGCAAACACGTGTCCGCAAGCGAACAAGGTCAAAAATGAACTGAAGGTAAAGAATGCGACAGATGCGTAAGTTTGCTATTCTTAGAGCCATCATTCAAGATGTTCGCCACTCTCTTTCTCGCATCGAATATGAATTATATTCTTTGCATTTACAGTTAAGTAAAACTGTTATTTATTTCCCTTTCCTTGAGAAACGGATTTTTGCTTACGTCGATTTCAAATCTAGATGTCACAATGCTATTTTGGAAAAAAAGTTTTTTTCTCTTCTGACTTCTAATTCTTCTGCTCCTAGTATTTCTCCTCTTGAGCAAAATTATGTTGTCAATTTATCTTCTCATTCTCTTACTGATTCTCAGCGTGATGTTCTCTCACTTGGCTTGAATTTTTCGTGCATTTCTAAGCCTTCTATTCCGAACTTAATTGCTCCCATTGAACATTCTTTCAAAAACAGTAAAATTTCTTCAGGTCAACTTGATTCTCTTCGCTACCTTTTGGCTAATGTCCTTTCTTCTAATAAATCTTTTAATAAGTCTAATCTTTCTTCTTCTCAGAAATCTGCTCTCAGTGAACTTAATTCCTAACCTTTTTATTACTAAGGCTGATAAAGGCGGTCAAACAGTTCTTCTCAATAAATCTGATTATATTTCCCACGTTGAATCTATGTTAAACTCTGGTCCATATTCCAAATTAAAAAAGGATCCTTCTACTAAGCATTTATCTGATATCAAGCATGTCATTAAAAATTCTGTCTTTCTTAATGATAACACCAAACGTTTGGTCAGCCCTTCTATCGCTAATTGTGCTCGTTTCTATGCTTTTACTAAGGTCCATAAACCTACTCTTTCCTTTCGCCCTATCGTTTCCAATATTGGTACTGCTTCTTATAAACTTGCCAAGTTCTTTTCTAAGTTACTTTTTAAATTTCTTTATCTTCCATTAACTTTCACACCGTGAAAAACTCTTTTGACTTTGTTGATAAAATTAAACGCCTTTCTCCTTGTAATTATATAATGGTTTCCTTAGATGTTAAATCCCTTTTCACTAACGTGCCTGTTCAAGGGGCAATTGATTGTTTGGAAAGAAGGCTGCGCGAATTTCATTACTCCTCCATTGAGATTGATGAAATCCTGCATTTAGTTAGTTTTTGTGTCAGGCAAACTGCTTTTCAGTTTAATAATTCTTTCTATTCTCAAACTGAGGGTTTGGCCATGGTTAATCCACTGTCTCCCCTTTTATGTGATATTTATATGCATTTTGTTGAAGAAAAACTCTTCAGTTTATAGAAATTTCCTTTCTGGTTTAGGTATGTTGATGACACTTTCATTTTAATCCCCTCTGACCTGGATCTTTCTAATCTCCTTTCTCTTGTTAATTCTGTTGATCTTTGTATTCAATTTACTCTCGAAGTCGAAGAGAACAATTCTCTTCCTTTCCTTGACGTCTTGGTTTCAAAACACCCAGATCGGTTCTCTACATCCGTTTATAGAAAACCTTTCGCTGTCTCTCTTCCTCCTCATGCTCTTTCAAATCATCCTTCTCAGCAAAAAGTGGCGTCCTTTTATACTTTTGTTTTTAGGGCGTTACGCATTTGTTCTGACTCTTCTGCTCTGAATAATGAAATTAATTATCTCAAATCTCTTGCCCTTGCTCGTGGTTATAATCCCTTTTTGATTGATAAAGTTTTGTATAAATTTTATAAGCCTAAACGTCCTTTTTCTGATTCAAATAATCCTCTTAATTTTAATTCTATAATTATACTGCCCTTTTACTCTCTTCTCTGTTTCAAAATTGCTAAAATCCTTTCTCGTTTTAATTTTAAAGTTATCTTCAAACCTATGAATAAAATTAAATTCTCTTCTCTGAAAGATCCTGTTCCTACTGAGAACCGGTGGGGTGTTTATTTTATTCCTTGCTCTTGCAATTTAGGTTATATTGGTCAAACAAAGAGAGCTTTAAAATTCAGATTAGGCGAGCATCAGAGGTATATTGCAAATCAAGAAATCTCCAAATCTTCGATTGCTTCTCACTGTTGGTCTTCCAGTCATTGTTTCAGGTTCTCCATGGCCAAAATTATTTCTTCCCCTGCCTCTCCCTCTCACTTAGATTTTCATGAAGCATATTTTATTTCTAAAAATTCTGCTAATCTTGTCAATGATCTCCCATCATCTCCTTTCCTATCTCCAGCGTGGAAATTACTTTTGTAATTCTTTTCCCTTTTCTCTTGTTTCTTTTCTTTTTATTTTGAAAAAAAAAAGGATTTTTTTGTTTTTTCTTGTTTTATTCTTTTATATTTCTTTCTTTCTTATTATTATTTATATATTTTTAATTTACTTCTTTTATTTTTATTTTTATTTTTATTTTAATTTTGTTTATTTCTTTTATTTCCATTTTTTCCCTATCAATTTCTCTTATTTCCATTTGGCAACACCTTTCTCTTCTGCATGTGCCTCTTTCAGCTAGCGCGATCTGTCGTATTCTTTGCGACATTCTTTACCTTCAGTTCTTTTTTTACCTTGTTCGCTTGCGGACACGTGTTTGCTGTAGCTGATGACGAGCTGTTATGTTTTTAGCTCGAAACGCGTCCTGTGTATTGTTTTACTCTATGGTGATTTTTTACAAAGTTTTGTTATTTTAATTGCTTCAAATCGCCAGTTTTAGGTGTTGTTTAGCTATAAAGGTATAATCCTGGGGAAAAAAAGCAAACACCGCTACTAACTCTGCAACAAATTATTGTAGAAGAAAGTTACTGGTACCAAACGGTTGGAAATAAAATCTACTTTTAAATGATGTATATAAAATTTGCTTAGGGAGCGATCTACGTATCAAAATAAACCCAAACTTGGTTTTTTTTTTTTTTTAATAGCAGTACCCAAGTTTGACACCATTAAATAATTTCTACCCTTCAAATAGCCTAAATTGAAATTTTCATGAAATTCTTACGATTAGTTTAAGAGAAATTAATCATTTAAAAATGAGCCTGTTTTAGGGGCTGTATCCAAATTGAAGTTCGGTACCCGATTGTTGAAATGAAACAGAATGAGTATGTCACTTCCATTAATGTATTATTTTTTTCCAGTATGATCATTTCACTTGCTTAATATGTTAAGACAATTTCCAACCCAAATGTTTCAATAAAATGAGCAAAATATGTATTTTTTCACATTATGCTTTTCTGGACATCACAGACGGCCCCTTAAATCATTATTTTTAATTTTTTTAAATCATAATTTGAAAACTGCTTGGAAGAAAAATTTGAAATTGAGAATTCGCATAATAGCCCAGTGGTAGGGGAGCTAAAAAGGCCCAATTCGGAAATAATTAGGGGAAAGCTGGAAATTGTTTTAATCCCTTCAGTTTATGTCTAGAATGAATATGCTACGATTTCCCCCTCGTACTGGGTGAGCGTTAGAAATTATACATTGATTTATGATCAAAAACACGTTTTTTTTTTTAAAATACCATAACACTATCTCGAAATCACTAATTAAAAAAAAAAACATCGTCAATACAAATGTTGTAGAGGTTAAAATTCTGATTAAAATAAGTACCTACACTTAATACTTTTGGTGAATATTAAGGTCACAATTCTACTTTAAAGTTTTAGCCCCGTGGTCAGAGGGTTGAACTCAGAAATAATTAGGGGAAAACTGGAAATCGTTTTAATCCCTTCAGATTAGGTCTAAAATGAATATTCTATGTTTTCCCCTTCGTACTAAGTGAGCGTTAGGAAAGATGTACACATTTACATTCGAAAAACACGTTTTTCTATAATATTTTTAACAATATCTGAAAGTGCGACCTTCATTTTGAGCAAAAATATTAATGTGAGTATTCATTTTATTCAAAATTTTAAGCGCTACAACACCTGTATTGGCAATTTTTTTTATATAGTTAGCTGTTTTGAGATATTGTTAAGGTAATCTGGTCTCTCCTATCTTGAAGCTCTTGATTAGTGATTAAGGCAAAATTTTGAAATGGAATTGCGACCTTAATTTTGAACAAAAATATTAATGTGGATACTCATTTTATTCAGAATTTTATGATCTACAACATTTGCATTGACAATGTTTTTTATAGACTTAGCTGTTTTGAGATATTCTTAGGTAACTTGGTCTCTCCGGACTTCAAGCTCTTGATTAGCGATTAAGGCAAAATTTTTAAATTAGAATTGCGACCTTAATTTTGAACAAAAATACTAATGTGGGTTCTCATTTTATTCAGAATTTTAAGCTCTACAACATTTGCATTGACAATGTTTTTGATAGAATTAACTATTTTGAGATATTGTTAAAAATATTAAGGAAAAGCATGTTTTTCGAATGTAAATACGTACATATTTCCTAACGCTCACTTGGTACGAGGGGGAAAACATAGAATATTAATTTTAGACCTAATCTAAAGGAATTAAAACGATTTCCAGTTTTCCCCTAATTAATTCTGAGTTCAACTCTCTGACCACGGGGCTAAAACTTTAAAGTAGAACTGTGACCTTAATATTCAACAAAAGTATTAAGTGTAGGTACTCATTTTATTCAGAATTTTAAGCTCAACAACAAATGTATTGACAATGTCTTTGAAAAAGTTAGTGATTTCGAGATAGTGTTATGGCATTTAAAAAAAAAAAAAAAACGTGTTTTTTGACTACAAATCAATGTATAATTCCTAACGCTTACCTAGTACGAGGGGGGAAACGTAGCATATTCATTCTAGACCTAAACTGAAGGAGTTAAAACAATTTCCAGCTTTCCTCTAATTATTTCCGAATTCAACTCCCTAACCACTGGGCTATAAAGCAGGACATTATAAATATAAATCTATCAAAAAAATTGTAGGTTGGAATTCATATTTTTTTCAAATATTAATTTCACAATTCATATTAGTATAAAATTTTTAAAATTACAAATTCAATGCATTTATGTTTGGGTGTTTTAGTAATTATTATAGTCCACGCAAAAAATTATTATCACATTAGGATTTTAATTTCAAGAGATATTAATAAAAATATGAAATTTTGATTTAACATTAGAAACTTTAAATTTTGAATGTTTATAATTAAAAAACTTATCATCCAAATGACTTAAAATTTCGTTTCAAGGACAATTTGAACCGATGATTTAAATTATAGTGTCAAAATTGAGGGTTGCCATTGAAAAAAAAAACAAAGTTTGGTCTGCTTTTGATTTGTAGATGCCCTCCTAAGCAAATTTTATATACAGGGTGTCCGGTCTCAACGGTGTCCAATGGCTAATTCCTAAACCGTTAGTCATAGATATATAGTTCCAATTACAAAAAATGTTTTAAATCAGGTAAAGAAACATTTTAAAAGCGATTTGGGTCAATAAAAACATTTCTTAAAAAATTACGAAATTTAAATTTTTGTACGGTCCCCCGGTCCTATAAGTTATATTTAGTAATTTTTTCCTATTACACTGACAAGTAAGACAAAAAAAGTCCCATTCATATAACGCTAAAATTGAGCAAGTTATGAAACTTTAAAAATGAATGACTTATGCCACTTTTCTACTCTGAAAACAAATGAGTTCGGCTTGGTTTTCAGGGATCGTATACCAAGTGTTTAAAGTATTCGAAGATCTTACTTCATGTGTATCTGCGCTTTGAAAAAAAATCCTACAAGTATTATGATTAAGTCTCAAATTGGCTAAAATAACATATGTTTTATTTTGTCAAGATTTGAGACTGTTTCTCTTATGATTTCTTTTAACAAAAATTATGTTTTTTTTATAAGTTTTTATGTTACTTCAACAATCGTATGTATGTTTTTCCAGTTCAAAATTTTTACTCGAACTTTAACACACTTTTAAATATCCGATCGAGATTGCACTTTACATACTAGCGCAAATCCGATAACAATCTAATATTATTAAGATTTTCGGTGGTTACCATTTATACTTATTTTACAGGATAACACAAAAATTTCGGATAGATTTCTGCCAAAGAGTTTAAGAAAAAATTTTAGATTAGATAATGCAAGACTGCGATTGTTGGGCTTTTTAACTTTTATGTATTTTTTAGCACTGAATCTGAAAATTACCTTAATTATTAACCATCATGTCAGGATATTTCGTAAATCATAAATTTTCAAATTTAAAGAATAACAAAAATCGAATACTATAAAGTAGAGGAGATGGTTGTGTTTTTTAACTTTTGATAATTGATTTTTACACACTTTTTAGCACTGAATCTGAAAATGACCTTCATTTTTAACCATCACGTTAGATTTTTTTTGCAAATCGCAAATGTGTAAGTTAAAATATAGCGAAAATATCATACTATAAAACATATGTAAAACATTTTTTATTTTATTTTATTTTATTTCATTAAAAAATTTATTCGATATTTTTGCTTATCCTGGGATTCTTACAGCTAAACAGCTGAGTTGTCCGATGAGATGGGGGAGGAAATACAATTTTAACATTGAACTTCTTAACTTTGAAATTTGCAATTTGCAAAAAATCCTGATATGATAGTTAAAAATGAACGTCAATTTCGGATTCAGCGGTACAGAATATATAAGAATCAATTATCAAAAGCTAAAAAACATGACATAATCCAACTTTTGCAGGCTTGTGCAATCTAATAATATTTTAAAATGCGTATCATTTTGTAAAGAATTGAGGCTGTTAATTTATAATCATTTTAACAAAAATTCTGTTTTTTCTTTCTTCTTAAATATTTATTACAAATTGTATATTTTGCATTAATATGCCAGAATGATTAAAGATTTCAAATTTATATTGCAATGTTAATTTTACTCCCAAACATTTTTTATATCTGACGAAATTATATTTCGACTAAATTTGTGAATGACCCCCAATTTGCAGCAAAAAATATGCTCCAACTTTAAACAGCTATTACTCGGCCAATTTTAATCGTAGAACAACGGAACTTTTGTTGTATTACTTGTCAGTGTAAAAGGAAAATTTAACTAAATATAACTTATAGGACCGGGGGACCGTATAAAAATTTAAATTTCGCAATTTTTTAAGAAATGTTTTTATTAACCCAAATCGCTTTTAAAATATTTCTTTACCTGATTTAAAGCATTTTTGTAAGTGGAACTATATGTCTATGACTAACGGTTTAGGAATTAGCCATTGGACACCCTGTATATCATTTAAAAGTAGTAATACTCTCTAGAAGTTACAGTACTCTCTAATGAACAATCTACTGGCAATAGTACGTTTTCTGTTCTGGTACGTGTTTTAGAATTAAACTTTTGCATATTTCTTAGTGGGTTTAAATTCTAGAGATCATATACAGGGCTGCATAAAACATCTGAAATACATCGCCCTTTATTGATGAAAATTGCTGAAGGAGAATTTTCAATTGATATATGATAACTAAATTTTAGCATATTATGCATTATGTGATAAATCTATAGTACATATACAGGGCTGAAAAAAAATCTGATTTTTATTCTTCTTTTGATGGAAATCGATGAAAACATAAATATAAATCTATCAAAAAAAAAAAAAAAAAAATGTACGTTACAATTCATGTTTTTTTTCGAATATTAATTTCATAATTCATATTATAAAATTTCTAAAATTACAAATTCAATGTATTTATGTTTGGATTATTTAGTATTATAATCCCCCCAAAAATTATCACATTAGGAATATAATTTCAGGGGATATTAATATAAATATGAGAATGTTTAACATTAGAAGTTCAAAAATTTTAATGTTTATAATTCAAAATCTTATCATCCAAATGACTTAAAATTTTGTTTCTAGGCGTAGTTTGAACCGAAGATTTAAAATATAGTGTCAAAATGGGATATACATGCAGGTTGTAAGCTTTTCGTTTAGCGGTCTCTTCAGAGCAAAGCAAGCACACACAGATAAACAAACAAATTTCTATCTTTATTAATACAGATTCTTACTCATATATTTACGAGCATTTCCAGTATTCAAATGCTGCAATAAATTTTAATTATTTATAATGCACATAATTTAGAATATTTCGATGTTTTTGTCCTAAACATAATACTAGAGCAATTTTTGAATTCGCGACCTTTAGATGTACGTGTATTTAAGATTTCAAATGTTATGCTACATTGTTAATAAGATCCATATTGGATGGATTTAAGATTAATGGATAAACCTTTTGTTTCCTTTGATTGGTGCTTGTGATTGAAATAATAAGTATTGTGAGTTTATGTTTTCAGCCCTTCGAAATGTAACTAAATTCAAATAATCGGATTCCTTTTACATTTTAATATTCAGCATGAAATCTGCAGATTTCTACTTTTAATTATCGATATTACTTTGCCGTATTGAGATTCCCCGTATACGAGTACGTCGCTGTATGTTGTATTTCTAGTATGTCTGTTCGTATAATTTATTAATCATTGCTCGTTAAATTTTCATTTCATGAAAATTTTAAATTTTAAATTTAAATGCCCTTTGTAGCTCACAGTCTATCAAAGCCTGAGAGCTAATGTGACCGCATGTTCGGCATGTATGTAAGTATGTATGTACGTATGTATGTATGTACGTAATGCGATAACTCTTGATAGAAATATCCGATTTGAGAACTAAAAGATGTTCTTAAAACACCATCAAAAACTTTTAAATGCGCTAGGCCTTTCGAAAGATCTGAGTCTTTCTTCGTCAGGCGCAAAGAAGATGTGCTTCTACTATGAAAGCAGCAGCAAGGCTCAAAAAAGGTAAAACGGGAGTAAGGAAGCAAATTGAAAAAAAAAAAAAACACGAAAATAAAATTAAAAATAAATTATAATAAAATGAAAACACACACATATATTAAAATATCGGAACACATTAAATTAAAAAAATAATTGATTAATTAATTATAAAAAACAGATTAATATTAATTAATACAAAAAATAAATTATTTGGTAGTACTGAAAAGGTTTTTTCCAAGCTGTAGAGAGCAATGTGGAATCAGATTTATCATTAACAATAACGTCACGATTAAAATAAATAGCTAAATTTTCAGGAAAGTCCAATTCCGAGATACTATTGGCATTAAATATATTTCTAGCATTTTGAAAATTAAAACTATGGCGGTAAAAAAGATTCAGAAATTTCTTGATTAATTACATAACGAGAGTGTTCTTTTAAACGGATTTCAAGATTTCTTTTAGTTTGACCAATATAAGATAAATCACAGCTGTTACAAGGAACATTATAAATTCCCCATTTACGAAGATCAGGAACAGGAGATTAGTCCAGTAAAATTAGACCTAAAAAGGTGCTTGGAAAGTTTTGGAGAAGTTTTTTTCTCTTTCTTCCTTATGTTTTTTGGGGTGCTGAACACGATTTTAAACTCTGCCACCTCGTATCTGGTCTGCTTAAAAAATTATAAGCTAAAAACCTTGAAAAAATTGTTTTTTTTTCGGGTTTTCCATTGTAGTCGCTAGAGGGTTAAACTTTTTTGAAAAAAGTGCTGCACCAAATTAAACTAGAGAAAATGTCCTACATTTTTCATGCACAATATTATTTTCTAAGATTGGCAATACGAGGAAAAAGAATTTTAGCGATATATTCAAATTCCACCATCGGAGGACGAAAAACGCAATTTAACCACAATGCATCCATTTCAATCACCAGTTTGAAGCTTTTTAGTTAATTGTAGTTGCCTTTCAAATATGTTAACATTTTCTTAACAAGTTTTAAGACTTTTATATATTTATTAACAAAATAAATTGAAATCAGTTAATTAAGAAAAATATAAAACACAAATACTCCGAACAGATGAGAGCACCAATTTTTATTTTCCTGCCAACCTGATTCTAACTATTACATGATTATAACTGTACAATTATAACTATTATAAATTTAATATAATAACATAAGTGGAAGATTGTAAACAGGAAAAAAAGGAAATGCAGACTTGTTCTCCCATTAATGTCGTTTTGGTTGCTTTGAAAGGCCTTGTTGATGTACTTCGAAAGGAGGCGCATCGTTATCTTGATTGCTCAGGTTGGGTCTTCACTTGGCTTAAAATATCCTAGAGAATTGACTTGTCAACCTCTATTTCCAAGTCATTTTCGGCGATGAAGGAGCTCAGATTATCACAACAGCCATCGCAGTTCAAGCGAAGAAGCGAACAAAACAAACCTGCATTCCTGTAGCCACATTTTCACTGCAGTTTGTTTTTCATTGGCGGGATTATTTTCGCAGAGAAACTTCTGGTGCGTGTGTTTGACAGTTGTTATTGGTGTGGCGCTTCTCTTGGTTTTATTCCAGCCCCATTCCTTATCTTTTTTACAGTTACCTAGCCATAGCTAAACTGGTGGTAAACTCTTAGACATGTGTATCGAGTTTATTGTTTGTTTGTTGCAGAATGTTTCTTTCTGAGATGAATAGTTTTGGCAATACGAGTAAAAATGATTTTAGCGATATATTCAAATTCCATAATCGGATGCCGAAAACACTTAATGTAATATTTTTGTGAATACAAAACGAGGTGGTGGGTGTTCCTGAAACACTTCCATGGCGCCACACCCATGATATTACAAGAAGCCCCTCACCTTTCTCCTCCTTCCCTTCTCCATCAGGGCTTTTTTGGTTCGTGTTGAAATTGAAATCTCAGCTCTAAGTTTGTTTCTAGACGTCTCGACGGTCGGTTATGCATTTGCTTTAATGTATGTGCAGTGTGCATTTAATTAAAAATTATATGTTTTAAAACGATTCTGTGAGACGTAAAGTGATATTCATGATGGCAGAAAAGAGTTTTATCTATGACACGGAGTTAATGGGCGGAATTAAAGTAACAGAAGTTAAATCGAAAGGTGTGGAGTCTTTCTGATTAGCAAGTAAAAAACGTGAACAAGGAGTCTCTAAGGATCCATAAAAAAGGCCGTAAACAGTACACAAACGAAAAACACATTGCTGCAACTTGAAGAGGATTTCTGAAGACGTAGAAAACCAACCGTTCAACAGTGCAACAGTTTTCATTTAAAGTCGTTACTGAATTGCGTCATATACATGAGTTAGAATAATTTCAGTTGGCATTCATCCAATATAATGCTGGGTGATGACGAGATGTTTTATCGATTTTCTCGATTGTTTGGACATTTCGATTGTGTCTTCAACTGTTGCAGTTGTTTTTCGATGACTCCAATCGATCAATTGCTTTTCGTATCCGATCCGATCATATAAAGTAACGTCTGCGATGGGAAAAAATAGTTAAAAAATCTCGCCATCGCTCCACACTAATCCAATCCATTATAAAGCGTACGCCGATTTGCATAGATTAGTACATAGCACTCCTGATAGATGTATTATATATTTTTTTCTCTTTTTTAGGTTTAAATATTTGGTTCTGATGATACTCTTTTCCGCTTGCAATGTTTCCGGCAATGTGACATACACTTGCACCCAGAAAAATGTTTGCAGTTCTTATTTGGATACCGCCATTGACATGATTTCAAAAGCGAAAGGTAATGTTAATACATGTAGAGAAGGATAACTTTTATTCATTTGCCTTACTTATTCATTTATTCGTTCATTTATTTTGAACTTTTGCTATTTTAAATGGTACAACTTGCAAAAAAGACATTAAAAAAAAATATTTTTTTTTTTTTTTGGCTGCAAAAACGGAAGAAAAAAATTATAGTCCTACCTCTTCTTTTAGATAAAAGAATTTATATTTGTATCACAGAGGAAAATTTAACAAGGAAATCAGAATTCGATGTTTCATTTGATCAGGACCGCGGCAACTCGATTTTGCACCCTGGTGCAAAATATTTTCTTTCTTTTCTAAAGATTGTCAATGTAAAAAGCGATAACTGGAAGCGCCAGTGACGCGTCTATCTAGCCTGGCGTCTGGTTGCAACACGCTCAACAAAATACACGGAATAAGCTGTTTAGTTACAAGAACTAAACATTTGGTCAAAATAGCCCCGTCCAAATATTTGGTTCGACTGACCAAATGTTGGTTGACTGAACAAATGATTTTGTTTTTTCAATAAAATTTTATTGAACTAACAAAATCATTTTATCAGTTCAACAAACATATTTGGATGGGGCAAAATTTGATTGGCACAACTATTTTTTTTTTGTTCTTTAAACAAAATCGTTTTCTCTAGGCCAAAAGGTTGTGAAATCAAAACGATTCAATTTTAAAGACTGAAAAGTGGAAAATAAAATTTAAACAAAAAATATAACGTTTAGTTATTGAAAAATACGCTATTATCAGTTAATAGTTTCATATTAATCAATTTACGATTATGCGTTGAGACATTAATTTAGAAATGCTAAAAAGATAGTTTAGATAATGTTTGCTTTCTTTCCTGTTAACCGTAATTTAAGGGGGTCTCAGGATTCTTAAAGCTTCAACCTTTTCGAAATTTTAATTTTTTTTTAGATGTTAAAATTCTATTTTTTCTGAGCCTTTTGGTATGATTGTTTCCTTGAAATTCCTATTAGAACAGAAGTTATGGCTATTAGAATTATACCCGCTCAATAGCTAAAGCGGCGTTTCCGAAACTTTGAAGTCATTTTTCTCCAAATGACGTTTTTGGGTATAACGCGAAGAATATCTCAAAAACGTTTGAATATTTTTTCATGAAATTTTCGAAACATAAGTTTCATGTTAGTCTGTATAAACTGAACCTAAAATTTCATTTTTATTGTTCAAAAAAATATTTTTTTAGGTGATTATACTGTTGAAAATTTCAAAATTTTGTATTAGCTCAATACAACTTTGTATTAAAAATATACAAATGCTTTAAATACAAATTTATTTAGGTTCAGGGTAGTTACTACAAACTGAAGTATAATTAGAAGCAAGAAATTTCATTCTAGTTCCAAAATTTATTTTGTAATCCTGCGCGTAAGCTGTTATACCAATTTTGTGCTTGACAAATATCTGACAGTTTGGAGCGCCCTATAAATGCTAATTCTGTATCTTGCAATTTTTTAAATACATGAAATGAAAGAACATACTTATATCTTCTAATCCCAGTCAAAATTGTGTTTTTAAATTATATAAATTTTAAGATATTAAACGTTGAAAATTGTCTTTTTTAACCATTTGGAAAAATGGTTATTGTCCTCTGTCAGGGTAGGAAATCAAAACCATATCTGAAGAGTTGTATTGGTTTAATCCGCATTTTATTCATTTTCTGATTGGTCTATACAGTAGTATGTATTTTCCCTTTACTTTCACAGAGATGGATACTTCTGTTGCCACTATGACAAAAAAAAAAAAAAACTAATAACTCAGAAACAAATTGAGATACAGCTTTCAAACAAATTGCATTTAAAAGTACATTTTTTTCTCTATACGACGGTGTAAAAAGTAATAGTGTGGGATGTTTAGAAGTTTAAGAATGAAATTTCATTTAAAATGGGTCGTCAGATTTCTACGATGGAAAAGCCTTTTCCCGAACAACCAATGAAATGCTTGGATAATCCGTAAGTTTCAGGTGGATAATACGTACGAGTCGCAGGCGATTTTTGTCGCTTGCAAATTGTACGTGTAATAATACTATTAATGTTTAATCCATGGCGTAGGTAATGTATGATCAACTTCGTGCGATTTTTTATGTCTTAAATGTTAGTATTTGAAAAAATCATTTTCCAAATGGTCATTTTATTTTGTTAAATTGCTTTTTTTTTTTCATTATTTTCCATTTTTAAAAGTCCCGAAACCCCAAGAAAGAAACAGAGCAAAAATCACAATTTTTAAAAATAAATTCCCTAGCTTATCAAGCGTAAATGAAAGCTATGGAATTTCGGGTTTGATGCCCACTTCATATTTATATTTGAATTTTTTTTTTGAAAAAATCATCAATTGCTGTCTACATATTAGGCGGTATTTTGAAGATGAACAGTGAATGCTTATAAAAGAGTGGTTTTTTTTTAAAGCTACTTATATAGAGGGGCTCACAACCAGAGACCCGGAGATGGAGCCTGGAGCCGGAGCGCTCCGGAGCTGTGTTTTCCCTGGAGCTGGAGCCGTAGCCGGATCTCTAAATTTTCCCCAGCTCCAGGGCTCAGTTAGCTTTTAATATTCTTTTAAATCTTTTTTTTCAGTCTTTTAAATTTCCAGGCTTAAAATATTTTAATTACATCATTATTCAGTATTTTAATTATATAATTTTTTAGGGTTTATTATTATTATTATTATTAGAGAAGGAAAACTTCTCAAAACATGGTAACACTACTTTACTTCTACTTGAACTAAGTGACAACACTATTTGAAAACAAATATGGCTGACTGTTGTTTACACGTGTAGTTGTGGAATTTTGGCTGTTTGAAAAGTGTAGAAGAAATTTAAGATTTTTGTGTTTAAAATTCCACCAAACTTTCTATTTTAAAAGCAAAAGCTAAAAGATGTCATATTTTCTGAACAAGCATTTCAAGTTTGATGAGAAGAAAAATGCATTTTGTCAGATCTTTAATGAAGGTAGAAAGTATTTGTGAGCAAAAAATTAAACATGTAAATTAAAATCTGCAACTCAAAAGCGCGAAGTCGGAGCTGAGTTGGAGCCGGAGCCAGAGCTGGAGCCGCAGTATTTTCTCTAGGAGCGGAGCTGGAGCTGGAGCATGAAAAATTGTTCGGCTCCGGGTCACTGCTCACAACCATAGTAGACCAAGTCCATTTCGAAAAAAGTGAGATATTTCATTTTAGACCGGGAGCCGGCAGCACAGACAATCACCTCATCGAGTTCGCGGCTGAAATTCTAGAATTAGTTAAATCTTGATTCGCATATTAAAACGCAATCGGCCTGCCAGGTCCTATCTTGGTGGAAAACACCTGTAAACCCGATTTTAGCGGCTGACTCGTAGGTTTACCATTGTGTTTTCCTGCGCCAAAAAGTCTGCAAACATGGAGGACTGGGAGCAGGAAAACACAATGGTTAAACCCACGAGTCAGCTGCTAAAATCGGGTTTTCAGGTGTTTTCCACCAAGATAGGACTTGTCAGACCGATTGCGTTTTAATATGTGAATCAAGATTTAACTAATCCTAGAATTTCATCCGTGAACTCGACGAGGTGATTGTCTGTACTGCTGACTCCCGGTCTATTTAGAAGATGCATAAAATCTGTTTTATGCACTCCCACAGTGAACCATGTCTATTTTCACATACTCTCTCATATATGTCATCTGTTTACAGACGTGTACTCTGGGAGTGAATCTATCTCATTATTATCATTTTTTTTTTTTTTCAAAATAGATTTGGTCTACTATGGTTGTGAGGTGAGCCCCTCATATTTATTCTGCTTTTTTTTGTGTGTGTGTTTCAGCATTTTTACCTTTTTTTGAAGTTTCAATGTTTGAAGACTATCCTTTTTACCTAGGCAATAACTGTTTAGGGATGCTGAAAGCCGTTGACTGTGCTGATGTATTGCGGATGGGCCACAATAGAAGCGGTGTGTATGAGATATGGCCAATGAGCAGAGCGACCGAAGGCAAATCCCTCCACGTATACTGCGATATGGACACAGAAGGAGGGGGATGGACAGTAAGCTTGTTTCACTTATATCAATGACTCATGTATTGTCGGACACTTATAATCCCATCAAAAACATCTCATGTAAAAAAAAGCCAAGTCTCCTGACTCTTTGACTGTAAAAAGTTCTGAGATCATGTGTAGAGCCAAGCTTAGCTCTCTTATTAACTCTGATATTTTAATTCACAAATTACTCCTAGTCTCTACACCTTTAGTAAATGATTATTTTGTGACTTGGCAATGACGCAGCACGAGAATGTAAAGGCTGTTGTTTACATTTTAATATTAACGTTTATTTATAAAGTTTTGCATAAAATAGTTTCTATAAGAGCACTGAACATATGTGTATTTGTAGCATGGAAATAATTTTACATTACATTGTAAGCCCGGATGCGAAAACTCTCTACTGGTCAAACTTTATGTCCGGAGTTTTGGGTGATTTTCTTCCTATGTAACGTGAATGCGAGCCAGACCCCTCTTTTACAAAGACCCCCAATCGGTGCATCCCTGCTTCAGGCTTCTTCTATCCCTCGTGTTCATATTCAGCCTAAATCAAATAATCTAATCCCAATTCAAAACATAAGTAAAGTGTTTATGTAATAACTTTCCTGTGCTGCGTAATTGCCAAGTCACAAAATCTAGACACACGGCAGTGTGTCAGCCAAGTTCGCCTGACATAGCCGTGTGTTATTTACACGAACCATTTCGAGCTGTTTTCATCTAATTTCAATGTTCTACAACTGAAAATCTATGAGACCTACGTACTTGTTATACGAAATGTGTAGTAAGGCCACCCTAATTACCTAAAATCCGAAATTTTATAAATAACGCATGATTAGTTTCCGAGATAATGACATTTGAAAATGTCTGATATCCGATAATTTTACCACTGACTGACTGACTGACTGACTGACTGACTCACTCATCAAAAAGATCTCGTATATCTACTGCAGCTGCAGACTTCAAATTTGGTGCGAAGTTCGTTTACACTATGAAACTAAGGAAAAAAATAAAAAAATTGTGAAAATCGATTAATTACCCACCTGGGGGTGCCCATTTTTACTTTACCATTGCGTCTATTAGGCGAAATTTTAATTTGCGGTAGGAGGGGACGCTGTTCTGTCGCCAAATACCGCCAAGTTTCTCGCCAACATGGCGATATGTCGCCAAATTTGGCGACCAAAATTAGTCGCCAAAAGTGACGCCACCTTGGCGATATCTCTGATATTTCGCCAAATTCCCATAGACTTCCATTGTAAACCTATCTACTTACTGGGAGTTTATCTGGGTTTACTTGCTTACAGAAAATCAACAAATTGAGATATTCTGTCCGTCACAGAGCCCGTTCTCAGAAACTATACATGTTGGAGGCGTGAAATTTTGCATATTTACAGCTGAACACCTCACATCAAATGACAAATCATAAAATTTTGAAAAAGTTGTAAATTTAACCCTTTGGGGTCTCACATGTGTATTTTAAACAATCCTTTCTAAGTGAGCCCCTAATTAGGTTGGAGGCGTGAAATTGTACATAATTATAGCTGAACACCTCACATCATACGAGAAATCATAAAATTTTGAAAAAGTCGTACATTTAACCCTTTGGGCTCCCCCATGTGTATTTTAAACAATTCTTTCAAAGTGAGCCCCTAATTAGGTTGGAGGCGTGAAATTTTGCATACTTATAGCTGAATACCTCACATCAAACGGGAAATCATAAAATTTTGAAAAAGTCGTACATTTAAGCCTTTGGGCTTCCACATGCGCATTTTAAGCAATTCTTTCTAACTGAGCCCCTTATTAAATTGCAGATTTCAAATTTTGCATACTTATAGCAGAACACCTGAGGCCAGGCGACAAATCATAAAATCTTGAAAAAGTCTTACGCTTAACCCTTTGAGCTACCACATATGTATTTTAAGCAATTCTTTCTAAGGGAGTCCCTAATTAAGTTGGAGACTTGACTTTTTGCATACGTATTGGTGAATACGTCAGACCACACGACAAATCATAAAACTTTCAAAAAGTCTTATATTATTTACTCCTCCGGGCTCTAACTTGTGTATTTTAAGCAATTTTTCTAACATCCGCCTTTTTCACCCGGGCAGCACTTTTCCAACTTTTGCTGACACCCCTTTGACCATTCTTTCACATTATGCACCATAGTCTTACATATTTTAGTTCCACTTTTTATCGCCAGGTGCACCTACTTATCTCGGGTACTATGGGCTCAATCCACTCGACTAATATATCTACGGATAGTATGTAAAACGGAGTTTCGTTCGGATAGAGGTTTGTTTAGAATAGAGTGCGCCCCTGGTTGCGAAATGTTGAACTAACAGATTTTTCAAAAGGATAAAGTGTTTTGAAATTAATATTAAACAAAACCCTCTGTGCGATCTGTGATCACACTTACCCACTTCTTATTTTCAAAATCATCACAGAAAAGTTTATTTAGTTAATTAAATTTAAAAATCCAGGGAGGGGCAATGTCCTTCCTCTGCACTGCCTCTTTGACCGCACCCATGGATGAATGATACATAGTGTGGCATAAGCACATAACTTTATTTTTCACTTCCAGTACAAAAAAGCAGGCCCAGCTACAGGATATTTAATTGGAAAATTTAATAGGAAAATTTAATATAGGAATTTAATAGGAATTGTTGTTTCAGAAACAATAAAAATTTCGAATCAATACATTTCGTTTCAAAACATGTATTCAGTGTAGCAGTATTAAAATATAGATTTCTGCCGCAAATTGACAGCCAAATAGTTTGTTGTAGGAAATTTAAATTAAAATTGAATGTTGCTTGGTGAATAAAATAGTCTCATGTAAACACATTAAAAAACATTAAGTAAAGTGTCTAAATATATTGTAACTTTGCAAAAAGTAATGATATCTAACAAAAACATAGCTGTGAAAAAAGGGAGCCAAGTTCTGTAGAGACAATGGCAAGAAAAGAAGTGATATCTAAGTGGGTGCCAAGTTCAAATAAAATTCACTCAAACTTACCTACTGAAGTATTATAGCATTTTTTAAATTCTTTAGAAATAAAAATTATTGATAGCATATTAATAATAAATCTAGAACTTGGCAAGTTTTTGATAAATGCTATGCCTATCAATTTCATGTCTTAATATAATGATGATGATTAACAACAATGTCATTATAAAAAAATTATATAGTTATTATTATAAACAAATGACTCATGTTAAAGACTTGTTAAACCAATAAATACTCAAATACATTCCCGCTCGTCTTTGGTTATCATTCTAGCACCCACCCTTCGGAAACCTCAATGCAAACAGACTAGGCCTGAGAAAGAGACCTGAGAAGGCAAAGCCTGAGGGCCTCAGGCAAGGCCTGAGAAAGAGACAGTTACCTTTACGCTTGTTCTTGGTCATCCCTCTAGAGACTGCACCCCTTTTAAACCCTTCAGGGGCAAAGAGCTTTTATTCGTGACATGCTGAAATGATTCAATCACACCAGAATTTAAAAACAAATTTATTTCAAAATAGGTAAAAGCTTCTTTTCACGTTTTTAATAAAATTAAACTTTTTAGTCCTGAATTCTAGTGTCAATGTGGCATTTTGCAGTTAAAATTAGGTGGGATATATTTTATCACACCATCCTTCAAGGGGAAGGAGCTCACTCAAATGAAGGTTTTCAAACATGAAATAACAAGTTTAGATATAATAATGTCATTAATAAAAATAAATGACTTGCAGGTAAAAACTTGCCAAGTTCTAGATTTATTATTAATATGCTATCAATAATTTTTATTTCAAAACAATTTAAAAAATGCTATAATACTTCAGTAGGTAAGTTTGAGTGAATTTTATTTGAACTTGGCACCCACTTAGATATCACTTCTTTTCTTGCCATTGTCTTTACAGAACTTGGCTCCCTTTTTTCACAGCTATGTTTTTGTTAGATAATCATTTACTAAAGGTGTAGAGACTAGAAGTAATTTGTGAATTAAAATATCAGAGTTAATAAGAGAGCTAAGCTTGGCTCTACACATGATCTCAGAACTTTTTACAGTCAAAGAGTCAGGAGACTTGGCTTTTTTTTTACATGAGATGTTTTTGATGGGATTTCACTTCTTTTTGTAAGGAGAAAGCCAAAGAAAGCTTTTCCAGTAGCGTCGATTTCAATTACACTATCTTTAACTTCATAAACTTTATGGCTCCTGATTGCTTCGATGTTCCGCTTTTCCTAGAAAAGCGAATTGGCATGTGTGCTACTGTTTGAAATCCATTCATTCAAATTTTCTAGTAACTATATTAGTTTTTGTTTGAATTTATCAGCTGTTCAATCAAAGTCCTCCAAAGTTAATTCTACTGTGCAGAGTCCATTTTATAACTTTGTCTGCTTCCAGTCTATTTCCCATATTTTTTTTAGTTATAGCTCTCGTAATGTTTTCTAAAGTGTTTATTTTAAACTGCAGCTTACCTCTAGACCTTTTCCGTCAGTAAGCTCCAATATTCATACTAGGGTAGGCAACAGAACAGCGCGCGACTTCTTAGCGAGCTACGTCTTCGCATTTCAGAGTGTGAATCTTTGTAACGTTTTAATGCGTGTTTTTGTTTTCGAAAATGGTTTTGACGATAGAGAGCTCTAGCTTCTTGGAGCTGTTGAGAACGTGATTTCTCGGAACGATTAGGCCTTCCACTTTTGACCTCAATAGGTCTTCTAATTTTTTTCTCTAGTTGATTTCTCTCCGTGATAGGTATTCATTTTGAAAAATAATAGATTATTGCTAGCTGTTAAGAAGAGGAAGTAGAACGTCAAAGTGACCTCCTAAGAAACTAATCCCAGTGCGCAACCACATACTCAACTATAGCACATCTGATATCATACGACTAGGCTATGTTACCTAGCACAGAAAAGAAAATATAGATGAAACAGATACAAACGATCTCCAGATTTAGGAACTGCTCGATGAGGACTTTCTTCGCTGTGAACAAAATATAACATTTCAGTTTTTTCCTTTCAAACTTTCTTCGATCAACAATGTCTTTCGTTGGAATATCATACAATTTCGCGTTTCCCTTCGTTACCGCGTCTTTTCAGCAATTTTGCAGATGCACACTGACATCTAGAATTCAAATTTTACACAATAAAAAACTGTGTTGCCAAAATTTGAAATTCAGTTATTCCTCTTTTCGATATGTAACACTTACAATTAAGTTATTTTTAGAAACAAATAGGTGAAAAAATTTTACACAAAAGTTTCAATCCTTCATACTTTCGAATTCAAAGTAAATCGTAATAATTTTATTATTTAAATGATTTTAGAACACAGTAGACCGAGCATAGCTCGGTAGTTTTTTTTTAAATATTTATTTTGTTTTAGTAAATGTAGAAATGTGATAGATACTATCCGCAAAACATCAATAAGTTGCGGAGAATATAGCGGAATTTTTGTTAATGCGTCTCCTCTTAAGACGTATCTCCGGTTAATGCGGACAGTTTCATTTCCCCATCATATTTAATTAATGTTAAAGGCATCGTTTATTGCGGATTTCGGTTACAGATGAAAAATGGCCTCCCTTAGAAGTCCACTAACGGTTGTTAACTGAATATTCATACCTACCACTCGTAGTTTTAGCACGGTTGAAAGTGAAAAGTCAGAGAAAATGACGTCATAGTGGTGCAAAAGTGATAATGTTTAAGTTTTAAATATAAAAATAATTGACTTCTTTTCAATGTCATTTTTTCTGGAGAGAGGGGAATGTAGAATTTTGATTTTGAATTCCAAATCGATAATTTGAGTACCTAAAAAACATATTTAAAAAAATTATACATCGCAGGGGAGTTTGTATTGCCATTAAAAATAAATAAACTTTTTTTTACGTGTGCGATTATGTTAGTCATATCCTGAGTGCCATTCTCCATGTTTTATAAACATTGAATTTATTATTCGTCAACAATTGTTGTCTACGTCAATAGTTTGGCAACAAATGTGAGCTATTTTGTAAATATGAGGTAAGTTTGACAGCAAAATTCTCTTGCTTTTAAAACTGCTGCTAATTTTGCGCCATGGTCTATTGACATTGCATCAAACTATAGGGATGTTTAAAATAATATGGTAGTGATGCTAAATATAGCAAAAGTATAAGAGCTGCTATATATCAAGAAATGTTAGCATATTTGCAGAATGTTTATAAAATATTTAAATTCACTAAATTAACATTTGGTAAAATAAATTAATTTTATTTGGGTACTATTTGATGTCATATTCGCCCCATATTGGCGCGTTTTTTTTCCGCCGCTGATTTGGCGAAAACATCAACAGCATAAACAACAACATCCGGGTTACCATATCAAGCAAAATAACGACACTTTGGCGCCGGTTAAGTATACATTGCGTATATGACATTGGCGTCAGAAAAAAATCGCGTCAATATGGGGCGAATATGACATATGTGCCCTATTTGATTATCCCGTCGATCAATTTCGCCAAACAATTCGCTAAATTATACAAATTGCCGTATTTTTACTTTAAATAACGAAAAAACAAATAAATTAATAAAACCTTAATGAAACTACAAGTAAAAAGTCGAATTAAAAATCATTTGATGACGTAACAAACACTTGTATGGTGTTTAATGTCAAGTGAATGCGACATTTACGATCATCCATTATTAGCGTTTAATCTTATAGTTTGGCGATAGTTTTTCGGTCGACGGGATAATCAAGTAGTACCTTTATTTGTTCTAGTCAATTAAAACGAATTTTACTGTATTCAGGACCCAGCTATTTCGTGCTCGATTTAGTATAGTTGAAAAACCGATGGTTTAGTTGACAAACTGCGTTTTATCATGTTGATAATCAGTGAGCAACATTATTGGCAACAGTTCCGATTACGGAAAATAAAAGATTTTCGATTTTTTTTTCGAATTTTCCAAATTTTTTAATTTTTCCTTTCTTTGTATCCCAAATACTACCTTCTTACCAAATTTCAAGTTTCTAGAGCTACAGGATGTACCTCAGATTTTTGATGATCGGTGAGTCAGTCAGTCAGTGTCGAAAAAGCGAAACTTTGAGTTCATATATTTTCTGAACTAGAAAAGATGGAAACGCGGAAATTTTACCATTTGCTTCCGTTTGAAGAGTACTTTTAGAAAAACAAAGTTTCAAGTTCCTGGGAAATTCCAGCGAAGGGATATAGGGCTGTCAAAAGTACGCTGAGTTGCTTCCAAAAAAGGCTGCTTACGGCTGTGCTTTCTCGACTTGGCAGGGGCACTGCCGTGCCCCTAGATTTATTATTCTTCAACAATTGTTGTCTACGTCAATAGTTTTGCAGCAAATGTGAACTATTTTGGAAATATGAGGTAAGTTTGGCAGCAAAATTATCTTGCTTTTAAAACTGCTGCTAATTTTGCGCCATGGTCTATTGCCATTGCATCAAACGATAGCAATGTTTTAAATAATATGGTAGTGATGTTAAATATAGCAAAAGTATAAGAGCAGCTATCTATCAAGAAATGTTAGCATATTTGCAGAATGTTTATAAAATATTTAAATTCACCAAATTATCATTTCGTAAAATAAATTAACTTTATTTGGGCGCTACTTGATTATCCCGTCGATCAATTTCGCCAAAATATACAAATTACGGTATTTTTATTTTAAATAACGAAAAAACAAATAAATTAATAAAACCTTAATGAAACTACAAGTAAAAAGTGGAATTAAAAATCATTTGATGACGTAACAAACACGTGTATGGTGTTTAATGTCAAGTGAATGCGACATTTGCGATCATCCATTATTGGCATTTAATCTTATAGTTTGGCGATAGTTTTTCGGTCGACGGGATAATCAAGTAGTACCTTTATTTGTTCTAGTCAATTAAAACGAATTTTACTGTATTCAGGACCCAGCTATTTCGTGCTCGATTTAGTATAGTTGACAAACCGATGGTTTAGTTGACAAACTGCGTTTTATCATGTTGATAATCAGTGAGAGTATTGGCAATAATTCCGATTACGGAAAATAAAAGATTTTCGATTTTTTTTTTCGAATTTTCCAAATTTTTTAATTTTTCCTTTCTTTGTATCCCAAATACTACCTTCTTACCAAATTTCAAGTTTCTAGGGCTGCAGGATGTACCTCAGATTTTTGATGATCGGTGAGTCAGTCAGTGTCGAAAAAGCGAAACTTTGAGTTTATATATTTTCTGAACTAGAAAAAATAGAAACGCGGAAATTTTACCATTTGCTTCCGCTTGAAGAGTACTTTTAGAAAAACAAAGTTTCAAGTTCCTGGGAAATTCCAGCGAGGGGATATAGGGCTGTCAAAAGTACCTTGAGTTGCTTCCAGAAAAGGATGCTTACGGCTATGCTTTCTCGACTTGGCAGGGGCACTGCCGTGCCCCCAGATAAGCAAAACAAAATTCACGATGGAGTACGCTTTATCGCGTGCACGAGATGGCCTGCACTTCTTCTACGACCTTAATCGTGACCAGAGAAATCAGTGTTGGGAACACCTCTACAACATATACTCCAGCATTATCAGGCTTCATGCAAGAAAGAAAAATAATGCATCACGGCATATATTATGAAACACTCTCCAACATTAACGGAGTATTGTTAAAAAAATTCATTTTTGTTCATACAATGAAATGAGGTATCTAAAAAGACATAAAAAAAACGGACCGTAAAAATTCATTTACAACATCTGCTGTCCGTAGCCGATAATGGATGCTAATTTTTTCGTGTAGCTCTGTATATGTACTAAACACCTCGTAATACAGTAAAATTCAGTTAAGTTTTAAAATTCATATCAAAGCTAAAAACGCACTTCACGTAGGCCCATAGTCATTCCTGTAACAGAATTCTTTTGAGGTGCCTCTGTAGATAAATGATAAATTCTACTTATGCAAAAATCGATAGAAAACATACCGTAGTGAACCTCTGTAATTTGTAATCAATTTCTTCGAAACAGTGTAACATCATTAACACGTTGAATGGCACATCAGTCATCGGTGATCGACAGTGAACTTTCTGATAGCAATATTTAAACTTTGCTAACAGTAATTGCGTGATGTTCGGTTTTATCCTCAAAATAAACTATCTATTTTTCAATATAAAACAAAACATGGGTAAGATAAATTGGGCTTACATTGTATTTATGTATATCCGTATATTATCTGGTATCACACGTCGGTAAGGGTAATTATGTCTTCATCTTCTCCTATATTTCTGATTTAATCCACACGTAATGATCGTGTGATGTTCCATGTCATTTAAAATACACATGTTTTTTTGTGACTTGTAAAACTTAAATTTGTCCGGAAACTTTTAAATAGAAAGAAAATTAACATTTAATAAAAGAAAATAAATCTCTCCTTTGGAGAGTCTAGGTTACAAGTGAAAGTAGAGAAACATGTATAATATATTACTAGCAATAAAAAACAGGAAATTAGTGACATAAATCTTAATAACAAATCATTTGTATCAATATTTATATTTATAGTAATTTAAAATAAGAGTCTATCAATGTCTATAGTTCTTGAGTATCATGAAAAGTTTATAATAAAATGTTTGTTTACGATTGTGCAATCCCTTTTCACTTTCACTTCCCTCCAGATCATAATCACTTTTGATAATTGCTTTTATAAATCACATTTGACACATGAAAAACAATTTACTTAGCTTGATTGTTTTAATGTCCTTGTGTGGAGATTATATTTCACAATAGCTGTCAACACTTTCCGTTTAGACCGCGTCAGTCATCGATGACTGACGCTTATAGATTGTGTAATGGGAATCTTATTTCTTAGCCCAAACGAAAAGACAGACAAAATAAACTCGGTATTCAATGTGTTAAAAAACATTGCAAAAGATTCCCTCCATAGATCATTGTAAACGACCTGTAATTCCTATTTATTTTATACTCTACAGAAAACATGTTGTTATCTACTTGACTGATGCAGATCAATTTTGTTATATTCGAAACAGTGCAGCATCGTTAAAAACATTGCCAAAAATTCCTTCCACAGATCATTTTAAATCACCTGCAAGTGCTACTTATTCTATACTTCATAGAAAACATGTTGCTATCTACCGCATTGATGCATACCTATTTTGTTATGTTCGAAGCAGTGCAGAATTATTAAAAAATACTGCAAAAGATCCCTCCATAGATTATTTTAAACGACCTGCAATTGCTACTTATTCTATACTCCATAGAAAACATATTGCTTATCTACCTCATTGATGCATATCTATTTTGTTATGTTTGAAGCAGTGCAGCATTATTAAACAACACTGCAAAAGATCCCCTCCATAGATCATTTTAAACGACCTGCAGTTGCTACTTATTCTATACTGCATAGAAAACATGTTGATATCTACCTCATTGATGCATATCAATTTTGTTGTGTTCGAAACAGTGCAGTATCATTATAAAACACAGAAAAAAAATCCTTCCACAGATCATTTTGCACGACTTGTAATTGCTACTTATTCTATACTCCATAGAAAACATGTTGCTATCTACCTGACTGATACATATCTAGTTTGTTATGTTCGAAGCAATGCAGCATCATTAAAAAACACTGCAAAAGATTCCCTCGATAGATCATTTTAAACGACCTGTAATTGCTATTTATTCTATACTCTATAGAAAACATGTTTTTATCTACCTCACTGATGCGTATCAATTTTGCTATGTTCGAAACGGTGTAATATCATTAAAATCACTGCAACAGATATCCTCCATACATTATTGTAAACGACTTTAATTGCTACTTATTCTATACTCTACAGAAAACATGTTTTTATCTATCTCACTGATGCACATCAATTTTGCTATGTTCTGTAATGTAAGAGACGATGGTATACTTTAATAATGAACACACTTGATAAATGAAGAGGCCATCGGGTGGTTTTTCTTGATTTAATTTGACATTCACAAAACACAAATTTACGAACACAAACACAAAATATTATAATAAGGAAACATTTTCTTTTTTAACTACATCACTCTAACGTCGAGTCACTTTCACAACCAAAACAACACACTGCGCGCTCACTCCCGCTTCTCTTCAGAATTGGAAAAATGCAGGACAATCTTTTTATCATCAGATGACTACTGCCATCTATCGGTGGAAAATGTTAGTTTTCTGTAATGAATTAGTTCTTTACAGACTCCTCCCCACCTGGAGAAAACTTTTCACTGTTGACGGGGAAAAGTTTCTTTCTGAGTTATTGCTTTTCAAGCACCAGTTCCAAACAAAGTTTAGTACCTTGAACCACAACTGACTTATTCCCACCGTGGAAACATAAATATATAGAAAACATAAATATATAGAATACAAATAAAATTTATAAATACTCAAACATTATACTCAAGATACAAATGAAAAATAATTTACACATATTCAAAACAATAAATTCAAATTTAACTGTTATACAAATTATCATATTTACATATTAGCATTCTAATCAAACTTAGGCTTTTAGGGCTGTACTCAAACTATCAGCATTCTGATGATGTTTTCCTTTTTTATGAACAATTTCATAATTGAAGGACTGTAAAAGTAAGGCCCATCTTAAAAGTCTAGGAATAGTTCCGCTGTTTTTGTCTAACCATACTAAGGGGTTGTGGTCCGTCTGGATCTGAAATTTTTGATGTCCATCCAAATAGCATCGTAGTTTTCGCACTGCAAACACAATAGCAGCACATTCTTTTTCGGTGGTACTAAAGTTTCGTTCTCTGTCTGAAAACTTTTTGCTCAGATACAATATAGAATGTTCTTCATTATTTTCATTCAGCTGGGATAACACGATACCAATTCCCAATTTTAAAGCATTACACTGAAAGATGAAAAAAGTCAAGACTATATAAGACAGGATTTTCAGACCTCTGGTCAGATCTAAAACTGAAATATATTTAGCTGAAGACACCTTTTCTATTAACTGGTCAATGTTGGGCAAAGGATAAAATTTTGTGCGAGTCACTCTATTTAAACGGCGATAATCTATGCAAGGTCTCGCTTCTCTGCCTGGAACTTCAACTAAAATTAACGGAGAGGCAAAGTCAGATTCACCTGGCTCAATGACTTCCAGTTTCAGCATTTTCTCGACTTCGGCCTTAAGGATTTCCGTTTGTCTAGGCGACATTTTATAAGGCCGGGCACAGATTGGGTTTTCTGATTCCAGCTCAATATCATGCCCAGCTAAATTCGTGCACCCTGGTTCAGTCGAAAAAGAGTCAGCATATTTTCCAATAAGTTGTCCTAATTCTTCTCGTTGACTTTCATTTAATCTGTTGTTTTTTTTTATTTCTTCCAATACTTCTAACAACGCATTGTCATTATTTCCCTCATCCAATTTAGGAATTTCATCCTCTTCTTCATCGTTAGAGGTTGTTTTTATAGTCAGTAAATTTATACTTTCTATTTTTCTTTGATGGTAGGGCTTTAACATATTTACGTGATACACTTGGGACTTCTTTCTCTCTGGATCGTAAATAACATAGTTAGTTTCTGACAATCTCTTCATTACTTCTCCAGGTCCTATCCAACTAACTGACAGTTTATTTGGTTTGGACGGGGCCACAATTAATACTTGATCTCCCTCTTTAAACTCTTGTTTTCTGGCTTTTATATCATACCAATATTTTTGGTTTTGTTTCTCTTTTTCCATATTTTCTGCAGCGAGCTCTTGGCATATCACACTATCTTCTTCTATCTCTTGCTCAGTCAATTTTTCATAGAGTAGCATCATTGGAGTTCTTAAGTTCTGGCCATGGACTAATTCTGCTGGACTAAACCCAGTGCTATTGCGAGTTACAGTTCTTAATGCAAAAAGGGCAGGAGGCAGTACTTTCTCCCAGTCATCTCCAGATTCTAAACAAAGTACTCTGAGTATCCGTTTCAAAGTCCTGTGCATTATTTCAACTGGATTACTTTGTGGATGATAAACCGAACTTCGCACAACTCTAACTCCAAATTTCTCTAAGAATTCCGTTGTAAGTACACTCATGAATGACTTTCCTTGGTCAGTTTGTAGTATACGAGGAAATCCAAGTCTACTGAAAATTTGCAATAAAGCATCAATAATCGTCGTAGAATACAAATTAGGTGTAGGATATTTCGAAGCTAAACAAATTACAGTTATTATGTATTTGTTGCCTAGTGTACTGACAGGTAAAGGTCCACAAGCATCAACATTTAGCTTTGTAAATATTTCTGAAATAACTGGAACAATCTGTAAAGGTGCTTTCTTTTTGTCCTGAGGCTTTCCAACTCGTTGACAGTAGTCACAGGTTCTTCCATAATCTTCGATATCTTTAAAGCAATTTGGCCAATAAAAAGTCTTAAACAAAGCATCTTTAGTTTTAGCTACCCCCAAATGAGTTGCAACAGTTTCATGACAAAATTTTTTTAACTGCTCACGAAACCTTTCCGGGACAACTAATAATTTCTTTCAGTACCATTCCTATCTTTTCTTCTATAAAAAAGCATATTTTTCTCCAAAAAAAATTTGCTATCTTTGGTATTTTTCCTTTTAGCTTCTTCAATAAGAGGTTTTAGCTCTTTGCTCTTCTTTTGTTCTTCAGAAAATGTCTTAGGAGAAGTTTTTATAAGCTCTTGTACTGAGACAGTTTGACATACTGGCAAAATTGAGTCTTATTGGTTTTCTAACTTCTATTTTTCAGATTTATCTGTATCTTTTTTCACTTCTATTTTTTTTGTTTTCTCTTTCTATATTATTGCTATGATTCTTTTCTACAGTTTCATCAGAAATTTCGCGCATTTCAGGTTCTTCATGAGAAACCTTCTCTGCTTCCAGAATTTTCTTCTGAGCTCTGGTTTGAACAGCATTAATCATATGCTCTTTCACTGCCTTTTCTTCTTTACAATGTTCAAATAAAGCGGCTGTTTTATTTCCTAACAAATATCTTCCTAAATCTACAGAGTCTCTAGAGACAGCAGCTTTAGTTATCACATGTCCCATTTCACAGTCTAATTCAATCTCTGCAAGAGGTAAACAGAATAGACCATCGTGTAAGGGCACCCGAACCGACACTTTTTCTTTCAGATACATATGCGGTTTGACATACCTTTGTGCAATTAAATCTATTGTCGCACCTGTATCCCTTAAAATTTCCATTTGTACGCCGTTTACTTTCCCCACACTAAGATAAGGCGTTATTGAAGAATCTTGCCCAACTCCAACTTTAACATGAGAAATGATTTCTGGGGATTTCTTAAGTTTATCACATGAGGACGAAGATGAGTGCTTGATTCACATTCGTAACAACGTAACGTTCTCCTCTTATCAAATTCTCTTTCTCTATGATTCCCAGTTAATGATTCTGATTTAATTGGCAATTTAGGCTTATTATCCTTACTTTCTTTCTTGTACTCAAAGTTATTTGAATTTTTAAACTGGGGTCGAAAATTAGACATGGTCTTTTTCGGAAGTTCTTTCTTTTTGAAACTTTCTTTGATACTTTCATAATCATCCAATTTTTTAGCCAAATCTAAAGGCGTCACAAAATTTAACCAATTGTCTAGAAAATGTTCTTTTGTTTCCGCAGGCACTCGAAACTTTAACTGTTCGGTAATAATTAGATCTTTAAGTTGATCAAACTTTTCAACACCTAATTCTTTAATCCAGGCTGTAAAATAACTAGTGAGTTCCTGCGCATAATTCCTCCAAGATTTGTCTGGCGTTTTATAATGCCAATAAAAACATTGTTTCAGTTTCTCGCTATTCAACTTATATCATTCTAATATAAGATTTTTAACGAAATCGTAGTTAATCGCATCTTCAGGTGATTCCCTGGCTAACATGTTTGTAACCTCTGTGGGCAAAACAGCTAACAAGTATGCAACCCATTTACTCTTCGAAACTTTAGACATCTCTGCTCTTCTCTCAAATTTAATTAAAAACAGACCCATCTCATCAGATTTTTCGTCGAATTTCGGAACAATTTGTGCCAACTGTATCTTTGGTCCGACATCAACCTTTCTTCCTGACCCATCGTTCTGTTCAGAAGTTCTTTGCAATTGCTCCAATTTTTTAAATTCTAGTTCATGTTCATGAGCTTCCTTAGCCATACGTTCTTCCCTTTCTTCTTGTCGAATTCTTTCTTCTTTTTCTTTCTCTTCTTTCTCTCTCTCTTCTCTCGTTTTCCTATCTTCTATTACTCGGTCTAACATGAGTCTAACCTCTTCTTCCTTGTAAACTTCGCTTTCTAAAATAATTTTCTTAATTTCTGGAATCTTTTTCGAAAGATCAACTTCCAATTCCAATTCATCACAAATTTCCAACAAGTCTGCCCTTCTAGCTTTTGCTAAATAGGTCATCTTAATTTTAGATAAACCGAAACAAAATCAGAATGCTTAATTTCTAATTAATAGAACTCAGAAGTCTCCTACTTAAAACAAGCAACAAAACTTTCAAGCCGATATAATAAATTTTAATTAATAAAGCAATTCTAAAATCCACTTCTATCAAATTCTTAGTAAATTAAACACTGTACAACTTTTTAAAACAAATTAAATAAGTAAATGTGTAATTGTGTCAAAACTACAATTAAGATGATAAAAGATTTTTTTTATTATCATCCTCAACACTCAGAACTGTATTTTATTCAATAAACACAAATATTTAAAAACAATAATTAAATTACGCAATTAAAATTAAGCCAATCAAACTACATAAATACGAGAATTTTTCTTAATTCTCAAACCTTTTTATGCAAGCATAACAAATTACTCGCAAAAAAAATTTTTAAATAACCCACTTAACATTTTCATTTCTTTACATGAAAAGAGTAAGTTACAAAATTTTCAACTCAATTTCTTTTTTCCAAATGAAAATAACACTTTTATATTTCACTCGATACTTATCAAGTTTTTATTTTTTTTTGCATAAACTCAACAAACAAAACAGAATTATTTATTTTTCCGTTTTAAACTCAATAACGTTTCTCTTTAAACATAACAAAACAGATATCAAATCCACATTCATTTTTCAATCAGAATCAAAGAACGAAAATATCATCTATTCTATTTTTAGAATAACTAAATAACAAATAAAGAAAAAAAAACTGAATTCATCTGCCTTTCAACACTTTTTCTTTCGAACTTTGTAATTTTGGCATTGATCCAAATAACAAAACGATAAGATAGAAATTTTACTTTTTTCAAAATGTCGTTCCTTTAAAGAATGAAATTATACCATTTTAATATTAAATCATTTTTATTCAAAAGAAATACCATCATCATAATTATCCCCCAAAATATATAAATAAACTTTATTTATTATTATTTCAACTTTAAGAACAGATCTTAATATTTCTAAGATAAAATGCCTAAGAACACAATATTTTATAAAGAGAACAGCTTAATGAAATAATTCTCAATATTATTCAAATTTTTTATTTGATTTGATGGGAATAAGTTCAGTATATATCAGTACTTGAAATATGCCCAATTAACCCGCGCTTTTTCTAAAGCTTGAAATTAATTTACGCAAGCAAATAAATCTAGTTAATCCAGATTAAAAGAAATTTAATCGATAACAGATTGGCATTCAAGGTACTAATAAATACAAAAAAAATATGGAACTGGCTTACTTGCTAGTTTTTCACCGTGGAATCGTACCGGGCTGCCACCATTTTTACGTTTGTAATGTAAGAGACGATGGTACACTTTAATAATGAACACACTTGATAAATGAAGAGGCCATCGGGTGGTTTTTCTTGATTTAATTTGACATTCACAAAACGCAAATTTACGAACACAAAATATTATAATAAGGAAACATTTTCTTTTTTAACTACATCACTCTAACGTCGAGTCACCTTCACAACCAAAACAACACATTGCGCGCTCACTCCCGCTTCTCTTCAGAATTGGAAAAATGCAGAACAATCTTTTTATCATCAGATGACTACTGCCATCTATCGGTGGAAAATGTTAGTTTTCCGTAATGAATTAGTTCTTTACAGTTCGAAACGGTGTAATATCATTAAAATCACTGCAACAGATTTCCTCCATACATTATTGTAAACGACTTGTAATTGCTACTTATTCTATACTCTACAGAAAACATGTTGTTATCTACCTCACTGATGCACATCAATTTTATTATGTTCGAAACAGTGTAACATTATTAAAATGTGCTGAAAACTATTTTTCCCCATTGACCGTAATGTAACGGAATATTTTTGAGTGTCCTTGTAAACGAATTATAATTTTTACTTATTCTATACCGTATAAAAAACATGCTATCGTTCACCTCAGTGATGCATATCAATTTCATTATGTTTGAAAAAGTGTAACATCATTAAGATGCATTGTAAACGATTTTTCCCCATTAACCTCAAAGTAACGGAATTCTTTTGAGTGTCCCTATAAACTAACATTAAATGGTGCACACTTCAACGCGTGTTAGAGCATGGATATACGGACAGATGGACAGACAAACTGAATTCATCGTAAACCCTTTTAAATCATGTTGGACAGTGTTAAAAACATAATGGCTGTGGCTGCAAAATATTTACTTTCGATTAATATTATAGTACACATTATTGTCCGTTTATACAAAAATCTGTAACTATTATCATTTTAAAAGAGATAAAGATATCGAAACAAATGTTTGAAAAATAAAAATTAATTGAGATTATGAATCTTCAATTCATACATCTTTTTATCGTTTATCATACTAAGCATGTACAGGCACTTACAAACGTATTTTTAAAAGGAATTGAATTAATTATATTAAAGCTTGAAAAATATGAAAAAATTCTACTTAGAAACGGGTCTTAACGGGCCGGAATTTCCAGGCCCTGCCCGAACAAAAAATAACTTTGCCTGGCCCGTTGTAAAAATCAAAAGTTCGACCCAGGCCCGCCCCATTTGTAGTTTTAAAGTTCACGGCCCTTACAAAAATCAGTGAAAACAGGCCAGGGCCGTTCAAAATCAATTAAATCAGGCCTGTTCCAGCCAGACTCAATTTCTACAAAAAATTCTTATTTTTCTTAAGAGCCTACACTAGTCACTCAAAAAGACCCGGGTGATAATGTTAATCCTATGGGGAAGTTATTTTCAAATATTTGAATTTTGATATTATTTTCGAATGATTTTTTTTTTTGCATAGGATAGCTGAGGACGATCTGCAACCGGGCAAGTTTTTACTTTTTCGATTTTGGTTATAGTTTTTTTTATATATATATATTAGGATAGTTTCTATTTCAGAATCGGTTCAAACCGGTTCCGAAACTAAAAGTAATTTTTTTAAAAATATATGAAACCAAAATCAAAAAAGTAAAAACTAGCCTGGTTGTTGATCGTCCTCAGCTATACTATGGAAAAAAAACATTCAAAAATATCAAAATTCAAGCTAGGTATTTGAAAATAACTTCCCCATAGGATTAACATTATCATCGGGGTCTTTTTGAGTGACTAGTGTAGGCTCTTAACCCTTAAATGCCTGATTTTTCAAAAATCATTCTAATAATGTTTTTCGGCTTTCATTTTTTAAATAAATCGTGGGAAAAATACTTAAAAAAAATCATATTTTGTTTTAAGTATGGTTTACGGCTAAAAAACAGTTTGTTACTCATCGGCAATACTGGTGTTTAATTGAAAAAATAATTTTCCTTGATAAAATTCTATAATATTAAACACACAAGAATTTTAGGAACTATAATAAGAAATAAATTTTACTTCCTCACTGCAGAACAAAATAGGGTATTTAACAAGCTTCCACACAAAACAAAGAGAACAAGTAGCAACAATTGAAAAAATAAATCTATCTTTATTCTTAAACAGCACAAGTGTTGCCATCTACATGTTGAAAATCGATTTAAGAATATTTTCAGAATGTATTTTATCGGCAACATTAGGCATTATAGCTTCAATATTATTCTAACAGTATTTTAGAGCCTAAATTGGGTATGTTGCCGAAAAGCAACACTCGGCATTTAAGGGTTAACATATAATTAAGATTCACAATTTGAGTTATGCAGCTGAAAATGTTTAGTTGAGGTCGGATAGCATCCGAAAAATCGATTTTCCGAGTAGAGAGACCTGATTAATGCATTGTACAAGCTACTCGAAAACGTTTCCGAAAACGTTTCCAGCTAATAAAAATTTATTTTTATAAATTTTTAAGTTTCGAAAATAAATTGTTTTCTGAGTTTCTAAAGATAAAGGAACTCTTTTCCGAATATTGGGTGACTCGGAAGCGGTTATCGAATATTTTCGCTCGTGATTATAGTAAATTTTCATAATTTAAGCTCTTCAGTTCCGAAGCTAAAATAATAATACAAATGCTTATTCATTGGTTTCTTCCAAACAAAATGACATCGTAAATGAAAGAAAAAATATATTTTCTGAAATTGATCCTTTAGGCGCTTAGTCATTTAGGTTAAAAAATATGCATCTAAATCAATTTAATAACCATTAATCTAAATGAACGCAATCACAAATTTAAGAGCTTTAGACAAGTAAATAATCTAGAAATCCTCAAATTTTTTTTATTGAAAAAGATTTAAGTTAAATACTTATAAAGATTTCTCACTTTCTTGGTCATACTGTCTTTTGGACATTTTTAGGCATTTTGCAAAGTCAGATGAAAATAACATTTATTTTATGTGGGAATCAGCTTAGATGTTGCCATTTATTCTTTGCTTTGAACGCAAAAAACATTCAGCTATTAAGAAGTCATGTGAAAATGTAAAAAATTCGGACATTTTAGTTTTTATATGGAAAAGAACAGAGGTCCTCGTATGGGGACCCAAGGACCGAAGAGGTTAAGAAACATCGTCTTTTTTTACAGTGTAGTTGGCACTCATTTTATTCTTCCTAAAGGGATGAAAGGTTGAGTGAACCTTGCCCAGTTGAGAGTCGAACTTTCGATCTGAAGCGTGGCAGTCAGATGTGCAGACCACTGCGTCACTGGGCTTCCGACCTTCTGGAATATCCGTTAAATAAAAAATTAGTTCCGTTCAAGAGGACGTCTATGTTTGGTAACGTACCAATTTTCACTTCAATGACAGGCGAATTTTTGTAACACATACTCTCTTAAAATGTAGAAATTATGCATACAAAGTCTGTTCTTTTATTTTTATTTTATTTTTTTTTTGTAATGTTTTGTAATTTTTTATTTATTTTTTGTAATTGATTCTTTCATGAAAGATCTCGTTTTTGCTAGGTGATTCAAAGAAGAGGAGACTTCCTGAGACCAAAAGATTACTTTTTCCAGGATTGGAAAAGTTATAAAGAGGGATTTGGTGACATAGAGAAGGATTTTTGGCTCGGTAAAAACATTTATCTAAAATTCTATTTCATATACATTGTTTTCACTCTCTTAATAAAAACAATTTATAAAAAAATTAATGTAATTACATCTGTTCACTAAAGATATCACTGATGTAAGTCAAAGTTAAAAGAAAACATTAAAAATGTGTAAGTTTTGAAATTACGTAATTTAATTGTAATCTGTCATAGTTCGTAAAAGAATACTTTTAAGATAATTTTCTGATGTAATACAACTTTCATCAAATTTTCTGATGTAATACAACTTTCATCAAATTTTCTGATGTAATACAACTTTCATCAGTGGGACTTATTTTACAGCTTAGAAATAAATTTTCATCATTATACACTGGAATTTATTTTTAAAACTACTCGGATGTGCCAATCCCAAAACTTTGTTCTATCTTATACAGGTTAATAATTCAAAATTCGCTGTCACAGTGCCAAAATTAAATGACAATCTATGCCCATGATGAGGATTGTAAAAGTATATAGATCCGTTGAATTAGATACAATTTAACAAGCAGATATAAGAATAGCATTGTTTCAAATAAATCATTCAATTTCGGAACCCACTTTCTTAGATGTCCTTAACCAAAATTTCTAAGCCAAAAAGTATAAAATCAGCACCTGTTGTTCAATATACACCCAATTCTAATATGGATCTATTTACGTGAAACTGTAACAGAATATTAATTTTGATTAAGCTACGTTTTTGAGATATAGCTTTTGCGAAAATCATGAAAAATTCCGCTTAGCAGCGCCACCTGTTGTGCAATTTACACCAAAACCTAATCAGGAACAGCTTATGCCAACGTCTAACTGAATCGGAAGTTTAGTGAAAAACCGTGCGTTAGTTCTTGAGATAGAGCTATTGTGGAAATAGTACAAAATTCAGCACAGCAGCACCACCTGTTGAGCGATATACATCAAGAAGTGCTAGTTTATATCAAGGTCTAACTGAATGCAAAGTTTTATGAAAATCCGTGCGTTAGTTCTTGAAATACAGTTATTGCTGAAACTGGGAAAAATGCAGCATAGCAGCGCCTCCTATTCGGCGATGTACACAAAAACTAATCAGCACCAGCTTCTACCAAGGTCTAACTGAATCCAAAGTTTTGAGAAATTCCCTGCATTCATTCTTGAGATAGAGCGCCCACAAAATATTTCTTACATACAGACGGACAGACTCACAGACAGTATGACAGACAGACTAACAGACAGACATTTTCTAAAAACCACCAAATTGTGTCCGGGACCTTCTAAAACGTATAAATCCATCGAAAACCAGAATTCGAAATTTTTCACGAATCTAATACTTTCTTGTAAAGATAAAAAAAGTAAAAGTATAAAAAAAAATGTAATAAAACGACTATATAGGGTTCATCATCAAGCTTATGCACTGAGTCTTTTTGAAATACAAAAACTTACTGACACTATTTTAATGGGATTTAAAAAAAAAATTCTTGAATTACATTTTAAATCTTGTTCGACATCATTATCCATTCCGATTTCATAAAGAGAAAGGCTTTAAACTTGCTTGCATATAATTTAGATAAAATTCATAAGCCATACAGCCTAAAATTAAACTTCTTAAAATGCGAATTTGTCTGACATTTTACAAATTAATTGTATTTCTATTCCTCAGTTAAATGAAGAAAGAAAGAAAGAAAAAAAAAATTAATATCACTATGTCAACAACTAAAAATTAATAGTTTACAGCCATTTGGTGAATTTTTAACTCTTCCAAAGTATGTATTTGAGCAAGATAATGCGTCTATTGATGTTGCATACAAATCAAAAAATTGGTTTAACTCTCAAAATATTACTGTTCACGACAGGACCGCGTGTAGCCCTGATCTGAACCCAATCCAAAACTTTTGTCGCATCATATCTCATACGGTTCATGCAATTTTTTGACAATACTCCTCTGTAAATGAACTTCGATCTGCTGTTGAACGTGTTTGGTACGAAATAGACCCCCAAGTGATGCGGGATTTAGTTTCTTCGATGGAAAATCACATTTTTGCTCTAATAGCAGACAATGTAGATGCAGTTCGATTTTAATTTACGAATATTTTTCTGTTAACAGACAAATTGTCTATACTTTTGCTACAATGTTAAGTTTGTTTTTTTGTCATTATATATTATGTAAAGTGTATAAATTAAAATTTATTGTTTGTGTATGAAAGATAAGTCCCCAGTAATATATGACAGTTGAGTTACAACAATTCGTTACATACTTCTCAGTACAGAAGCATGATCGATCATTGTCTAAACTTTTGCTGAGCACTGTAATTTAAACACATGAGATATCAGAATACAACATATTTATTAAAGTTAGTTTGCAATAATTTTGAATAATGCAATAAATAAGTGTGTTAACAAAAATATAAGCAATAGTTAAAAAATACACTGTTAACAAATTATAAGATCACTTGCCTAAAAACAAAAATAATATTTAAATTAATACGATATAAATCCTCCATTTTTCCTTATAACCTCAAACACCCTGTAAATCATAGAAGTGACCAGGTGATTAAGTACAGAGTCAGAAATATTGTGCCATTCTTTTACAATGGCTACTTCTAGTTCATTGACAGATAAAAACTGTTTATTATTACCATAAACTTTGCGACTTAATACGCCCCAAAGATTTTCCATAGGGTTCAAGTCTGGACTTCGACTTGGCCATGACAAAACATAATTTTTTTTTTCTTTTTTAAACCATTGCTAGGTGGATTTAGACACATGGCAAGAAGCATTGTCCTGCTGAAACATCCAGTTAGCACCAACTGAAAAAGGTCCAAACGGTATCAAATGATCATATAACATAGCCTGATATTGAGCAGAGTTCATACGTCCCAAAATTCGGGTTAAATAGCATAATCCATCATGATTAAAAGCTTCCCAAACCATTACTGATTCTCCTCGCATTCGCCGACTGAAGCATTGTTTCGGTTCTTTTTTCAAATCATGCTAATAGAGTTTATAATGATCCGGACCGTCAAGATTATTTTTTTTTCATCTGAAAATATCACTTGTTTCCATTTCTTGTCCCATGACATGACATTTTTAGTCCATTTCAGTCTTTCTTCTTTATAATATTTCATTAACCTCGGTTTTTTCAAGAGTTTTATACATTTTGCATTACTATTTGATTTCAGACTCTTCCAAACTGTTACGTTCTTTTGCTGAAACGGTTCGAAATTTCCGGAGTTGAAAGACCTTGAGTTGATAATCGAAATATTTGTCGATCATCCCGTGCTATCAAAATCCTTTTTCAACCATATCGTTTAATTTTATTTGAATCCTTTTCTAATTATTTCATTGTGAATAGCAGTTTTAGAACGCTACATTAACCGAGCTATTTCTCGTTCAGATTTACCAGCACCCTTATAAAATCAAATTTTCCTTACTTCGATCGCAGACAACTCTTTAACCCGAGTCATCTTCCAATATATAGTAAATAACACTATCTAAACCTGCACATTTGCTTCCTGGGAATACTTCCACAATATACAAACACGTACGTTTTATAATGATTCTGATGTGAAGCATAATTTGCTAATTTCTTCAGGTGGTCTTATAATTTCTTAACAGTCACCTTATTTACGTTTTAAAAAAATTAGAATATTAATAAATAGATTTTAATAAAATGTAACTTAAATTTTAATGTAGTAATTATAACAGAAAACGTTGTACGATTAATTTTAAATACACACGCTAAAAATTTTCATATTGCGTCTTGTTCTTCAGAAGTGCACCAATTCGTTAGTGGTCTTATAATTTCTTAACGCGCTGTAGTGTATATCTTACTTGACACGTGTATTCTATTTCTACATACGTATGCATATCCTGCTGTTTTTGAAAAAAGTATGTTATAAAATAATTGTTATGTTATTGCTCAATTGCTGTTGTTGTTTCTTTTTACCCGACTGCCAAGAAGGGTCATGTTTTTCACGCGTATCTGGGTATGTAGATTTCTTTATACCCTCGAAACATCCCAACGGCTGGATAGATTTTAATGAATCAGGTCTCTATCGATTCGCCTTAACCGTCCGATGGTTATAGGCTAAGTTTTGTTTTTGTAAATTCAAAATGGCGGCTGTAAAATACAAAATAGCGGTAGAGACAAAAAAAAAAATTTTACGCACCCTATTGAGTGGCATATCATTGGATAGGTCATTCAAAATAAAGATGATGTTTCATTGACTATTTTACAGTCAGAAGCTCCGTTTAAATATTACACAATCTGGAAGTTGTGCAGGTAGGATCTCTAGCTTTACTGCAACTCTAACCATCATAGACATCTATAGGCCTCATCAAAACAGTGTTTATAGATAGGAACTAACAATTAAACACAACTTAAAAGTCATCAATACAAGTAAATAAAAAAATAGGTAAGTTATATAAAAAATAGTTTAACATTGATGAGAAATACCTAATTAGTTCGGGTTTTTTGATTTTTTAAATTTAATTTTTACTTGTTTCATTTATTTAGTTAGTTTCGTTTCATCTGACAATTCTTAACGTTTAAGTAATTATTTTGTTTTTATCTAAATACCACTTCTATGACTAAACACTATAAATAGATAGATAAGCCTTTTAAAATTATAGAGCTATAAATAAAGAGGATGAAACATATAGTGCAGTGTTTAGCAGTTACGAGTAATGTAACTGAGGTTGTAGTCACAAGATGGCGGATATTTTTTTATATATCGGATCAACAGGGCCTGATTACCGCCACCTGGGGCAAACTTCCACCAACAAATGCTTTATACATTCAAAATTTCTGTCATAAATAAGGCAAGATTTTCAAAAACGAATAGATATTTTTGGTTTAATTATGACAGAAATTCCATATGAATAAGGCGTTTAAATAAATCGAAAAATTATATTCAAATTTATTGTTGGAAATTTTCTCTCGCGGCAATCAGATATTTACAAATGGAAAACTGCAAACTACTCAGGAAAATTGCAAACATAGGAGTAAAAGAAGTCAAATGATGTGAATCAAATTTTGCATAGAAAATATTTTATGCTAAATATTTCTAATTGAATAAAAACATCCACATATATACAGGGGCGGGGAAATTATTAGATTAATTGTAAAATTGTACAATAAAATCTTGTTATATTAAAGAAATAATACATTCCATAGCTGCCAACTTGTACAGATTTTTGCTTCCACTAAAATTTAACAGAAATTTCTGCCTTATTTAATTAGCAACATTCACTGCAATTCGGCGATTAAATTAGGCAAAATTTTCTATTACATTTTAGTGGTAGCAAAAATCCGTACAAGTTGGCAGCTATGCATTGCTTAAAAAATATTGATACATTTAATATTTAGTGTGCATCCTCTTTTTATTAAAGATGTAATACGTCTTGGCATAATTTGTATGAGTTTTTGGCAATTAATTTGTATTTCGTTGTCATGGTGCCAAATTCGGATGGGCCTTTCTATCAAACCATTCTTGTTTCTGATGTTACATTTCTTTAATTTTTTCTTTACAATGGCCCAAAGATTCTCCATGGGGTTCATATCTGGACTGTTTCCAGGCCATGAAGGTGTTTTCTTTAATTAAAAATTAAAGAAATGTAGCATTAGAAACAAGAATAGTCTGATAGGAAGACTCAACCAAAAGTGGCATCATGACAACGAAATACAAATTAATTGCCAAAAACTCATACAAATTATGCCAAGACGAATCGAATCTTTAATAAAAAATAAGAGGATCCACACTAATATTTAATGTATCAATATATTTAAATAATGTATTATTTCTTTAATATATTGTAGCAAGATTTTAATGTAAATTTCACAATTATTCTGATAATTTTCACACCTCTGTATATAGAAAGAGACTGAGAGAGGATCAGATATATATATGTATATATGTTACAATATTTGTAACGTTGATGAAAACCTATGAGCAGTAACAACAATAATTTCTCTCTAGATCCATTATAAAGATTCTACTGAAAACGATTGCACCATTCTATAATTTAAGATTTCTGACCAGTACCAATTATGTTAATTTATTAGTACATAAAATTTGCAGCCGTCGTTATTAATATAAAAGTTGCATCCATCATTATTTACTTGGCATAAGTTCGAAAAGCTTGTCGTTTCCTCATAATTGAAGAAGAAAATTATCCATTATAGAAAATATCTTTATTAACCCCTTAATTCTCGCTCACGTGATATTCACGGGCTGTGTCTTTTATTCAGATTGTTTGATTCCCACCAGTTTTATAAAATAGTGTAATATGCATTATTATAGTATCATTTTACCTGGCAATAAATAAGGTGAATATTTCTTTTTCAAAAAAATGGTGCCAATAAGCAATTTGAATTTTTAAACCGTAATTTAATGCGACCGTTAAGGGGTTAAATCAGTAGAACATCATACAGAGTAAAACATTCGCTACAACGGTAAAAGAATGTTTACAGCTTTCACCGTTTAAGCATTTAGTAGCTATCCATCATAAACTACATTTTAATGATGTTACACAGGCACTTCTCTATTATTCTGAGGGTATCACTTCCTAAAGATAGTCGTGAATTTTGAAAACAACTCTTGACACACAAAGTCTGAGCTTCTGACTCATGTTTTGTCAATAAATACCTGCTGGTGGAGTGACTTTTACGGCAATGCAGAGATGCCGACTACCGGAGAGAATGGCGAACAAGTCGGAACTTTATTTTTAATAGCGGAAAAAAATGAAGCAAAGCGGCTTTTCCCAAAAACTCGCGAATCGGGCGTTTAGAATAAATGAAAAAAGAAAAAGAATTGCAGGATTTTAATTGGCATTTAATATGAAAATAAAAAAGGATAAACCTTGAAACAAATACCTGAAAGATTATTTAAAACAGATTTATAAATAGGAATAAAATACTTAATATACGCATTTTAAGTACAAAATTTAAGTAAAATGAATGATTGAAATATTTCTTAAGATAGGAAATAATTAAATAAACTAGTGTTATAGAATCATTTTAGATAGGAACATTTTATGGAATACTTTTAATGAAGCGCGGAAATTTAATTTACGTAATATATATATATATATATATGTGTGTGTGTGTGTGTAATTAGATATGTATAAATAAAAAGATGAATAGATAAAGAGAGAAGTGTCACAGGAGAAAAACGGTAATATTTTATAAACAAAATTAATGCATGATGAAAATAATTTAAATGATAATCCTTTCTTTTTTTTAGGCAACGATAATATATATGGTTTGACTAATCAGAAATTATATTCAGTGAGATTCGATTTGAAAGATGTACAACAAAGCAAAGCATACGCTCTTTACGACAAGTTTTGGACAGATGACGAAGACCACAAGTACACCCTTCACATATCTGATTACAGTGGAGATGCAGGTATGGTGCAAAAAATAGTTATTTTCTTAGTATTTTCAAACAAAAAATTGAAGGATAAGTAGGGTCTATTGGTATTAGTGTTTTTATTTTATTTTATTATAACTTTTTGTATGACAGATCTTTTTTATCCTTTAGATAAAAAGCTGAAAAAAATTGAAGAGTTAGATAATGAATGTAGCTATTTCTTCCATGTGTTTGTATCTGTCTTAAAACAAAAGCGCAGCGCTTTAAAAATTAAAGAAATAAAAAGTAAAGTGCCCAGTTAAACTGATAGCATTGAGTTCACAGACTATTCACACTAATTGTATATTATACTCTTATTTCAAGGAATAATGCCTCTCAAAAAATAAATGAAGGGGGATTAGCCCCGTTTCACCCCTTTATACTTAACCAATGAACCTCCAAATCTAATTAAGGTAGCTCCTTAACATAGTAAACCGGTATACCAAATTTGAAGCAAATCAGATAAGTCAGCGTGAAAAACCCATTTATCTAAATTAAGGGGGGTGGACTAACCCCCCTTTTCCCCTTTTATCCTTAACCAATGAACCCCCAAAACTAATCAGGGAAGCTCCTTAACATAATAAACAGGTATACCAAATTTGGAGCAAATCGAATAATTATGCATGAAAAACCCATTTATCTAAATTAAGGGCTCCTTTTCCACCTGTATCCTTAACCAATAAACACCCAAAACTAATCAGGGAAGCTCCTTAACATAATAAACCGGTATACCAAATTTGGAGCAAATCGAATAATTCTGCATGAAAAACCCGTTTATCTAAATTATGGGAGGTGGGCTAGCTCCCCTTTTCCCCCTTTATCCTTAACCAATGGACCGCCAAAACTAATATGGGAAGCTCCTTAACATAATAAATAGGTATACCAAATTTGGAGCAAATCGAATATTTCTAAGGAAAAACCCATTTACCTAAATTAAGGGGGATTACTAGCCCCCTTTCCCCCCCCTTTATCCTTAACGAATGAAACCCCAAAGCTAATCAGGGAAGCGCCTTATCAGAATGAACCTAGAAAAAAAAATTGAAGCAATTCGGATGTTTCTATCAAGAGTTATCGCATTACGTACGTACATACATTCATATGTACATACAGAACCGGCGGGCACATTAGCTCTCAGGCTTTCATAGCCTGTGAGCTAAAAAATAGCACCCAACCCCTCCTTTCCGGCTTACATTATGTCATTCAATTTTTTCAGTATTAAGTTTTATCTCATCTAAAACACTATGTTGCTTCGACCGTGATTAGTTGGTATATGAGTTAGGGAAATTCTAGATAGCTTTATTTGTTAATTAAATTGACGAACGTAATTTTTACCGTCGTTTTTCACCTCCCGCGAGGAACTTAAATTAGGCTAATGAAAAAATAGCTGCACGAAATGTACTTTTAAATTTATTTATAACGTAAACGGAATGCTCCGTTATAGCCACAAACAACCATTATCTATCTATACTAATATTATAAAGAAGTAAAGTTTGTTTGTTTATTCGAGGTAATCTCTGGAACTACCGAACCGATTTCCAAAGTAATGGTATCAAAATGATGATATTAGTCCCTGTTCCAACATAGGATATATATTTTGTCCATGCCACTACCCCAAAGGGGGTGCAGGAGCAAAAGAAGTTCTAAAAATGTGATTTTTGTGTTACTGAAGGGCCTAGAAACATGAAATTTGGCATGGTAGTTATTTATAAGATACAAATGATCTCTATTAACATTTATTAAAAAGCTCGAAATTTAGAAAGGGTGAAAATGCCCAAAAATCTCTCTAAAAAACGTTCTAAATGGCGATTTCTACGCAATCTCAGGTAGCATAAAACCGATTTCAAAAATAATGGTTGAAATTGATGGTGACAGCCCTTGCTCAAACATAGGCTCAATTGTATGTCGGTGTCACTACCACCTTGCAGGAAAAAAACGTTCTAAATTGCGATTTTGTGTTTCTGTAGGGCCTAGAAACATGAAATTCGGCATGGTAGTTACTTATTAGATATAAATGATCTCTAAGAACATTTCTTAAGAAAAGCCAAAATTTAAAAAGGGTGAAAATGCGCGAAAAGCGTTCTAAAAATGTTATAAATTGCGATTTCTACGCAATCTCAGGAAGTACGGAACTGATATAAAAAATAATGGTGACAGCCCTTGCTCCAAGATCGGCTATATTTTATGTCGGCCCCACTACCCTATAGTAGGTGCAGGAGCGAAAAACGTTCTAAAAATGCGAATTTTGTGTTTCTTAAAAGCCTAGATACATGAAATTTGGCATGGTAGTTACTTATTACATATAAATGATCTCTAAGAGCTTTTCTCAAAAAATTCGAAATATAAAAGTGGAGAAAATGCGCGAAAAGCTTTCTAAAAATGTTCTAATTGGCGATTTCTACACAATCTCAGGAAGTATCAAACCGATTTCAAAAGTAATGGTTGGAAATAATTGGTGACAGCCCTTGCTCTAACATAGGCTCTATTTTATGCTGATGTCACTACCAGCTGGGCATTGCAGGAGCAAAAAAGTCCTAAATTGCGATTTTAGTAATATTGCAGGGACTAGCAACTTAAAATTAGTCATGGTAGTCACTTATAAGCTATAAATGATCTCTAAGAACATTTCCTAAAAAATTCGAAATTTAAAAGGGGTGAAAATGGGCCAAAAGCGTTCTAAAAGCGTTCTAAATAGCGATTGCTACTCCATCTCAGGAAATATCAAACCGATTTTAAAAGTAATGGTTGCAAATTGTTGGTGACAGTCCCTGCTCCAACATATGATATACTTTTTGTTGTTTTCACTACCACTTGGGGTTGCAGTAACAAAAAATGTTCTAAATTGCGTTTTTGTGATTCTGAGGGGTCTAATATTTTGAAATTGGGCTATAACAGAAGCAAATTTTTTCTATGAACCATCGAAAGAAAATTTCCAAATTTAACAAGATTTTCGCTCACTTCAGTGAGCGAAAATCGTTCTAAATTATGATTTTTATGCAATCTTATTAAATACCATACGCAAAAAAATAATAGTTTCAAATTGGTGGTGATAAACCAGCTCGAACGTAAGCTATATTTTATGTTGGTGCAACTACCACTAGAGGGCTGCAGGAGTAAAAACTTTCTAAATTGCAATTTCTGTGATATTGGAGGCTAGAAACTTGAAATATGGAATGGTAGTTACTTATAAAATATAAATGCCCTATAAGAACAGTCGAAAACAAATTCGAAATTTAAAAGGGGTGAAGGGAAGGGAGGAGTGAAAAGCTTTCTAAAAATGTCCTAAGTTACGTCCAGCCAAAAGCCGGACGGTTAGGTGCAATATTTAACCATTTTATTCCATATGCATTCTCTATATACGTTTATATTCTCTATATACTGAAAAATAACTATTTTACGTCTCAGTTTGTTTATAGTGGGTTAGGTTTGTTAATAAAAAAATTACATCTAATTTTCTTTTTTTTCTGCTTTATTGTTCTGGAGAGATTCTTCCGGAGCACATCTTTCAGTTATCGTGAAATGAGATTTGATTCCTGGGTGAGAATACATCGAATTAACCACTGAAGCAGCCATTGAAATATCTTGATTGCTATCTATTTCCGTAATCTAAATTATCTACATCATGATATGTTTAAATTCTTACAGATTAACGTATCTGCCTGCGTTCGGAGCGCTTTAAAAAAAATGTACAATATAGAACGAATACTCATGTCTTTTGTTCAATTGTAATACAGAATCATAAAAAACATAAAATTCTAGCAATATTTTCATAATGTTTTAAAAAACTGAGTTTTTTGTCATTATTTTTTAGCAAAATTTCATGTTTACGTGAGAAAGCGTACAGCCAGTTCAACTAACTATGTTTCAATTGTTTTTGTACTACATACTACTATTATACTTATCTGCGCACTGAACTAGCAGTTTTAAACTCTCTTCACTATTAACTGAAATATCTCAAATTATGTCAAAAAATACGTATTGTTAATTTAAAATTACCATTTTTTTATATTTGAGTTCCTGTAAAATAATTACATTATCACACAGAGCAGCGGTTCCCAAACTTTGAGGCGGACGTACCACTAAATCGAAATTCATGCCTCTGCGTACCACAAGATGACAAACATTAAGCTAATACATAAAAACATGTCTAAAACGGAACATTTCTCCATTTTTGTTTTGTATTTCTATCTTAGCAGGTTTTACTATATTTAAAAAGGCTTTATTACATTACTAAATTTTTAGTTAGATTGGCTTCTTTATATTAAAATTCAAATAAAAGGTAGTATCCTCATTACGTAATACATACATTGTGTTTTAGAAAAATGAAAATCTAATGACGCGTACACTCATTCACATATAGTGGGTAAGGCTCCTGTCCCTGCAGGCGAAGACACTCACGAGCTAATGCTAAACCTCTAGGGAGGTTTTTTTCTAATATCTCGTTTGCATTTCGACATTTTTAAATAATTTTCTTTGCATTGCGGATAGCTGAGGTCCGTCTCTACATCGCTCCTTTGTTACTTTTTCGATTTTGGTTGCAGATATTTTTTAGAATGACACTTTCATTTTCCCAACCGCTTTCTAAAGTGTATACTTTATAAAAAATATCTGCAACCAAAATCGAAAAAGTAAAAAAAGAGTGATGTAGAGATGGACCTCAGCTATCCAATGCAAAAAAAAAAAAAAATTAAAAATGTCGAAATGCAAACGAGATATTAGAAAAAAACCTCCCCAATCCCATAGGTTTAGCCTTAGCTCGCGAGTATCTTTGCCTGCAGGAACAGAAGCCTTAACACATTTCCGACCGGAAACGAGAATTCTCGTTTTCATTCAAAAAACATCATTGACTAAGGGCGTGGCTTCTATTTTACAGAAAATGCATTTATATCATGTAGTCCATATTTTTTTAGATTGTAAGACATTTTATATTAAATGCGTACATTGAAAGATATTTACGAATGCATAAACTTGGGAAACCTATATAGAACACCAATTTACAAAAGGCTTTCAGAACAGGGAGGAGTTTCTGCTGTTTTAAAATTCAGATTTGATAAAAATTGCCCGTCGGCAATGTGTTAATTGCACCAATTCAAAGTTTTATTGTTAATGAGAGGAATCAAGCACAGTTTCGTCATGTCTGGTTCAATATTAGTTACTTTAGCCGAAAGTCAGATTCGATGTTTAGTTTATTCTTGTATTTGTTGTTATCGAGTTTACTCACAGCTACACACACACACAAACCATGATTACTCTTCTTTCCTTTTTCAGAAAGTAAAAACAGGTTCAAAATTACACTTGGAAAACTTTTTACTTTGTAGGCAATTAAATGCTAACACTATAAAAGCAAACTTTTATTAAAATATTTTGTTACCAATAAGGCATTTGGTGATTAGAGTAAGTAGGTTAAATACTTTCCACTGCCTTATAAAGGGTTAACTCCGCGAATTCAATCATTTTTTCTCGTATTTCCATGCATTCAGATTTTACCCTTCAGATAATTCAACTAAAAACACGTTTAAGGACAGTTTCCCCGTCATTTAAAAATGTTTCATTGATCAATTTTAAAAGTAGGTCTTAATTTACAAATTTTTTATATAAATCTATTAGTTATATACATTTAATTCTGGAAAACCGATTGTATATTAAGCATAATTTACAGATTCTGTAGAGTCTTGCCGTAACAAACGGTTTTAGTAACAAAAAGGACAAAGAATAAAAGAAAGAAAAAGCATTTACAATCCCTAAATTGTATTCAAAAAATTTTCAAAATTTTCAGAACGATAAATTCAGGCAGTTTTTGATTTCATATTAACGTACTATATTGTGCAATTTCACGTAGCAGTATTGTACTTTCGCGTGCCAGTAGCAGGAGCTTTGCGTACCAATACTGGCACGCGTACCATAGTTTGGGAACCCCTGACATAGAGCTTCTTAGATTCTAGTTCAGAACATATTGAGCGATATGGAAAGTATCCTGACAAAATTTTACTGAAATGCTTTTTTAAACTTTTAATATAAAGAAGTTTATCGAACATGGAAATAACGAAAAAAATTACTTTCCAGTAAGCGCATTCAAAGATTTCTTTTTGGGTAATAAATACCATGGAAAATTAATCTAGAAGTGTCAATTAAGGTTTAATAGCTTTTATGTAAAAAACGTAAGTAAATCATGCATAGAAACATTGTTTATATTTCTTCTATCCTTCCTACTCCCACTTTCGGTTTTTACTTCCCGTTTCTTAAATTCGCCATTACTCCTCCTCTAGTAATCGTAAAAATAAAATAAAAACAGATTTGGAATCGTAAAAGATTGCTCTTTAAAATAAAACAATAAAAACAATTTCGAAAATTTTGACCAATACGGCCATTTTGATGTAGGCTTATGTGGAATATACTTAATTGCTCATAAGGCTCTACTGAGTTCCATGCTTTTCAGCTATGATTGTAATCCAGTTACAGTTAGAGCGTGGGATATTCTTCGGTACTTTTCCATAATCCCGTCGACCATACTCCATTAATAAAAAAAACTATCGCCAAACTATAGAATTTAACGCCCTAATCGTGGTATCACATTCATTTGACGTCGGATGCGTTACATCTGTTTGTTACGTCACCAAGTCATTTTTCATTCGACGTTTATGTACGACATTTTTATTAATGATTTACTGATTTATTAGATATTTGGTTAATTAAAATAAGAACTACCTTCTTAAACAGCAACGCCATGATATTAAAAGATTTTTTTTTTTTTATGTTACAATGTATGGTTACGTTCAGTAGATCAGTTACAACTGACGTTACAGACATTCATCAGTTGAAAGGGATAACTCAGAAAAAAATTCAAATAAATAAATATCCAAGATAATTTTTTTTTTGTTTTCATTAATATATGGACCCCATCAGTGCTGATGTCACCTGCAACTCTCCTCCGCATATCAACCGTAAATGGAGGATATTCCAAATATGGGTTCGAGGCTGAAAAAAGTCACGTGATACCGGTAATTTACCCAAGGAACTTCTAACTGATAAGAAGGGAAGATACTACTGATTTGCCTCATGAACTCTTTCACTCGGTTTCAATGGCTAGCGGGGATTTACATTACACGTCTACGGAGCCTTCTCTTCTTTACGCTAGAAGTTTTTACCTTGACGACGTGATCAAAACGGAGATGGAATATCCTCCATTGGATCCAAAGAAAACACAGAGTTAAGAGAAAGGTAGGGAAGAAATGTTTTGGCTTTGCGTGACGCTAAAAATGCAAACCTGAAACCTGTTAAAACCAGTTACAATGGAGGATATTGCAACTACGTTATGATCAAGTGGTCAAGGTAGGGTAAAGTGTGGACTATGTACATGTACACGGCCACTACTGGCCATAACACGGTTCCCTCCAAAAGGACCGCCACGGCACCCACTGCAAGGGGGTCCCCACGAGACCGGGCTAGTCATTCTGACCGTGCACCGATATATCTCATAAGTAGGGTCCCAAGCAGGATTGTCCCGTTTTGGCCTCCTCTGGAGGAACCACAATCGGGAACCACGGACCAACACTCACGTTGGTCAATGACGATCCCCCGAACTCTCCGTTACCAACGTCCGAACGCTGACCAAGCAACCCGGCTCAATAAATCTCAAAAGAGGGGTCGGAACAGGTTCGACCTGATACAGAGCCACCGTCACATCATCGAATCCTAATCGCGGGACACTTCATAGGAAGAGCCCGTGCTCGGAAACTAATGAGGGGGATTCCACACCAGCTTACTTTACCGCGTGCCGAAACTGAGAAACTCCTATGAAGGTTATCTCTGCGATTTCAGCCCGCGGATGAAAGGTTAGTAAATAGACAAAACAAAAGGAAAGTTAGTTCCCCGCAGCCCCGGCAGCCACCTGCGCCGACCCGGTCAGGACCCCACCCGAATCCCGACCAAATCAGAACAACCGGCAGGCCGAAGCCACGAGGCAGAAGAAAAGAAACACAAACTTAACCTAACACATACACATTACCCACCATTTAGATCCACCACGCTACGGACGAATTATTCTGAGGAGGGAGTGCAGTCCTACAGAACGCCCTATGGAACGCAGCGAGCAATCAAGACAACTAACCTAAAACACAAACACGTCACCGCATTATCGGACCAAGAACGGAAGCAGGGGCGATACCTCAAGACCCCGGACGAGGTCAATGTCGGTGCGATGATAGGCCTTAGAGCCTAGGAAGTCCCGGCAGAGTCAAGACAGAATACTGAAACGTGCGTAGGCGGACGAACCGCACGCGACGCACCTGATCGGTCCACCCCTTGACTCCACCAAGGAAGACCCAAACCCACAGGAGGACAACATAATAAATACACTACAAAAATAATATTTACAAAGTAGGTCCGTACCTATGGGGACCCGTGAGCTACGCGTCCCGTGGGTGACTCCGCCACCCACTAGTCAAGGACTAGGTCCGGACCCAATTCGAGACCCCCTACGGTCCCAGAGGCTTCGCGTCCCCTATGGGACTCTCTCCACCTCCTAGTCAACGCCAGGCTGCTCGATGGGTTAGTAAAATGATAGAAAATAAAAAATAGGAAAGTTAAATCTGTAACCCATCGGACCGCCTTGAAAAAGGCAGGAACGATCCACCACACGGAGGGGTGTATTTGATAGACCCTCGACGCGTATATACAAGGTCGCTTCATTGCTCAACTTCAGGCTACAGATTAGAGAAAAAAGCAAAAAGGTTTTCGAGCTCGATCGGAACCAAGAGCGCTGCGGAGGCCGTCTAACAAAACCTCCCAGATATTCAAGGCACTCTCGACTCAACTTCCGAGCCCGAGGACAACACCCACACTTACATTGTTAGTAGATAGTTATAAAAAAAAGGAAAATTAAAAGTTCAACACCCGATCGGATCGTCCACAAGGGGTCGCTACCTCCCCTAGGAACGCTGCTCCCTGGACTCCCAGGGACAACGCCCCACACACTGGACAATCAACTTCCAGGTGTCGAACTAGAAGTAAAAGCAAAAAGTTTTTGGCCCGACCGGACCCTGTGGTGGCCGCCTGTGTTCCGTTAGCTCACCTGACTCCAACATGCCCACCTGCTTCAACAACCCTAGACTAAAAGATACCTTAGTTTCCGACTCGCAAGCCCATTGTCTTCTAAGGCAGAGGGATACGGCGCTAAGTCGAGCCCCTTTGAGACACCGCAACGCTCGGCAGCCTTGAAGATTCACATCAAGGCAGCTCCGAGGCCCACCCACTTGCACGCTCAAAGTAGGCTGGACCGCACTCGCCCCATTCACCATGGTCGAGTCGGTAACTGCTCGTCGGTCCCCAAGGCGGCTGCTTCCGCACGATGACATACCAGCGACAGGCTACCCAGGTTCACGTTGTGTCGTCGGACGTAGTCCGGGCACTGGACGTAGGACTCCATCGGCCACCTGAACCACTCTGGGTCCCCGCTTTAGTCTCCTCTCCGAAAATGGAAAAGGACCGCCACGGCGAACACGGCCGAGCTCTCGGTCATCCTTCCGCGCCAAGAGGCCGGATTGATTCGAGACCACTCGGGGGTTTACGAACCCAGTGGTCAAGGTAAAAACACTTCTAGCGTAAAGAAGGGAAGGCTCCGTAGACGTAATGCAAATCAACGCCAGCCAGTGAAACAGTTCATGCGGAAAGCAGTAGTAGCCTCCCTTCTTTTCAGACGCTGACCCCGGGGAGGGACCTCATGACAGCATTGACCAAGACCTTGATGCGACGTTGATAGTAGGCACGTTGCCCTATTATCTTGACGACTTGAATACGAATAACACCTTAAGGTCGCTTCCGGTGGAAGCTGAACTTAACTTTCTTGATCAGGGCTTGTTGATGGCCGACCTTGATCCAGATGCTGCTTTGCTGCTCGGAAATTGTTATATTTCTGATGTGCTTAGCAAGGAGGTGGGCTTTGTTATTACACCCTGCACTAAGTCCCATAAGCAGAAGGCGAAACGTAACCTAGTGTCGAATCGTAAGCAGAGGCGCCAGGATTACGCTACAATTCAAAAGTTGTACAAGAGAAACAGGAGCAAGGCGTTCGACAGGATTTTCAAGGGGACTTCGGTCTCCGAGGATCTTTCCTGCCGGGGCGTTTTTGACTTCTGGTCAACCTTCTTTACTACTAAGTCGAATTCAGAGGGGCCGATTCGTGGAGTTGCTCCACCTTCGGCTGATTTTTCTTCCATAAACGACTTTATCTCCGTGCAGGAAGTTATTAGTAACTTCCCTGCTAAACTCTTCTTCTGGTCTTGATGGGGTCACCGTGGCTATGCTGCCGAGATTTCCTGTCAGGGTCCTGACAAAAATGTACACGTTGTGGTCCAGGGCGGGAAGGGTTCCTCAATTCGTCCTGGATTCCCGTACAGTGTTTATTCGCAAAAAGAAAGGTGAGGCGGTTCCTGCTGATCTGCGGCCTATTTCTATTTCATCGGTCTTCCTGAGACATTTCCATAGAATCCCCAGTAATAGACTCATGGCACACATTCCTTTCTCTTACCAGCAGTTCGGGTTCCAATCGGCGGTTTGCACTGATCGTGCCGTCGAGGAGCTCGAATCCGTTTTCATCCAGTTCAAAACCAAGTTTAATCCTCTATCTGCAGCATTCATCGATCTCAGGAAGGCCTTTGACTCAATCTCTTTTACGGCCATTTATTCTGCCCTGCAGCAGTTGGGTGTCCCCGAGTCGTTCATTTCATATATCAAATTTATCTACAGTCATGCCAGGACATTTCTCGTCTTCGATGGGAATGTCACTGAGCCCGTTAGTCCTGAGAGAGGTGTTCGCCAAGGTGGCCCTCTCTCCTCCACTCTTTTTCTAATAGTACTTGACTATGTCTTGCGGGCTCTCCCAGATCGTCTTGGTGCGATCCTGAGAGAGTCCGTCCGCATCTCATACATCGCCTATGCGGACGATATTCTGTTATTGACTCGGGACACCGTTTGCAAGAACTACTCATTATTCTAAGTTCTTTATTACCATCTACTGGGCTTGAGATAAATTGTGAAAAATCATTCTCTTTCACATGGCTGGCGAACGAAAAGTCAAAGAAAGTCATCTTTGACAAAGATCAGTTGTTTTATGTTGGTGCAACCCCATTAAGATCCATGGGGTTGAATGAATCTTTCACTTATCACGGAGTAGCTTTAACACCAAATGGGCGGATCTTTTCGAATCCCCCAGTGGGTGAGGATCTTTTGATCCTCAAACGTGCCCCTCTGAAGCCTCAACAGAAACTCTTCTGTTTGAGGAACATGCTACTTCCGAGGTACTATCACCAACTTGTGTTGGGTCGAGTCTTTGCGGGTCACCTGAAGAAAATGGATCTGAAGGTGCACGTGTTTGTCCGGGAGTTGTTCCATCTGCCTCACGATGTTCCATCGAGTGCCTTTCACGCTTGCGTGAAGGATGGTGGAATGGGCATCCCCTGTCTCAGATGGACTGTTCCTGTGATGGCCCTGCGACGTCTCTCAGTCCATCAGGAGAGAATTCTTCAACTGACCGTGGTCCCAGACGGGAGCCGTTTAACATCAAAAGCCAGAATCAATTCCTTCTTTAAGCGTGACCTGCATCGCCGATGCGATGGTGCTGGCCTGCGTCAAACCAGTGCCGTACCTGCCGCATTGGCATGGCTCACGGATGGCTCCTCCCTTATGTCGGGCACAGAGTTTATAAATGCTATCAAAATCCGATACAACTGTCTATACAGCAAGGCCCGTGCGACCCGGGGACGGGATGCTTCGCATCTCTGTTCACGCGTTTGTAGGGTGCCAGAAACCCTTAACCACATTGTACAGCAGTGCTTCTCTACCCACGGTATGAGAATTAAACGACATGATAAAGTTTGCCAGTACGTTTCTCGTTCCTTGGAACAGAAAGTTTACTTGGTAAATCAGGAACCCACCTTCCGTTTGGCCGACGGGGGCGGCTAAAACTCGACATCGTCACCTATTGCTACGATCAGTCATTAGTGATCGACACACAGATCATTAATGAACCAGTACTCTCTTTCTGAGGCTCACAAGGCCAAAGTCGAGAAGTACTCGGTCTTGATACCGCAACTACAGCCATTAAGACCGAATGGCACTTTTATTTCAAGTTTGACCCTTAATTGGCGAGGAGCTGCCAGCTTGGATTCATTCAAGTTCTTCTCGTCATTCCGTCTACTCCGCAGAACAGAATGGAAAGTGCTCGTGGCCAGAGCTTTCAGATGGACTTCGTGCAGCTGGAGGGCTTTCCAGAGCATGAACACCGTTCTACAACGGGGGACGACCTGTCCTTCGTCACGGAAGGTCCCGTGACTGTGTTTTGTGTTGTGGGGAGAGCACGTGCCCCTATGTTTTAAGTGTGCTAATGTAATTTCGATGTATTTCGCGCTTTTGTGTTGTAAATACTGAATAAATTATTTTTAGAAGTTCTTTGGGTAAATTACCGGTACCACGTGACTTTTTTCAGCCTCGAACTCAGATTTGGAATATAGTCCATTTGGACCAAATACTTCTGGCTCGCTTTTAAAACTTCATCCCATCCAATGAATTCAGCCTTTGTTTCTTGCTTGTCTTGTTTGTGCTGAATGATCTGAGCCATAATTGGCTTTATATTGCAACCTGTTTTGACGGTGTAGTCAGTGGCGTAGCCAGGATTTCGTTTCGGGGGGGGTCCAAAATTTTTCCTTCAGGTTATATATATAATAAAACCTGTCAAGATGAAATCGTAAATATTGCTGGAAAATTCCGTATTACACAGGTTTTCGTGTTATCAGGTGTATTTGTATAGTATTCTTTTCCGTAGCACTATGGAACATTTCTGTTTAAGACAGAATTCCGTTATAGGCAGGTTCCACTTTTACAAGTTTTGAGTACTTATATAAATATACATATTTATGTCATATGAATAGAATAAAACTTGTCAAAATAGTAATTGTCTATAACAGAATCCTGTCTTTAACCGAAGCGTTACATGGTCTTAATATGAATTGCGATACAATTAAATTTGCTGAAAACCTGTCTGAAAGGGGATTTTCATCGTTCTTTAGTGAAACATAGTGAAACCTGTGAAAGCGGAATCTTTCTATAACGGAATCCTGTCTCGAACGGAAGAGTTTCAGAATCCCTGCGAAACGAACAATAGATCTTATTGAAGTAGTGTACCTTAGAAGTATAATTAATCACACTTCTTTCTATGGAAGCCTGTCTAAAATGGAGCTTTTTACCAGTCCCTTGCAATCTTGTCTTGACTGTGTATGTATAATAGAAGTATTTCGAGTAACTTTAAGAATTTAGGTATATCCTTATTTAATTTCTTAATTTAAAAAAAAAAGCATGGATAAGAAATGTAAGGCCAATCTCTATAACTGCAACTAATAATACATTGAAGTTACATTAATATTTACCAATGAAAAATATTCACTATGATGTAAAAAGCTGAGCGTATTCTGAAGAGTTAAATTTAATTAACCCATTAGCTGTCATCCACGAGTATACTCGTGGCTTTAATTTATTAATTACTTTGTCACCACAATTTTAGAATTAAAAAATTTGCCTCATTTATTGGCAGAAATTTCACTGTATTAGTAAAGCGAAATTTACCTTTCTGAATTTGTGGTAGCAAACGACTTTCAACAAAAAATTTGAAAAGTCTTACTTTATAGTTTGGGCAGCGAATGGGTTAAATCAAGTTTCATATTACATAACATTTGCCTACAATAAAGTTAGGATCAAGTGGTTAAGTTTAAAACAGCAATTTCCATGTTTAATTTCTTGCCATTGAATTAAGAACTTTTGATGTAATAGATATTCGATAATGATTTCACATAAGTGTCATATGCATGAGCCGTTCATGCGATACGCCGCGCTGCCTATGGGAGTTTTTGAGATAACCCAGATAGCATGAACATTAGCAGCAAAAAATTTTACCTAAAATTTGGAAAGAGGTGCTATGTAATTTTAATAACAATTGTAAAAATTAATCCACTCTCGCAAATAGCCAAGATAATTTTATTTTTATTTTATGTTTTACAATGTTTTCCATTATGCATGTTGTCTCGTGATATTGTTTACCATGTTATTGTTTTGTTAAATTATATAAAAATTAATCCACGCTCACAAATAACTAATTTAATTTTATGCTTGCAATGTTTTTCATTATGCATCATGTCTCGTGACATTGTTTACTATATTTATTGTTTTTAAATTATGTGAAAATATTTTCTATCGTGAATGATTTTGAAAATGTCGCCGCTGGTGCGACGAAACGATTGTCAATCTTAATAAAGATATTTTATCACTTTTTATAGCATTATTTTACTTAATCCATTAGCAGCAAGTTTGATTTTTTCTGATATTATCTTGCCGTGACAAATTTGAATTGAGAAATTCGCAGCAAATCTCCCGCAAGGTATACCATCACCCACTTGCATGAGTAGTTTGTTCTGAAACTGATGCAAGACTGTCTTTACGAACGAAAGTGACAAAAGCAAAAAAGTAATCTGTTGAGATAATAGACAATCATCACATACGCAGAAATTTTATTCCGTAGGCACCCCTTTTTCTAAACGCTATACTTATTAAATACCAAAAAATGCTCGAAATGAAAAGTACAAATATTACCTAAATTTGTTTATGGTGATAAAACCGTTGCATATGCACCTTCTGACGACGCTTTCGCATCAATAGACTTCATCAGGTCTATGGACCCCTTCGAAGGGATTAAACTTATAGTGGACATGGAAAGATTACTACTTTGCAGTAAGTTTGCAATATTTTTGATTACTTGTTTGTCGTTAGTTTGCAATAAATTTGATACAGTTATGAATTTAACTTGCACGACAAGTTAGCTGCAAGTTCAAAGTGTGGTGACTTCGGCGTTTGTGTTATCTTGCTGCAGTCTTGTTATGAACTTTCAGTCTTTACATGCTGAGCTTACTGCAACTTCGCAGGTTTTCAAAGCAAGACTGTTGCAAATTTTCTGCAAACTAAAAATGCTATGTGGGAAGGTTTTAACTTTAAGAAAAATATCTTGCATTTTCAGCTACAGAAACTAGTAATTTAAGAAGCAAACACATCAAATATAGTTCGGGCTGGAAAAAGCAGTTTTGTTACAATTGTCTTATTCAGCCATAATCTTTTGGGTTTCCATGTTTCATGTCTCGCCCCTTTTGACACCATATTCGATCTAATAGTTGCTTCCGATATCTGGTCGTCTTTAAGGAAGTTAAATTTTTGTAATAAGTTTATTTGTGATAGATTAGCACTTTTTTGGAAGTATTAGAATGTGTAAAAATGGTTCATGGTGATTTCTGTTTTTGTACTTCTCAGCCATTTTATTTTAGATGGTTCGAAACTGTTTTAGAACTTTCTCCAAGTTCAGCAGCAAGCTTCGGACGAGTCGGATTTATGCAGCTCTGGGAGGGACACTTAGGAGTTCCGTGGAAGGTGGTAGCTCCATTCTAAACCATTAATAATCATAAAATTCCGAATATTCCGATTGCACCCTTAAACAACTTGACAGGATGATCAACAACTTCATCTCTGTATATTTCAGCATTCACAGTTGCACTGGTAAAAATATGTCGGTCACTGCGGCCATTCAAAATGATGTCCCTCCATACCATGATTCCACGACCTATGTATCGATGCCTTTCACGGATGTTTCCAGCCTTATTGCGTGTGATTTTCTCCCTCCATATGGTAACACATCTGCAGTAACTCTCTCAACAAAATCGGGATTCATCGGTAAAGAGAACTCGGCTCCAGTCCATGGTACTCCAATGACGATGACCTCTGCACCACTTTAACCGGGCGCATTTCGCTACCGGAGTTAGTGAGACACAAATCATGGTTTTCCTTGCATGCAGCCTGTCACTCACAGTAAACCAGGATAGTCGAGTTCTTGTTGCTGCAGCAAACTCCCTACAATCTGAATTGACGTCAATTGCCTATTTCTTTTAGCAATCGTTGGCAAATTATAGTCCTGAGAGCCTATTGTGGTGCGTTTTCTACCTTGACCTGGTTGTTTGTGGACATTATACCAGTGTCTTTAAACCGTTTCCGGATTCTTGACATGACGCTTTTGGCTATTTTTACGTCTTTACAGAACCCTAAGAGTGTCTGTCCTGCTTCCATTCTCCCTATCGCACGCATTTTCTCAAAATCGGTCAAATATCTTCTGGACAACATATTCCACCTACTAGAAGTTAAAGTTTTACCTAATTACACGTACAATCCTTAAAAATAGACTTCAAATTACCCACGTGCGCTCCTTTTCACACGTGAACCGAAAGAACGGGCTGAGGCTGAAAAATTTGCATATATTTCTGTAGCGAATGTTAATCCCATTGGACTTCGTGATAACGTTGACATTGAGTTACCTTTCTGGAAGTTCCCTTAATAGAATTAACATAAAGCACATTTTTATGGTTATTTTATTAATTTTTCTCGCCAGTATATTTTGAAAGTGGTAACAAATAACCAGTCCAAAAATTAAAGTTACTTTTATTAATTGCAGGCAGCAGATTTAAAGTAATTGTTAATATTGTCCGCTATAAAGTGAACAAAGGCAAGGGTCACGAAACTCAACCAATGTACCGTTATTGCGTTCGTATAAACTCGTTCTTTCCCAAAAGTGTCGACAACAGAACCCCATCGAAGTCCAAGATAAAGAAGTTTTACGTTTAATCTAGTTACAGTAAATTTGTGTAAACGGAATAGCAGGTATACTTGCATAGTTATCCTTTCGTCTCGGGACAATAAAATATTTTTGTTTATGAGAGGATTCCGTGTTTTCAGAAAACTAGCCAAGAAGGATTCATAATTGGAACAAGTTTCATTTCAGATAGGTTTCAAACGTTAGCAAGCACAAATACATAGTGTTGTTTTCGTCGAACCTTGAATTGTTTTCTTTTGAGATAGGTGATCTTCACATAGATTTATGCTCTTCAGAGGTTGTGTTATAGCAGCGATTTCCAACCTGGGGTAGCGTACCCCTGGGGGTACGTGACGGGTCTGCTGGGGGTATGTGAAAATATTATCGGTAATGGCGGAAGTCGCAAAAATGTTAGGAATATCAATGTAATTTGCATCGATTTATTATATGGTTGTGATAAGAAGATTACTAATGAAAATAAGCATATTTACGTTATCTCCTTGAGTGGAGGGGGGAGGGGGCGTGTTTATGAGAAAGGGGGGTACTCCGAAATGAAAAACCTAAGAAAGGGGTACTTGAAAGAAAAAAGTTTGGGAAGTGCGTACGTTTTAGCAGTTTTAAGGGATACTGTGAAAACGGAAAGTATTTATAACGGAAACCTGCCTAAAACGGAAAAGTTCATAGTCCCGAAGAAAGACATATCTTTGAATTATACCTTCTTAGACGAACACCTCTCTAAAGCGGAATTTTTATACATCCTTTGTGATTCTGTCTTAGCAGGTATCCATGATTCAGTAAACCAGGTCTACATTCGGGGGGGGTGTCCGGACCCCCTGGACCCCCCCCCCCCTTGGCTACGCCACTGGGTGTAGTTGTAGTGCATCTCTAATAAGCTCTAAACTCTGTGGGTTTGTATGGATCCAATTTGCGGTTGATACGCGAAGTTGAGTTGTCCGTGATGTCAGACTGATGAGGTCGATTGTAAAATTCATTGTTTGTAGTTATTGACAGTTGATACTTTAGTGAGTGGGGCTTTCCCAAGTTTCTTTTCTTTTCTTTTTTTTATTTCGAACATAACATTTTTTCATTTGTTTATTGGGCGTTACAGTCTGGTGAATACTTTGAAGATGATTTTTATTTTATGAAAAGTGGTTGACGGGATAATGGAGAATTCTTACCCTCCTATACATTAATCCATATGGTTGTTGGATTAGGAATCTGTGACATTCCAAATACATTTTTATTCATTATTAAAAGTTTTTAATTTTCCTTTAAAAAATTCCGTGTTTATTAAAAATTTGCTTTCTTCTCTAGGTGATTCGATGTCAGTGACGCACAACAATCAAAAGTTTACCACAAAAGATCAAGACAATGACAGTTACAAGGAGGGAAACTGTGCCGAAATGTACAAAGGCGGATGGTGGTACAACAAATGCCACAGCGCCAATTTAAATGGCATGTATTACAAAGGCAAGCACGAAAGCTACGCTGACGGAGTCAACTGGCATGCTTGGAAAGGTCACCACGAATCTTTAGAATGGACTGAAATTAAAATCCGGCCAAAAAACTTCCGACGTTGTGAAGCATCAGCGGTGTAATTTAACATTTCATGGCAGTGTCCGACTATGACTTTAGAACAGTCATACTCAACCTTTTTTCCTCGCGGGCCGCAAACATATGTTTGAGACGTTAGGCGGGGCGCACAGAGCAATACAACAAAGTTAATATTGTCAGAGGATTAAATGCTTGTCGCGCAAAAAAATTTACCAAAAATTTTTAACAGCAGTATTTACGAGCAATAAACTTCGTGGTAGATCTTTATTGCAAAAGTTGCAAAAATGAGGCCGCGAAGTTTGTTTTTTGGAAATAGTAGGGTAAAAATATTTTGGTGGCAATTTTTTTCGCGATAAACGTTCAACCCGAAAAATCAGTATCTCTCTATTCTAAAAAAAAGTAACTACCGCTGTCACCGCCGCCGCCGCCGGTTTTGAATTTTTTGTGACCGAAGGTCTTTCTTCGTTAATATTAAAAAAAAACTGTTGCATACAAAAATATGAAAATCGGTAGTATTATAGAAAAATGTTTGATAAACAAACTGATGCAGACAGTTTTCAAATCGAAGAATTATTTTAAGAGATATTTAATGCCAAAGTTGGACAAAATCGTTCCATGAAAAAAGTTTTATAGGAGCAAAAACTGTACATAGGAATTTAATCATTTTTAGATCATTTTATGCGTCAGAATTTCCCGGTGTGCAGATTGCAGTTAGTTTTTTAATTTGAATAATTTTTCGAGGTTTTATTTCTCTTTTAAATTCAAATTTTCAGCATTTCGAGAGATACTTTTACAAATTTTAGAAAATTGTATTAATTTAAACTGTTGCCAACTGTATAAACAGCGCAACAGTAATGTTTGCTTCAAATTAAAAATTTATTTTACACGTGACTATTATAAACAAAAAATATAAAAAGCAGGAACTCATTGAAAATTACGTCATAAAAACTATAGTTACACGTGAATTTTAAATGAGAAAAAATATTGTAAAATAATAAATTCAGTAACATGCGTTAGAAGTCCTAAATAGGGAATTTACGTCATATTACAATTATTACGTAAAATGAACAAAAAATAATATTGCAAAACAGTTTTAATTTAAAAATTGCGCGAGACATTTACTTGACATTTTAAGATGATCATAGTATTTCATTTCTAACAAAAGTATTTTGACGTGAATATTAAAAAGAGAAAGAAAAGTTTGGTGAAAATTACGTCAGATTATAATTGTCAGATTCAAATTATAATTCAATCTTCCGAAATCTTTTTAAAGGCGATCAGACACCACAGACTCTAACAGCACGCTAATTTGAACGGGGGTTGACGAGCGTAGCTCGTAGGGGGCAGAGCCCCCTAGTTAGCTATATAATACGCATAAAACGTTATAAAGTAACAATGTAGAATTTCAAAGTTCTAAGGACAAAAAAATCATCAGATTTCCTCTGATAAATAATTTTTCCCAATGCAAAAATTTCATTTTATTTTAATTGTAGAAATATACTGTGCAAATCTAATTAATTTGGAATAAAGTTTGTTTAGTGTTGAAGGTTAAGAAATACATGCAACGTTGTAGCACAAACAGCAGTACATATAAAAAGAACTTTTGAATAAGAAAACGGCATTTAAGATGCTTTAACATAGTTTTAAATTAATTAAAAATATTAGGACAAATTTTGTCTTTGAAAATATGTAAAACAATAGTGAAGGTCTTGAGTAGTATTTTTTATGCACCACTTAATTAATTTTATAAATATGGATTAACTATTATGTGTCTTGGCCGCACATAAAATACCGCCGGGCCACATGAGGCCCGCGGGCCGCAGGTTGAGTATGGATGCTTTAGAGGGAACGGATTTTATGCGGGCACTGTATGTGTATTGTGTAACAAAATAAAATAATTTGTATGCATAAAATCTTTTATGTCAATTACAATAAGACATTTTTAAAGCCACAAGTAAGACTAAATTACTCCGTTAAGGACAAAAAAAACTTCTTAAAACACCAGAAAATTTAGAAATGCGCGAGGCCTTTCGAAAGAGCTTAGTTTTCCTTCATCAGGCGCAAAAAGTACGTGCTTCTATTTTGAAAGCAGAGCAACACTGAGAGGGAAAATGTAAGGCACAGATTGAAGTCCTGTGGCTGATGCCTTCTACTTTCCTATTGTATGTTCCTTCAACCTATCTCTCTCAGTCTCGCACCTGTTTTCAAAGTGGAAACACCTATTTTTTGCGCCTGATGAAGGAAAACTAAGCTTTTTCGGAAGGCCTCACGCGCTTCTAAATTTTATGCTGTTTTAAAGCCGCTATCAGATTCACCGACTTTTCGAGCAACCAACTTTACAGCCGATTTTAACACCAACTTTTTCCAGTTGAAAGGGAGAAAAAGGTTACAATTGTCTTTGCTAAAGTTGGAGGAAAACCAGTACTACTAGTACCAGCCGTCAATATTTATCGCATTTTCGTATCAATCACCCAGCCAGGGCTCCCACCTAAATAGGCACAGGTTATTGCGCTTTGGCGGAAAAGTAGTCCTACATCCAACCACACCAATGGCAACGGAACCAGCCCCAAAAAAACAGCAAGCGCTTATTAAAAACTTAAGAAATTATAAATAATTGGCTCCCCAACGCCAGTGCATATAAAACACATTATTACAAAGATTACAGACATTTACATATTATAACATATGTCTTGAGACGGGTAGTAAGTTAATAAAGATTAATAATCAGACAAAATAAAATGTAGAAGTTTTAAAGACATTTACAACTTTAACGTGTCTATAACTAAATAACTTAAACTCAAGTTCATGTAATTTTATAAAAGTTAAAGTAAAATCTTAAAATTGATCCAAATGATCCAAATCACCTCATCGAGTTGATGGCTGAAATTCCAGATTAAAATGCAACTGGTCTGCAAAGTCATACGTTAGTGGAAACCACCTGCAGACCAGCAGACCTGATTTTAGTGTTTGATCGGTAGGTTTATCATTTTGTGTTTGCCTGCACTCAAAGGTATGAAAACTTTGAAGACTAAGAGCAGGTAAACACAATAATAAAAATCTACCAGTCAACCACTAAAATCGGATTTTCTGGTATTTTCCACCAAGATATGACTCGGCAGACCAGCTGCATTTTAATATGCGAATCGAGGTTTAAATAAATGTTGAATTGCAGCCGTCAATTCGATGAGGTGGTGATTTGTGCTGTCGCCTCATAATCTATAACTAAAGATGAATTGTTCTTTAAAACAAATTGTCTAATATCTGATACACCATACGTCAAACATATTCTAATAGCACTAAAATAGTCGGGCTTGAATACACAAAATAACTTCGATGAGCCGAAGTCTTACTAATTTTTTTTAATCTATATTTAATAAAAGAAAAAATTCGGTCTAACACTTTGCATGCATAGCGCATAATTTTACTGATGGCGCATTACATACTTTTCATGCACATACAGTATAGCGCACAATCTCTACCGAAAAAACGGTCAAATCGTCCAGTATAATTCGAAAGAAGAATTAAAATTTGCCATTTGTGAGGTTTTGAATTTCAAAATGTCAGAAGCCATGTAAACTCTATGTCACAATGTTGCATTGAAATTATTAAACATAAAGGAAACACAGTTGACATACAATATTTCGATAAAAGGAAACACAATTGGCATACAATATTTCGATAATTTAAGAATATCTATTCCGTTCTTATCATTTAGATCCTATTGCATATCCAATAAAAATAGAATGTACTAGCAAACCTCGCGGCTTTGTTCGCGTAATAGTTGAAATATGCCTAATATTTGTATGTCTAATTTTTATTAGAAGAAATTATACTTTTAAGAATAATTTAAAAATTACTAATTAAGCCACAGTTTGACTAAACTTCATTATTCTACTGCATTAGGCAGAAATGAGAATTAAATTAATAACAAGAACTAAAACTAATTCTAAATAAATGATCATTTAGAAAGTATTTTGAAGCTTTTATGCTCATTTCAGTATTCATTTGAAGTTTTGAATTTTTTAGAAACCGGTCTTAGTACGCATTTACATCGCAAAATTAACCATCATGACAAATTCCAAGCTTCTTGTCTAACGGTCCACCACCTCTCTGGTGGTAATGGTACTAACAAAAAATGCTAATGTTTAATTAGAAACTGTCGCCATTAATTTGTCAACATTAATTTTGAAATCGGTTTGATATTTACTAATATTCCATAGAAATGTAATTTAAAAAGTTTTTTAAGTCATTTTTAGAACATTTGTTGTTCCTGCCAACCACACAGGTAGTAATGGCACCGGCATAAAATATAGCCTGTGTAGGATCAGAGACTGTCATCATTGATTCGCAACCATTACTTTTGTAATCAGTTTATTATTTACTGAGATTGCATAGAAATCGTAATTTAGGGCTTTTTTGGAACACTTTTGGCTTTGCTTCACCCCTTTTAAATTTCGAATTTATTTTAGACTGTTCTTAGAGGACATTTATATATTATAAGTAACTATCATGCCATAAGTTTCTAGCGTGTTCAGTATCAGAGAAAACGCAATTTAGAAAGTTTTTTACTCCTGCAACCCTCTGGTGGTTTTGGCACTGACATAAAATATAGCTTATGTTTGAGCAGGTTCTATCACCACCAATTTCCAACCATTATTTTTGAAATTGGTTTGGTATTTCATAAGATTGCATAAAACCGTAATTTAGAATGTTTTTAAAACGCTTTTCGCTGACTTCATCCTTTTAAATTTGGAATTTTCTTTCGACATTTCTCAGAAGGCATTTGAAAGCATAAGTAATTACCATGACAAATTTCAAAATGTTTGACCATCAGTATCACAAAAAAATGCAATTTAGAACATGTTTTGCTCCTGCAACCCCCAGGTGGTAGTGACAACATCATAAAATATAGCCTATGTTGGGGCAGGTATTATTACCATCAATTTGAGGCAATTGCTTTTGAAATCGGTTTGATAATCTTAATTAAGAACGTTTTTAAAATGCTTTTTGCCCGTTTTCACACCTTTTAAAGTTCGATTTTTTTAGAAAATGTTTTTAGAGATCATTTATATCTTATAAGTAACTAATATTCCAAATTTCATATTTCTAAGCCCTTCAGTAATACTAAAATCGCATTTTTAGAACGTTTTTTGCTCTTGCAACCCACAGGTGGTAATGACACTGACATAAAATAGAGCCTATGTTAGAGCAAGGTCTGTCACCATCATTTTCCAACCATTACTTTTGAAATAAGTTTTATACTTCCTGAGATTGCGTAGAAATCGCCATTTAGAACGTTTTTTGCGCATTTTTACCCCTTTTAAATTTTGAACTTTTTAATAAATGTTAACAGCGATCATTTACATCTTATAACTACCATGCCAAATTTTATGTTTCTAGGCCCTTCAGTAACACAAAAATCGCATTTTTAGAACTTTTTTGCTCCCGCACCCCCTTTGGGTTAATGGCAATGACATAAGATATAGCCTATGTTGGAACAGGGACTTTACGCCATCATTTTGATAGCATTACTTTTGAAATCGGTTCGGTAGCTCCAGAGATTACCTCATACAAATAAAAAACAAAAAAATTAATTCTTTATAATATTAGTATCGGTAGTATAGATTACATTGTAATTGTAACAATTGTTTTATTTATATTTATATTGTCTATTTAATTTGATAAAATCAATTTATATGTCTTACGAGTGGATTAATATACTTACATCTTTTATTTAGTCAATTAGATGATTGTTCCTATCAATTTCCACTCCGGTGAATTCTAAAAATGTAGAAAAAACAAAGAGTTTCAAAATGCTGATTCCTCCTTCTTATAGATTTAATGATATTCATCAACAGTAGAGAAAAAACAAACTGTAAGCAACATAACTGGCAGTTAACATTTATTTCTGTAAGACGAAATAAGAACAACTTTTTCAATAACACACAGCGTAATGGACATTTCTATTCAAAACTATTTAAGGTTACTTTTATATTATTTGCTGTATCATATTAGTAATGCCGAAAAGCAATCAGTTGGCGAAGAGAGAAGTACAATAACAAGATTTCAAACATCTAAACTTTGAGAATCCGCCAATGTAAAAATACAAATACCGAAACGTGCAATTCTGAATTCAGTTATTTGAAATTATCTATACATTTCAATGCTAAAATTGAAATATTAAACAAAATGAAGATGCATGCGAGGTACAACTGATAAAACAACAGAATAAACAACCCGATGTTGTTGTAAACAGAGTGTTCCTTTGAGGAACTTCCTTGATTTCATAGAGCCTTCCTGGAGCATTGCCGAAGGTCCCGATTTACGCGGAAAGTCCAGGTCTTCAGAGGTTTCAAGATCTGTCCCGCAAAACCCGTGCGAGGGACGTCAAAGTTCCGATGCACACATTCCCTTAAATTTATTTCGTAACATACTCTCCGTTTGCCTACATCGATCGAAATTAATATAATCACGAGAACAAAAAATCCTGCTTACAGCATAGATTATGAAACACTTTCCAACACATTCAGGATACTCTCCGTTTGCCTACATCGATCGAAATTAGTATAATCACGAGAACAAAAAATCCTGCTCACAGCATAGATTATGAAACACATTCCAACACATTCAGGATACTCTCCGTTTGCCTACATCGATCGAAATTAGTATAATCACGAGAACAAAAAATCCTGCTCACAGCATAGATTATGAAACACTTTCCAACACATTCAGGATACTCTAACAAAACTTTACGGTTTACTAGGTGAAATATATCTAAATAAACAATTTAGAAAATGCATAACGCATTTGAAAATTCAATTTCTGCTATTACCATACGTAGAACGAAAAATATCCCATGTTCTTGGTGCAACCCTGTATAAGATCCACAGATTCATATGTATATCACATAGTATGCTGCAAGTTAGTTTAAATAAACTCATAACGTGGTGGAAATTTTCCATTCAGCCTTTTGCGTCAATAAATGGAAATCTGCTTGAGATCTTTTGTGTAGCCCTGTATAGGATCTATAGAATTTATTCACACCGAGTAATATGCAAAAAAAAAAAAAAAAAAAAAAAAAAGTTGAATTGTAAAACGCCTGTCACAACTGAAAACTGATTTCCAGCAACTATTCTTTATATGGCAGTAATGTAGCTAAATACTTCTGTGTGTTCCTGTAAATGGACGATAGACTCTATTCACATCCTATTCTACAGTAAGCGACGTGTAGAGTAAGTGCCTCAGTCATGTATGTAAATTTTAGTATGTTTAAAATAGTGTAATATCATTAAAATATACCGCAACCGATGTTTTCCCATACACCGTCATGTAACGAAATTATTTTGAGTACCCCTGTAAATGAACCGTAAATGGTACACACTTCATTTTCAATAACGAACACGCCATAGTGATACCCAATAAAATCTAAGATACACCCAATAAAATCTATGATTTTCAGGATAATCTGACTATAAGTATTAAAATAACACCTTAAAACACCATCAAAAACTTTTAAATGCGCTAGGCCTTTCAAAAGATCTGAGTCTTTCTTCGTCAGGCACAAAGAAAACGTGCTTCTACTATGAAACCAGTAGCAAGACACAATAGAAAGATTTCATAACGCATAGAAGCACGTCTTCTTTGCGCCTGACGAAGAAAGACTCAGATCTTTCGAAATGCCTAGCGCATTTAAAAGTTTTTGGTGGTGTTTTAAGAAGTTCTTTTAATACTTATTGATTCACACCAGTTTTAATTTACTTTATTTTCTTCAGTCTGACTATTTTTACACGAGTTAGAGCAGGACAGACAGACAGACAAACCGAATTCGTAAACAATTTTTAACTATGTTGGAAAGTGTTAAAAATCGAGAAAAAAAACCTATATACAAAGGAAATCTGTTTACGGCCCCTCAGAAATGAATATCGTATAAAAGTGCGAGAAAAAGTGCTAAAACGAGAAAATTTAAAAACGGAGAACGTTTTTCCGATGTCTAGAGATGTTTTTTACACGTTTATAATGTGGTTCATTAAATCCTTTCAAGGCGGATTCTGTTTATAAGAAAAAATTGTCTTTCACGTGAAAACGGAAAATTTGTATTTCCGTAGGGGTCATGATTTTCTATTTTTTTTTATTGTAAAACAAAATTCCGATATAGACAGTTTCCAATTTCACAGAATTCTGCATTTTTATGCCCGATTAAAGCCTGTGCCCCGCTTTTTTCTCTGTCTTCTTGTCCTGCTTTTTGTGACTGCGAATCTAGCAACATTATCAATTGTCACGTTATACTATTTCAATTCTCTTTTTCGAAAAATTCCTGTAGATATTTAATATTTATTGTTTTTTAATTGTTAAATTTCTGTATTGCTTTGTATGTTGATAGATTTTTAAATAAAAATTGTCTTTCAAGTTGGAGTTCGAACAACTTTTGTTCTTTAGTTTATTTCTTGTATAAATTCTCCATTTTAAAACATGCTCCAAAATCTTGCCCTCCTCGAATTTCTTTCTCCCGCGTCCATGTGAATTACATAATATAATTATATGTAATGATCTTTTCCGTGCCCCAATCGACCCGAAATAAATGGCTCAAACAATACTAAAAGGAATTATCACAATATTTGAAATATTTCGCTTGCCCATGTTACAAATCTTCAGCAACTTTTAACACATTTGATCGTCTCTTTCTATCTAACATTTAACTTTATTAACTAAAAAAATTATGTATTTATTGTTTTTAATTTCCATAAGCAAGTTCTTGAAAAAACTAGCCGAATGTGGCAATCGCAAAACTTTCTTCTATATCATACATGTTAATACAGTATATCACCACCACTGGGTAGATGATTTACACCGAAATCTAATTATCAACAACTTTGGCAACTTCTAACTGAATCTGAAGTTTGATGAAAATCCGTGCATTAGTTTTTTTTAGAGAGAGCTATTGCGGAAATTGTAAAAAATTCTGCATAGCAGAGTCACATGTTGGGCGTTTTACACCAAAAACTAATTAGGACCAATTTATACCAGAAAGTAACTGAATCTGAAGCTTGATGAAAATTCGTGAATTAGTTACTGAGATACAGTTATTGCGGAAATCGTGAAAAGTGCAGCACAGCAGCGCCATTTGATGGGCGATTTACACCAAATGTTAAACAGCACTAATTTATATCAGGGACTATTTGAATCTGAAGTTTGATGAAAATTTGTGCATTTTTTCTTGAGTTATAGCTATGGCGATAATCATGAATAATGCCGCACAGCAGAACCACCTGTTGGGCGATTTTCACCAAAAACTAATCAGCACCAAACTATATTCAGGACTAGAATCTGAAGTTTTATGAAAATCTGTACAGTAGTTCTTAAGATATAGGTATTGCAGAAATTGTGAAAAATGCCGAATAACAGCGCCACCTGTAGGGCGATTTTCACCAAAAACTAATCAGGGCCAGTTTATATCAAGGACTAACTGAATCTAAACTTTTGTGAAATTTCGTGCATTAGGTCTTGAGATAGAGCGCCCACAAAATTTTTGTCACATACAGACTTACAGAGTGACAGAATGACAGACAGAGTGACAGAGAGACATTTTCTAAAAACCATCAAATCATGTTCAGGACATTCTAAAACGTATAAATCCATCGAAAACCGGCAGTCGAAAATTTTCACGAATCCAATACTTTCTTCTTGTAAAGATAGAAGAAAGTAATGAAGTTAAATAAAAGCTTTTTTTTTTTTTTCAAATTATTCCACACTGTTAAAAAACTGCAGGAAACTGCCCAATCATTCTACCGGTTTGGCAAATAATGGTTTCTTGAATATATTATAAATGTGTTTCTATAATATTATTGACCATATTATCGCCTGTATCAATAAAAATTAAGGTAAATTAACCTTTATTTATAGAAAAGGTGGAATGATTGAACAGTCTGCTGCATATTTGTAACAGTATATTGTAGTAGGCAATTTAATCTACTAACGGAAAATTTTAAATCCGCAACGCTCTGTAGAACGCTATACAACCAAAGGCGCCGCCATTTCAGAACTTTCTTGGGGGGGGAGGGGGGGCAAAGATTTTTTGAGGGAGGTTATATAGCTAAGGGTAGGATCCGGGGTTCTGACACCCACCCCCCTCCCCAAACGACAAACGTAAATTGAATCATGCTTAAAGAATAGTAAAAACTTTGAATACGGAAACCCAAGAATCAATAACATATTTCGTTTTTAAACAGGTTTCCGTCTTAGCATGTAAAATTTCAATATATCGATATTGAAAAATTTTCTTTTTAGACAGGATTTTATTTTAGACAGGTCCTATTTTTACAGGTATCCTCAAAGATTGTTAAACCATCCACTCTATAGAACAGCTCTGAAAAGAGATATATTAAAGTAAAACTTGTGAAAATGAAGCCTGTCTATCACAGAATTCTTTCTCGAAGGGGAGAAAAATCAAATTTCAATGAAAAAATATCATACAATTATACTTGTTTAGACAGAGACCTTTCTAAAATGAAACTTTTTACTAGTCCCTTTTGACTCCTTTTTTCCAGGTTTTAGAACAGGGGTGCCATTTCAAGAGTTTCCTGACGAAGAAAAATTCTTTTTGAGGAACAGGGAACGTGCAAAACGACACAGATCACGCAGAAAATGGGAAAATCCCCAATTATATCTATATATATAAAAAATGCTTTGCGTGATTTTGTCTCCTTAACTTCATTCAACTCCTTAACTTCTTGCGCAACGTTTTAATTTTTGTTTGATTCTGACAGTTCATGGTTGATAAATTTTCTGAAATATCAAATTCCGTGGGGGGGAGGGGGTTGCCCCCCCTGAAATAGCGCCCCTGTATTGCCCCCCCTGAAATAGCGCCCCTGTATACAACACTCCTTAAACAATGCTTTGGAGCAACAAACAAATGTAATTTCTTAACAATCTTTTGGAGCTACGAATAAATGTAATTTTCTAACAATGCTTTCTTGTGCTGTATTTCCTTTGTTGTTCTTTCTTTCATGTCTTAATAGTTTTCCATCAATATGGTAAATGATGATGTAACAATAGTTTTAGTGATTCTGCAACAATACTTCTGTAACAATGCGGTTAAACAAAATATGAAATTGAAAGAATTAAATTCTCCCATTCTACAATCTGTTATAGCCGATGTTGTTTGATAAAGTTTAATGTAATAAAAAAGTTATTTTCCAAAAATATTTTACTCTTATTCTTTTTTCAAAAAGCATTTAAACAGTACTAGTATTTAAAAACAGTTATCATAAACAAATTATGGATCTCATCTGTTGGCGCAGGAAAAAGAAAAATGTTAAACCACATAAACCTCTGATTGCTAACCCGACTGAGATATATAAAAAATTCTTGGATTCCGTGATCGAAGAAAAATCATTTGATGTTTCGAAAGTAATTGAGTGCGGCTACTTCGGAGGTTCTATAATAGTTAAAAATAATGAGATAGATGCAGAAAGGAAAGTCCGAATCCTGAAAAAAGAATATGTTGGGGTAAGCGAAAATGAATGGGAAAAAATGAGTCATCGCAATCTCCTTCCCCTTCTGAAATTAGAATACCTGCAAAACAAGGATTCATATTTATTCTATTCTCCAGTTGAAGAAATTACACTTGACGAGAAAATGAAAGATAAGCTTTTCCGGAAAGATCCACAGGCACACTGGAAACTGGTATCTTGGCTTGAAGATATCGCCGATGCCCTGCAGTACCTCCATTCCAATGGGTATGCACATATGAATTTACAAGCCAAAAACATGATCCTTACCAAAAATGATGTCATACAAATTTCAGAATTTCACCATCTAAGTTCGATTAAAAGCCGTACTGACAGGTAAGTTTTTTTATTGTCTATTTCTCTTTTTTAAGAACTTTGAATTCCTCTGACACTTACAAGGAGAGGGCCAACCTTGTTAATCACAGATTTTGATTATTTTAATATATGTTGTAGGGTAGACACCCCTTAGTGGATTCCCCTCAACGGATTTTATCCAATGCCCCTTAGTTCTTGAAAAACCAGGGGGTCTAATATTAATAGACAACTTAAATACTTACTTCGCAGCAAAAATGACAGGTTAGTCTTAGCTCAGTTGGCATGGCGTTTGCCGGCTGATCCGAGGGCCCGGGTTCGATACATGAATGCGCTACATTTGTTTTTCTCATTTTTTGTTTTATAAATATAGTTGTAATTATAATTTAATAATTTCAATTAAAAATTTTAACACCAAACATTAATTATAATGTTAACAAACTTAAATTTATCATTTCTTATTTGTAAACTATTATTTCTCATCCATTAAAGAGGTTTAAAAAGAAATTGGATCTATTATTGAATGATAAAAATTCCAAAATCGTGACAAATTCTGTTGTGGTGCCATCTAGTTATGATAAAAAAAAAAAAAGGAATATTCAAATAAAATAAAAGCAGAAAAAAGATAAAGGGGAAAGCAAAATAATTGAAAGTGCAAGCATACTTATTACAAATTTAAAAATCTTTAATATGCAAAAAATCGGTTGTAATTTAATTCTGATACTAATTTTTAATATGATTATGCTTGTTACTTTAAAAACAGAATAATAGCATTATCTCATTGACTTCCTTTGTTAAAGCAATGCGTAAATGATGTTTCTTTAAAATCAGGAATTGACACAATTGCTCAATATCATTGCATCGATAAAGAATATATAAAATACATTTTAAAAATGATTTTTTATAAAAAAAAAAATAAAATAACAGTTTTATGATGTTTTATTACAACTATTCAGTTAAAAGTAAAAAATTAAATAGGTTAAAATTATAATTGATATACAATATTAAAAATTTTAATTGACAGTGAGATTATTAAGTTACACTTACAAGTAAATTTATAAAACAAAAAATGAGAAAAACAAATGTAGCGCACTCAGGTATCGAACCCGGGCCCGCCAATCAGCCGGTTAACACCATACCAACTGAGCTACGACTGACCTATCATCGTTGTAGCAAAGTAAGTATTTAAGTTGTGTACTAATATTAGACCCCCCCCGGTTTCTCAAGAACTAAGGAGCATTGGATAAAATCCGTTGAACCTGACACTAAGGGGCCTCTACCCTACAACATATATTAAAATAATCAAAATCTGTGATTAACAAGGTTGGCCCTCTCCTTGTTAGTCAATATGAAATGTTTTTCACTGATTATGATTTTTTCACTGAATTTGTTTTTCACTGATTATGACGCTACTGCTAATATATCGTAACAGTCTCTTGGTATTTATTAGTGCATAGGCAGTAAGCTTTGAGATGAGTTAGTATAATTTTATAAATTTTGTGGAATTCAAAGCAGATTTTTTATATATTTACAAAACTATCTTAGCCAACACTTATTATAATTTTACAATGTTTAGCTTTCGGAATCATCCTTCATTCTTGCATGAAAGTTTGCGTTTCAACTGGTACTACGAGGCTAACGAAAAAGACAGGATACCACGGTGCATTTCACGTATCTTTTTTTACAGACCGCTGGAGTCATGTGATGCTCGAATGCACCCATGCAAGTGTACGAAAAGAGTAGCACATCACTCTAGCGGTCTGTAAAAAAAAGACAATTGGGGTGCACCGCGGTATCCTGTCTTTTTCATTAGCCCCGCTGGTACTAGCGGCGACGTAGCTATCGCCCCCTGATCTCATTTGTTTTTCGTGCAGAGATCCTTCGTCAATGTCAGAGACAGTGCAATAAACAGTAGCTTTAAAGTTCCAACTTTTGAGCCGAATTCTGAAGTTTGTCTTCTGAAAAAAGTCTTTTGGCCACGTTAGGAACTCATATGACTTCGCCCTTGCGCACTGCACCTTCCGAATAACCTCTTATGGTCTGGCTGTTTCCATTTGAATCAGTTTCTGTTATTATTTTTATTTATTTAGCTATTGCTATTATTTATGTGTTTATCTATTTATATGGATGAAAAAGGCGTGGGACGTACAAATGTCCGATTTTCGCTATTCGAGTTCGGCAAAAAGTCGCACAAACTGGTGAATATTATTCATTCTTTCTCTTCTTTCTTTTTTAATTACATTTTAGTCTTCGTGTCATATCATCCTGATGACACTTGTCTCTCCTTCAGTTTATCTGACTACCAATCTGGTGTTTATCTGGAAATCTGCTGTCTATGCACTACAATAGCAAGAAATGGATACCTATAAATTGTACCTGCTGTATTTATGTTGCAATGACGTCGTAATAAAATTATTATTATTATTATTATTATAAATACATTACTAATCTTATTATTGTTATTTTTATTGTCATAACTTAGCTAGGCGCATTTTTTAAGATACAATACTTTATTTTTATATTATATGATTTAATTTCTTATTTTTTGCAATACCCACAGAGATCCTGCATTACCCACATTATAAAAGATATCGATTCAAAAACTCTATTTGAAATTTAAGAATTAATCATAAGACTTGACAGAGCAGAATGAATAGGTGATTAAATCATGGTGACTGAAAAAAATATAAAAAATCAGATGCAAGGTACATTTAAGTTTTCAAAAAAAGGATACATTCTATTATATCTTTTATTGTATTTTTATTGAAATCTCTATTCTATTGTTATTCATTATATATTTGTGTATCTAAGAATTAATTAAAGTCAATGTCGTTAAGGCACTTTTCCTTTGAAGAAAAAATGTCACTTTGTAAAATTGGAAAATTGAGTTTTTTTATGAAATATTCCAATATGGATTTGCACAGATAATTTAGTTATTCTTTTCCTCAAAATTAATTAGCTTTAACAAGAACAGTGCGTTCTCACATTTTATTGGCTTAGATGTTGTATATTCCCGCGGCCGCCATCTTGGATTTCTTGGCGATTTTTTGATGACGTTTATCGATAACGTTACCCCGACGTGTGACGTGTTCTGGCAACACCATCAAGCCTAACATGCGCATAAATCGCTGCTTGGCGACACTTACTACTTGGCGGAAAAGGCGTTTTAAAGCCAAGAGAAAATCCAAGATGGCGACCGCAGGAATAGACAGCATCTGTTCCATTTTATTTAATAAGTCAAAAATAATATTTTATCGAATACGTGAAGAAAAATTCTTAAATTGCTATCCAACTACTGAAAACAATATTTTAGTCCAGGCAATTGGGAATTTTACCTGGCAAAATTAATGGAAGTTCTGTAAATAGGCTTACTTTATGTTTTTGGGTCGCTGAATCCGAATTTGTAACTTCCACCAAAATTTTCCCCGGCAACCATCTCAAATGTTGGTAAAATGCCCCTTAAAAAAGGTTTTTATAAATAAAAAAAAAATCAATTTTTTTTATTGTTTTAGGGGAAAAGTATCTAGAAATTCAGAAAGTAGACAAAATTTGCAACAAATTAGATATATGACATTATGACTTAGGATGAAGGGGAAGGGGGGATCTGCCTTGAAACATGCGCCGCGGTGCTGCGTGGACTAAGTTGCGCAATTCCACTTAACCACTCACACGTTTACATTCGCCCTCCCATCTCCCCTCCGAACTTTCTCTATAAGGTTTACTTTAAGATTTTTGGGTCGCTGAATACGAATTTTTAACTTACCCCCAAAATTTAGTACCCCGAAACCCTCCCAAAATAGTTGTTTTTAACTTAAATTTCTTATTGTTTTAGGAGAAAAGCAATACGAAATTCAGAAACTAGACAAAATTTGCAACAAATAGGATATATGACATTATGACGTAGGATGAACGGGGAGGGAGAAGGCTGCCTCTGAACATGCACTGCGGCGCTACGTGCACTAAGTTATGAAATCCAGGCAATAGGGGATTTTACGTGGAAAAATTAATACTAGTTCTGGATTTCGACTCACTTTATGTATTTTGGGTCGCTAAATCCGAATTTGTAACTTCCCACCAAAATTCCCACCCGGCAACACCCCCAAAAATTGATTTTTTGAAAAAATTTGGTTTTTGAGAAAAGCGCGCGGGTAATGTTCCGAGGCAGTCCCCTCTCTCCCCGTTTATCCTACGTAATAATATCATATATGATATTTGTTGCAAATTTGTCTAGTTTCTGAGTTTCGTAATGCTTTTCCCCTAAAACAATAAGAAATTTAAGTTAAAAACAACTATTTTGGGGGGGGGGGGCTCGGGGGGGGGAATTTTGGGGTTAAGTTAAAAATTCGGATTCAGCGACCCATAAAACTTAAAGTAAACCTTATAGAGAAAGTTCGGAAGGGAGATGGGAAAGCGAATGTAAACGTGAGTGGTTAAGTGGAATTGCGCAACCTAGTCCACGCAGCACCGCGCCGCATGTTCCGAGGCAGATCCCCCCTTCCCCTTCATCCTAAGTCATAATGTCATATATCTAATTTGTTGCAAATTCTATCTACTTTCTGAATTTCTAGATACTTTTTGCCTAAAACTATAAAAAAAAATTGATTTTTTAATAAAAACCTTTTTTTTTTTGGGGGGGGGGGGGGTATTTTACCAAAATTTTGGTGGGAAGTTACAAATTCGGATTCAGCGACCCAAAAAACATAAAGTAAGCCTATTTCCAGACCTTCCATTAATTTTGCTAGGTAGAGTCCCTATACGGTCTCTATTGCCTGGACTATTTGCACAATGTTTTTTTGTATCAGAATTTAGCTTCTACAGCTATTGTTTTTAATCTACATTGAAAGTGATAATTAATAATGTAATTCGTGGCAATTAATTAATATGAGTTTAACAATGTACGAATTCATTTTAATATCCAGTAACACAAATAATAGCAGCTTTTGCAGAGTATTTGTTTACTTATCCTTCCGTCATTTGAACTCTTTCACGCTTCAATCGCGATTTGAGTGTCATATTTGTTTCTAAACAGTCCTCTAACTTTCGGACAGTCATACAGTCGTACAAACTAACAGTCAGACAATCGTACTCTACGAATGGAGGAGTTAAAATGGAAAATGCTGTAAGTCCAAAAGAGGAAATTTTTCGAGAGAGCGGAAAAAGAAAAACTCCTACATCTGGTACTTACAGCGTTTTCCGCTTCAGTCCTTTTGAGCTCTTTGTTTACCACTTTAAAATGTTGGTACCAAGTTTCCTTTCATTTAGTGTTTAAATGCCTAATATTATCATTTTTAAACATCTCTTTTATTTATATATTTAATGTTTTTCACCTTTCTTAAAAATATCACATTGATGTAAACAATAACAACATGATAAGAAAGAAAAAGAAATTCTTAAAAATCATAAAAATTTTAATAAATGCAATAGCTGTCAGTCTTGCTGCTGTTTTCAAAGTAGTAGTACGTGTTCTCTGCGCCTGATAAAGAAAGACTAGCTTCTTCGAATAGCTTTGCGCATTTATTAAACTTTTTATGGTGTTTTAAGAAGTTCTTTCTTTCTTACCATTGGACACCAGTTCAACATGATCAAGTTGTGTTACGACCACCAGTCGATGTGCATCTTAGCACTGGCACTTTCAGCGTGCTTTATTTCACTCCGTGTGGCACATTCCAATTTCCGTTTCACTTCGCGTGGCGCATTCAACCAGCGACATTTTTTTACTCTATTTTGAACTATTTCTAGTAGGATTGGAACACCAAAGGCATTCCTGTCAATTTAGCTTGGCATTTAAGACATTTTTTCGTAAAGGAGAAGAAAAAAAAAAAAAAAGATTTTCGATTATTTGGTACTTTCAGTGTATTCTATTTTTAGTCTTCAATTAATTGTAAAAAATGCCAATTTCGTCAAGAGATCGCGGAAAAAACGCGAATTTCGTCAAAAGATCGCGGAAAAACGCGAATTTCGTCAAAAGATCGCGGAAAAACGTGAACTTAATTAAAAGATCGTGAAAAGATAGCTTATTTCGCAAAGGATCGCGGAAAAACGCACATTTAGAGAAAAAATCGCTGAAAAAACGCGAATTTCATTAAAGGCTCGCGAAAGAAACTAGAATTTCCTCAAAGGATCGTGGATAAAACATGATTTCCGTCAAAAGAGCGTGAGGAAAACGCGAATTCCGTCAAAGAATCACATAGAAAATGCGAATTTTCGTCAAAGAATCACAGCGATTGTCAGACTTTCTCAGCTTGGCGAAATTTAAGAGAGTGTGATGGTGGCGACATATGTGTCGTTTGGCGCATTTATTTCGTTGCTAGAAGGAAAAAAACGGCAAAAGTCTGATTTTCTTTTCCTGTTTCTTACAGATCAAAATTGAAAAAAATTTCAAAAATTTACGAAAAGTCGGAAATTCAGATAAAAGTGGGAAGAATCTCATCCTTGCAATTAGTACGGCACTACTATATTGGATTAAAAATCTTTGAGTAATATTTTTTCTTCAGACTAAAAATATTTCTGCTATAAATCACAGATTTTGTAATACTTTTATGCGATTAAATACGGAGAAATATTCTACTGAAAAATTTTAATAGAACTGTACTCACTCTATAAGAAATATATATTATAAGAAATGTGCAGTTGTTTTAAAATTTTTGTTTCTGAAAACATGTAGAGTGTAAAATTTTTACAGCGAATAACCTGCATAGAAAAATTCTAAAGTTTCAATGTCAATGAAATGTTTCTCTTTGAAAGATGATTTGTAGATGATTTTTGAAGAAACGACAGTTTGCTGAATTTCTTTTCTCTTGCAGATTTGGTATCCCCCAAGCTCTTAGATCTCCAGAAACATTCTTCGATTACGGAGGATCGTGGCCTGTGAAACCCCAACCATTTGATTCCTGGTCATTTGGAATCCTGATATTAGAGCTGTTCACAGATTTCTACCTCACCAAGAAATTGCCAAGCAAAGTGTCCATTTGGACAAAAGAGGCATATCCAGTTATCTATGACGTTTTGGAGGTAAGAAGATCTTATTATTTCGAAATAATTCCGCCCTAATAAGAAAATAAACCGACATAACACGAAACTTATTTATAAAACTAGCAACAATTTATGATTGTAAAAAAACATTTTTCTATACTTTACCGTTTCACTATAAAAATAAAATATATACCAGGGGTCGATCCAAGCAAAATTTGGGGCCTATTTAGGGCCTTTCACAAAAATCTGTTTGATAAAATACGCCCCTTCACAAAAATAAATTTAATAAATTGGTCCCCTTCACAAAAATAAATTTAATAAAATAGGCCCCTTCACAAAATTCATTTTAATAAAATAGGCCCCCTTCGTAACATTCTTTTTCATAAAAACTGTTTTAAAATGTGTAAATTGTAAATAAAACCAGCTCACGAAAAACAGAAACTTTAGCAAGGGGAATTAAAAGAGTTTTGTTAATAAATTCTTCGTTTGAATTTGAGTAACTCGGATTTCAACTTTCGTTAAAAAATGTTATTTTTCACAAAAATATAATAAAATTCAAAAAATAACTGGTACTTTTCACAAAATGGGGCCCAAGAATAAAAACCTGCATCGACCCCTGTATACCCGTGTATATGTAACAACATTTAAGATTATGTAATATAGCCTGTACAAAACAATCCTTCAATTACTAAAATTCAAAATTAAAAGTTTTGTAATTTTTAATCAAGGATAGTAATATATAGGATTAGCAATATTTTAGATTATAAATGTTCAAGGATTGTACAAGAATGTAATAGTGCAAGGATAAACAGGCCTCCCACTTGCTTAGTGTTTAGAATACTACCTTTTTTAGATAAAAGTATTCAGTTAGCCTTTTCGTTACAAGTTTTGTAAAAATAAATTGGATAAGTATGATCTAAGATCGGTTTCGTTTAAGATTTCTTTCAAAGCACTTATTCGTTTAATTAATAAATCCCGGCACAAAAAATTTCCTAATGAATATTGACATTGTCATAAAAGAGACCAGCGGAAGCCCTGGGACAAACATCCTGTAAATTAAGAAATTTTTTTTTTGTGTGTCAAGAAAAAATTGTTATAATGGAACTTATATCAACTTTTTAATTTCAGAAGTACAAATTTAATAGACTGGTGAGGAAAGCTTTTCCTAAAGCTCAAGGGACTGTCAATCTGAAGACCATTCGACACCTTGTAGCTTACACACTGTCTTTCGACCCATCAAAAAGACCTCCGGCGAGACAGCTACACGAGCTGTTTATAATGCTGAACCTTCAGAAAAATTTCTTTTCGAAGATTAAGATGGAATTCCGAAAAGACAAGATATGGGAAAGAAAAAGTAAGTGTATTTTAGTGCTTTATGATATCTTAAAATGCAATTATTGGTAGAAAAAAAATTATGTAGACATGTGTAGATTTTTGTTGGATTAACTATAATTCGGAAAATAGGTGACAGCTTGTAATTTAGAGAAAAAATAATGGACGTTATTAGCCTCCGGTACGGCATGCTATTTCTTTCTCCCAGCTTATTTTGTGTCCAAAAAATAACGTTAGCTAACAAAAGCTAGCCGTAAAACAAAGCAGTACGATTAAATACTCTTTAGCAATTTTTTAAACTTCTAAGCATCGCACATTGTCAATTTTTATACCGTCGTAATTGAAAAAAAAAGTTCTTTTAAATGCATTTTGTTTGAAAACTGTAACTCCATTTATTTTTGAAATATTAATTTTTTTGTAGTTTTTGGAGCCATTTGCTTAATATTGGCAACGAAAGTACTTCATTTCTGTAGAAAGTAAAGATAGTTTTAAAATAGTAATATTTTTGTTGCCATTTTCTCGTAACAACCGAAAGAAAATGTAATTAAAATATGTGCTATTTTGAAAAAAATATAAACGAATGATTTCTGTTAAAAAAATGGAGCTATTTATTCTATACTATTTTTAATTGTAAGTATCTATGAATCATTAGATAGCCGTTTTTTTTTTTTTTTCGATTTTCTTGAATGACGGAATATTTTTGCTGCATTTGTGCATTATTTCGCGACAGTGATGTGGTATGCATTTCTTAAGCGGATGCGATTGACGTCATTTTACATAAAATAAAACGTGTGCTTTAAGTCTTAAAATTGAAATATGTTTTGCACTGGAGTAGAGTTCCGCTTAACCAAGTTATTTTCTTCTGATGGACTGGTGGCTTCTATTATTATGAAACAGCCATTATAAATGAAGTGTTAGGTGAAGATGAAAGAGCAGCCGTAAAAAAAATTATGGCTACCCCCCCCCCCCCCCCCCCATTCTGAGCAGAAAATCAGAGTTCTAACTTTTTACGGCTACTTTTTCATCTTCCCCTAACACTTCATTTATAATGGCTGTTTCATAATAATAGAAGCCATTAGCCCATCAGAAGAAAATGAAGTAATGGAAATGCCGGGGGCGACACTAAATTCTGAAAAATCAGAATTGCTGTTCTCTAGTTATAAATTTAGATTGTTCAAGTAAACTTCTATATGTATATTAATATGCCTATAATATGAATTATACTATTAATTATTGTATTATTATGTTTTTATGTTATGTGCATGTTAGACAGAAATTTTGTCAGAAAAGTTGAGGATTTTCGTTATGAAGTACGATTAGTTTTCATTTCCTATTTCCCATGTGATATCTTCTTAAAATACTTCACAAAATTTTGCTGATATTTTTGTCAAACGACGACACACATTCTACTACATTTGACAGTCGTCATGCATAAATTTTGTGCAAAACGTAAATACAAATTTACGCAATTATTGCATATCTTATATTATTTCATTTTGTGTATGAAAAATTGCAAAAAATTATCAAGCTCCAGTACACAATGCACACTGGTATATGACACGCAAATTAAAACAAAAACGAGCATTATAATTGCACACGAAGCAGATTCTGTTTAATTGGAACTTGCATTATTCGAAAAGAAAGCCATTTTCATTAAATTTGGATTTGAAAACAAGGCTAAAAATTACTATGTAATTTGTTCCGTCATTTTGGTTAATTCAAATTTTTTAAATGTTTGCAAATTATAATTTAAAATCAAATTGAGAAATTCCAAAATTTTTAGTGCTGACAACATAAGACACAGAAAAAACGCAACTTTAATCTTTTATATTTTTTTATTATTATGAAGAAGTAATTGTTGTAAGGAAAAACTGCTTTGTTTCTAGCTTTCGCCCAGTTTTTCAGCCACAAATTATTGTAGACACTCTTGTATGTGAATCCCTGTAACTCTACACTCACAAATTATTGTAGACACTCTTGTATGTGAATCCCTGTAACTCTACACTCACAAAAGATTGTAGACACTCTTGTATGTGAATCCCTGTAACCCTACACTCACAAATTATTGTAGACACTCTTGTATGTGAATCCCTGTAACCCTACACTCACAAATTATTGTAGACACTCTTGTATGTGAATCCCTGTAACCCTACACTCACAAATTATTGTAGACACTCTTGTATGTGAATCCCTGTAACTCTACACTCACAAAAGATTTGTATAATGAAAGTCTTTTCGGAAATGGAGTGAAAATGAAATTATTCTCTGATATTTTAAAAGTAAATAAACAAAAGCAACTAAATATCAGGCAATTAGTTAAGCTAAAATTAATAATGTTACTTCTAGCATTAGCATATTCTGTATTTACCAATAGAACGCGTGTTGCTTCCTCGTTTCACGGTAACTGGTGTGGCTGAAATTATATTCGAGGAAATCGGATTTATCACACGACAAATTTTAAAGAAAGAGCCACTAAAAGTTATTCTACTGATGTATATTGTTTTGTTCCTCAGTTTTCTTTTAAGGGTGTTCTCAAATTCAAAAGGGCAACTTCCTGGCATAAGTTTTAATTTATTTTTGTTCGAATATGCATGAAACTAGCTGGTGTTGTTGTTCAGAAACTATGTAATTGAGCTGTTTTTTTTTTCATTTTTTTGCAAACACAATAGATTTTTCAGAAAATAGTATAAAGTGGGCGTTTTGAACCGAATTTCCCGCGAAAGAAGAAAGAGAAACTCAAGAGCGGGCGAAAACGTGTTTGTCACGTGATCAAAATTGCTTATAACTCAATAGGTAATTCATTGATCAAAAAAATGAAAAAAAAAAACAGTTCAATTCCAAATCGCTTCCATGGCCAGGCTTTTCAATTTTCTATCTTTCCGTTAAAAAATGAATTTGTAAATGTGTCAGAACGTTTTGTGCTTGTTGAGCAGAGCAGTTAAGAACAGCCTTAAGGGGGAATTTGTCTCTAGAAGGGCGTGAAAAGAGTGTTTATCAGCCCTTTTTTCCGGAATAGGAATAAAGATTTTAGATCCGGGTTTTTTCAACGTTATCCCTCTAATGCACACGACCACCTCAGGGCAGACTTTACTAATGCCCCGCTCACAGCTGAAGAAAATAAATTTCAACTCTTACAGCATGCCACTGCCTTTAGGAGATATTTACTCTAACGGACTACATAGGTGTCGCTGTGCTCGCAAATTTTGGTCCCCTAGAAAAGGTCAGTTGAAGGAAGAATTTCTGTAGGAATGGAGAAAAAATTGATGCGTTGCAAGCTTATGAATTATTATTTGAAGAAGATTTCAAATGTCTTAAGGCTGTTCTCAAATCCAAAGGGTCAACTTTGTGACATAAGTTTTAATTCGTTTTTGTTCGGAAACGCTTGAAAGTAGAAGGTGATGTTATTCAGAAACTATGTCATCGAACTGTTTTTTCCTTTTTCTTGTAAACGCAATAGATCTTTTAGAAAATATTGTCAAAGTTGGCATTTTGAACCGAACTTCCGAACGAAAGAAGAAAATACAGTCAATAAGGGGAGAAAAATGCTGTGTCACGCGATCAAAATCGCTTATAACTCCATAGTTAATGGATTGATCAAAAAATGGAAAAAACAGCTCGATTCCAAATCGCTTCCATGGTCAGGCTTTCCAATTTTATATCTTTCCGTTAAAAAATGAATTTGTAAATGTGTCAAAACGTTTTCGCTTGTTAAGCAGATCAATTGAGAACAGCCTTAAATAAAAGATTCATGGTGTGGCTCGAGTTGCGTGGTTCGATGCGCACTTCCAATAAGGCGGGATCCGGTAGATCACCAGAGTCGTTTGCAATCAATTTCCCTTAAGGTTCATGAAAGTAGATAATATAGTCTGGAGTTTCAACCATCACTTTGAGATAAAAAATTTCAAAATCAACAAAGTGGAAACAATTTGAAAAAAAAAAAAAAAAGTCTATTACTGATATCTGTTTTTGCACTTTTGTGTGCTTCTAAAAATATTTATGTTTTATAAAAATGGCTCAAAGTGGTGCAAGCTTCAATAAATTATATCAAACTTCAATTTAAAAAAAATAGCAAGATCGGTTTAGTCGTTTTTACTTTCTAATCTCGTCCAGTTTGAAAAAGTCATTTTGCATAAAATGCATTAATAGTGCTCCAAAACAGTGCAAACCTACGAACGCGTTTCACTAAACAACTAAATAACTACGAAAAAACTTCGAATTCAGCCAATTCGTTGCATATACATAATCTATAAGCTACAGCGAATAGAAAATTCTAAAAAAAGAAAAACCGATTTTTTCAATCGAAAAAAAGCACTTTTCCGAATCTCGGATGCTGTCATTTTTTTTTTTTTTTTTTTTTTGGCAACCCTTGGAGTTCTAATTAATGAGAGCCTACAGTATTTGTCTTAGTTAGAATAGAAATAACTAAAAACAACTGCAAAAAGGAAAATTGCACCAATATATTCTGTTTGGAAATTGACAAGATAAATGCACATTTTTATCTGTAAAAAAATATCATGCTTCCCAAATTTTTTCGTAACGTTGATATTTGCATTTTTTGAATTTTCAGAGTATCTGTTTTCCTTTCTTCCTTCATTTTTAGCCAGCTGAATAATTTTCGCTTTTAACAGTGTTGCACTTCACCATTTCCTTTACACATACAACAATAAACTTAGACGATATATTTGTTAATCTAAAAAAGTAATCAGTGACGAGAGAAGACAATATGAATAATTATCATCTGACAAGAAACGACGAAACAATTTTAGAGCTGAAAATTATCAGGCAATGCAGAGTATACATTTTTTTTTTAGCAAGATATTATATAATTTTTCATTTCTAGGTCTGTTTTATTCAGTCCTGCCTTTAGTATCAGCGAAGTAAACTCGTTAAAAATTTCTCTAAAACTTTATTTGGCGTGTATTTAACAGAAAATATCGAAAGTAGTACTTATAATTCAAAGCATTATATTATCATATCACATGTTATGAGATTAATAAAAGCGCATATAATTGTAAAATGCATTAAAATACTAAGGACATAAAGGGAATGTCGGTTTTCGATTGGTTGAAAAAATCTGTTGCTCAATTCAACCTTACACGTTTTCATGGTACAAAATACCAAAAATAATAATTTCTTAAATATTATTTATTATTATTTATTAACGTGTTTTATCTTTTTTCCTGTTAGTTGAATGGAGAAAAATCCAACAGCAGTTTGAGAGCTTGTCTATTGAGGATGATTTGGAACTTCTGCGAGAAGAAAAATTTCAAAAGAATAAATATGAAACAGAAAGCAGTCTTAGAACAAGATCTGTATCGAAGGGAAAAAACGAATCTCCAGAAGAAGATCGATATGCAACAGCTGATAAGGAAATGGGAAGTGGCTCAACATCGAATTTAGAAAAGTTTGACCGATTCGTCATAAATAATGCCAAAAAGAGAAGTAAAAAAGAGGAGAAAGTTTTGATAAAAACACAAGACACAATTAAAATGTCCTACACGGCATTCACATGTCATAATAGATCCTCATATGAAACGTCCGTATTTGATATAAAATCTGTCAGCTCAGAAATTTCAGGTGTGATTGCGGATGAAGAGAAAACTAGAAGTTCTAAAACCGAGCAATTGCTGAAAAATATTGAAAACAGCAGATTGAATTTTGGAGATATATCCCCTAGACGGCAAATGGAACAATTATCGGAAAATCTAAATGGCCTCTTGCACATTGGAAATACATTTCCACAACAAAACATGATGCTTAATGAACTCGACAACATGGAAAAGGAAATTTTTTCGAATTCGGAAAGCGAAGAAGAAACTATAGATGAATGTAAAGATGAAGTTAAGACTGGCAAAAGTATTTTTTCGATTGGAAAGCAAATGATGCAAAATCTCATAAAGTGGAGCTTCAAAGGATATGAAATGACCAGCTACAGCTATGAAATGAGCAGTTCGAAAAATTATCTTCATAGCTTATCCAAAGACGTCACAAAATAAATCATCACAGCAACGAAACCATCAAAGAAATTTTCATGCAATAAATTCATATTTACTATAATACAACAACAATAGCATCAGCTAAAGATAATATAAGACCAATATTAAGTAATGGGTTTCCGAAAAGCATTTCCTCGGGCTTTGGTGGTAAATATATATTTTTTTTTTCGTTTATTAAAATAAGCAAGTGAAAAGGCCAAAAATTATCACAACATTAATTTATTATAAGTAACATTTACCTGTATAACTTTTTTTTATTGGGTATTTTATTTATTTTAAACAAAACAAGTTATTAATAGAAACATAGCGATTTTTTTTATTATAAGAAAGATATTTTTAAAAATAACTTACAAGATATCGTAAAGTTTTTTTTATTTTCATAGCAATCACTGATATAAAGATTATAAGGAACTATTGTTTAATACTCAGCCATTTCTATATCCAAAAGTAAAAGCACCATAATAGGCATTTGTAAAAACAAATTATTCCAAAAGAGAAAAATCTCCCATTTTCCAGTAATATATTCAGTTTTTCTTTCTACGAAAGTCGGGGGTGGGGTATAATTCTGAATCGAGAGAAATTTACTTAGAATTCATTTTGAAGCTTCCAATGCATACTAACGTATGATCACAGTACATACTTGGGGGGCAAAAATCGTTTGGTTAGGGCCTATTGTTAAATTTATACCATTTCCCTCCATGACTCTTTAAATTATCATATTCGGTTCTTGGAGTCAGTTTGGGAAAATTATTCAAAATTACTAACGGGGCAAAATTTCTTTTTTTTTTCTGGAATATGTACTGGCTTCCCTATTTATATTTCTTATTTGCTTCTAAATGGAATTTATGTAAGTTCTCTTTGAATCAGAATTCAAAAACTTAAAAATAAATAAATAAATGGTGTTTGAAAAGAGAATTTCAACTAGAGCATTTACGAATATTTTCGTTAAGGCTTTTAATGGCTGAGCTTAAAAAAAAAGAAAAAAAAATTAGCTCAGTAAAACTAAAATGCAATCTCATTTTTTTTAAATTTTTTAAATGCAATAAATAATAATAAAATGAGTAAAAATAAAGGCTGAAATTGCCATAAGCATAATTTATCATATTTAATATTTTCTATGCGATATGTTTGTTTTATATTAAAAAAAAGAGATTATGAAGATATTTTAAAAAAAATTAATATCTTACCACTGACGAATAAAAAATAGTGTAGCATTGATTTAAAGGCATTTATTTATCATACTGAATCCGTTTTGAAGTAAGGATTTTATTAATGTCATTTGTGATTAATAACTACTATTAAAATATAATAGAAAATCAATTTTTTTAATATGGAAAATAATGTAAAATTCAAGGAATAGGCTTTAAAATATATAAATATTCAATTTGTTATTTATATTTACTTGAAAATGGAATTTACGCAAATTCTCTTTGAATTAGAATTTAAAAACTTTAAAATTAACTACAAAAAATTGTGCTATAAAAGAAAATTTAACTAAAACACTTAAGAATATTTTAGTTAAAACTTTATTTGATTGAAAATAAAAAGAAAAATTAGTTCCGCACATCTAAAAGTCATTGCCTAATTTCTGTAAATTTTAGAAAAGAATATTCACCTGATTAGACGGCGATTATTGCAACCTGAAGTCTTAAAAAAATCGATAGGTCGGGGTCCTAAAAAAAGGGAAACTTCGAGCCTCTAAAGAAAAAAGAAAATTCGAGGTCCCAGAAGAAAAAGGCGGTTTCAGGACCCCACAGAAAAGCAAAGTTCGTGACCGTTCAGACAAAAAGGATATTTCAGGGCCCTAAAAAAAAAAATAATATCCTGTTACATTCAAATATCACGCAATTTGGGGGCCCTGAAGTTGTAGAAAAGACAGGCGCCTGGAATTCGGTAGTCCATTCATTCAGTGATCGAAATTGGATATTTTGATTGTATTGTGATGCATGAAAGATTTGGCTGGTAATGTCTCATTAAATAATATATAGTTCATATTCACTCAGATTTTCGAGGATATTTTGTTTGTTATTTGTCATTTTTATTTTAAAAGTTTACATTAGGATCTAAAACTTACATTAGATCTTTAAAAACATTAGGATCTTTTATTTTAAAGGTAGAATTTATAAGGAAAGGAAACATAATTCATTATCAAGATAAAAGGAAAATTTAAGAGGATCATTAATGCAGAAAAGTGACGCTAAGTGCGTTAAAAAATAACTGTTAAAATTCGTTTAAATATAAAAAAAATATATTACAAGATAACTTATATAATAATTGACATTTGATATTGTAAAATATATTAGGATAGTTAAATAAAACTAGAATAATAAAGGAACTAGAAAACAAGAATAGGTATGACATTAAATAACAAGAATAATAAAATTAGATAATTGGAATGATATAAGCAAAAACACTAGTGAATTATCACTAGATTGCTAAAATTTTAATATTAAAAATATTAAAAGTTAAACGTTAAAAATATCAAGGGTTAATTATTAACAGTTAATTAAACATTCATTAAAATTATAAACCGTTAGTTTCCTCTGGTAACTAGAAATAATAATTGAATAGAAGTAGAATATTTAACCTCTAATATTAAAAAAAATGTTAACAATATTAACAGTTAATTGAATATTAGAAATTAATTTAACTAATTTAATTTTTAAAAATATTTTTTTTAATTAATTATTCAAATTAAAAAATATACATTAAGATTGTATTACTTTACGTCTTCCATCAACAGGAAAAATCTGAAATGCGAAAATATCAATCTAAAGAAATATGAAATTAGTTAAAACCACGATCAAAATAAGATAAAAATTATCTCAAAGTGTCGATTTGTACCAAATTGTGGGAAGCGTTGGAAATATTTAATTAAGAAACGAATGGACGACCAAATTGCAGGCGCTTCACAGAAAATTCATCGTCTCTTCAATCAGTAACTGAACAAGAAAGCTTTATTCCTGATGCTTCAAGATGGGTTGTTCTTGCCAGGGCTAAGGGCTGGGCTCAGTCGTTCCCGAAGATTGAAGACAGGAAGTGCCACCGATGAAGTTCACGCTCCTGGAGAGAAATTCGTGTTTTTCTGGCTGTTTTTTTCGATTAATAATTCAAAATTATTTATACAGCAGAATATTATCATTTGAAATTTAGCATAAAAATTAGACCTTTTAAAAGATTTTACCAAAAATATTTTTAATGAACCAGCGATTGTTTTATCAATACAAAATCATCTTAAATAACTTTAGTTAATCTATCACACTATAAAGAGAAATAAATTCGGGACGTATCTAGTAAGAACGCTGATTTCTTAATATTTTTAGGACATAATTTTAAATGCATGACGCTTTACTTGCTTCAATATCGAAATTTCATTTCTTGTAGAATTTTTACTGAAAATTTAAAATCAGTTTCCTTTTAAAAGTGTTTCACATTTTTGGTAGATTTCCCTGCCTATGTCTTTATTCTCATTTGTATCATCTGCAGCGCAGGTTGTTATAGTACTCGAAACATTTGATTATTCTTCCGTTTTTTTTTAATATCTTGCGCATTTGCGGAATTAAGATCTTTTTTTTTTCCTAGCGCCAAACTAGATATTTCACAAGCGAAACCGCAACAAATTGCAAGTTTTGGTCTACGTAAATTCCGTATTCCTTTTAAAAGTATTTCACATTTTTGGCAGTTTTCTCTGCCTATGTCTTTATTCTGATTTGTATCATCTACAGCGAGGTTGTTATAGTACTCGAAACATTTTATTATTCTTCCAGATTTTTGAGAAGCTTGCGCATATGCGGAATTAAGATCTTTATTTCCTAGCGCCAAAATAGATGTTTTCACAAGTGATATCGCAACAAATCACAAGTTTTGGTCTAAGTGATATTTGCTTCTCGAATTCTGCATAAAGCAGATTTACATTCGCAAATGGCGGAATCCTTTTATAGTATGATTTTTAGAACACAAGGATTACAAAATTATGCATTTTCGGAATTAGGCCTTTTTGTTAGTATCTTCGAACCATTTCATTCGTAATGTCCAATTTTAAGAAATCGACGTGACAAAACTAAATATTCTTTTATTTTGTTTGAGGCGTAATATTGCAAGCTTGAATAGCGAAAAAGGCATTTTTCAATAGCCTTAAATATTTTTAAAAATAAATATATATTTAAATAACCTATTGAATATAAGATATATACAAGACAATATTTGGTTTTTATACTAATTTTACTATTCAGCTACATAAAAAAGTAATTATCTAGCCCTTCTTATCTCTCCTGAGCGTGGTTCGATTGACTTCATACAGTAATTCGATTGACTTCATACACAATGAGGCCAGAGTATGAGCCAGCCCTTATATAGTCCTGGATGCTTAAAGGATTCCTCTCTCACTCTCTGCTCACCTTTCGTTTCTCCCTTTCTCCCTCCCCCACCCTTTCTCCTCGCGCCTCCTCCTCCGTTTCTTCGCTCCTCCCCTGCTCTCTTCGCCCCTCTCTCCCCCTCTTTCCCCTCTCACTCTATCCTACCTCTTACACCCTCTTTCTATCACCCCCTTTCCTTTCCCCCGCCGCCTTCCTCTCCCTCCCACCGTCTGCTTCCCATTCATCTCTCCTCTCCCTCCCATACTCTATTCTTCTCTTTTCTTCATTCTTTCTCTTTTACCACGCTTTGTCTTCGTCGCCTGCTCCCATTTCTTTCTCTCTCTCTCTTATATAAATACATGCCTGTGTTGTTAGTGTGCGTATTGTGTTTTGTTTGTGTGTGTGTATGTGTGTGTGTGCGTCTTTTTCTATTTCATTTTTTTTTCTATTTTTTTCCTTACACATATACACTCACATGTATATACTTATGTATATTGTCATTTTTGTTTAGTATTTCTCCTTTTCAATATTCTTTCTCATTAGTGCCAGTAAAATATATTGCACAAATTTATTTCTTGTTGATTCTGTTTATAGTACTTTCTCTTTCATTCTGTTGCAATTAGTATTCTAAAAAAAAGTGTTCCGTTTTATCGCTTAGATATTTACCAATATTTCATATGGTATCTTTACAATGTAGTTGCTAATATATATACATAAAACAGCCCAAAATTTTGGCAAATTTTCATACTATTTCTTTTGCTTTTTTAACATTTTTAAAACTGATTGACATTTGTCTTGGTCAAGGTTCTTTGTTTTTATTTATGCTGATTAGTTTTAGGTGGATTATATTTAAACTTTCTCTTTTATTCCTTTTGCATATATGCATTCACATGGATAAGTTTTATTATTCGCTAGTAATAAGTTTAATTATTCGTAATTAGAATTAGTAATGATATTTTAAAAATGCAATGGTATATTGTAGAATACAAATTTGTCGATTTGGCATTTTTAGCACACTTGCTCAATTGAGATAATCATAGGTATTGTTTTTTCCGCTCAAATTAATATTCTTGCCCTCCGATTTTGTACATATGTACGTATATATAGTATTCTTTAGCATTTTTGCTCTCAGAATGTTTCGCTAACTGTAAATCTGTTCATAGCCTTAACAATTGGTATGCTTACTAAATATTTGCATGTATTTTTGCGCATAACATGCCTTCTTTTATCAGTTTTAACATTTAGAAATCTTGATAATAGCACTGATTAGCGTCATTTACGCCTTTCTCTCCGCGTGTTTCCGTCAAATCATTTAGTTAACATTTTTGACACCATTGTATTTATTTTTCCTTATTTTGTTAGGAATATCTTTCCGAAATTCATTTTTCCTCTTCTTTATGTAAAAACAAAATTTTTCTTTGTAGCTTTTGAAATGTAATTCTCATTGGTAACAAATATTACCCAATATATATATATATATATATATGTATTTATATACATGTGTGTGTGTGTGTGCGTGTTATGTGTTGTTTGTGTGAGTTTGTTTTATGTATTGTTTGTGGTTTTCTTGCACTGTTTGTGTGTTGGTATGAGTGTGGAATTTGTGTGTATTGTATGTTATTTGCGTGCGTGTTGCGTGTATAATGAATGTATTGTGTTTCTGATGCGTGTATATTGAGTGTACTGTATGACTGTTGCAAATATGCTGTGTGTCTATTGTATGTAGTGTTGTGCGTGAGTTGAGTGGTGTTTTGGGTGTGTGTGTATGTGTGTATCGTATGCAGTGCTGAGCGTGAGCTGTGTTGTCTTTTTTGTGTGTGTATATGTGTATTGTGTGTTGTTCTGTTTGTGAGGGACTTAGGTTATTTGTGTGTCTGCTGCGTATATGTGTTGTGTGCTGTGTGTCTGGTGCATATATATGTCGTGTGCTGTGTTATTTGTATGAGTGCATGTGTGTTGTGTGTCTCTTGCGTATATGTTGTGTGTGTATTGTAAAAGTTAAGTTGTGTTGTGTTGTTTTTGTGTCTATGTGTATTGTGTGTGTCGTTTGTTTGTTGGTATTTGAGTGCATGTTGTTTGTATGCGTGTATGTTGTATGTTGTTTGTGTGTGTAAGTGTGTTGCATGTATAGTGAGGACGTTGTGTGTCTGTTGCGTATATGTTTTGTGCATTGGTCGTGTGTTGTGTTGTATGTGTGTGTGTATGTGTGTGTGTGTGTGTTGTATGTGTTTATGCGTGTGCGTGCATGCACATATAAGAGAGCAAGAGAAAGAAATCCCGCAGGAGAAAGGAAGACAAAGAATGTGAAACGAAGGGAGAAAGAACGAAGAGGTTGAGAGGATTTGCAGCATTGCCGTCTAGAGCTATCTCTAGAAGGGAATGCTGGTAGAGTGTGAGAGGGTCGGAGAGAGATGAATGGGTGGCAGGCATGTGGTGAGAGAAGGAGGCAGCGAAAGGAAAGTGAGAGGGTGATGGATTAGTAGTGGGAGAAGAAGGACAGAGGGAGAAAAGGTGAAAGGAGAAAGAGGAGCAAAGAAGGCAGGAGAAGAATGAGGATTCGGAGGAAGAAGTACAGAGAGAAAGGATGAAAGAAGGAGAAGGGGAAAGACGCAAGGGAGTAGAGAGAAAGGAGAGAGAAATCCTGACCATCACCAACAGCAAAATTTTAGCAATAAAGTGATGATGTTCCACTGATTGAAGAGAGGATTAACGAAAAAAAATTATTAAAGAGAATTAAAATAAAAAAAGATTAAAGAGAATTAAACATAAAAAGGGTTAAAGAGGACTAAATAAAAAAAAAAGATTAAAGAGGAATTATTTTTTTAAATATCAAAAGAGGATTATATCAAAAATATTACGAGGATTACTTTCAAAAACGAAAGAAAGAATTACAGAATATATTTATGGGTTAAAATGTAACATTTTAGTTGTTCGGGACAAATTGTTGAAATTAAATATTCTAAAATATTAATACTCAGTAGAAATAATCTTCAGTAGAAAAAGGAAATATTTAATTTGCTTGAAAAGTAAATGCCTTTAAATCAGAGCTTTAAAATTTATTTTTAACTGTTTAATTTTTATGATTTAATTTATTTGTAATACAGTCGAACCTCGTTAACATGAACCTCAAGGGGAATCAAAATTTTGTTCATGTTAACAGTAATTCACGTTATCAGTATGAAATTTGTGTATTCGTTTTTATAGGGGACTGTGAAAACAATTCATGTTAAAAGTAATTCACGTTAAGCGTGTTCATGTTAACGAGGTTTGACTGTAGTAATGTTACTTCAGTGAAAATATTTAAATATCTTTATTTTATGGCAATTAGCTATATGAAATGAGTGTAATATACAGGATTTAAATAACTTTATACATGAAATATTTATCCGCTCAAAAACCGAGAAATGCATTTTCTATAAAACCCTATTGCTCACAAAAGAAGAAGAATATCAATAAGAATTTTCTTTAGAAAAAAGAAAATAAAATGAAGAATTTTTAAGCAGTTCCAGAAAGAAAAAGCAAATCTTCATAATAAACAAAGATAGAAATGAATTGGTAATAATGATAAAACTATTTCATAAAAACAAACAGAAATAGCTGCTCTTAAAATCTGTACAGTAAGGAAAAAGGGGAATATGTGACGACATTATCATATAACATATAAGAATTTTTGCTGAAAAAAAGTTAAAATGAATATGTGCTAATAAAATCCAATTGAAAATTGAAGAATAATCAGCTGTACCAGTTTGACATATCAGAAATATATTGTGCTATTTTAAAATATTTTAAGTAAAAAAACAGCGTAGATTATTAGACATTATGATATATATTGTCAATAGAAACTCAGAAAAAATAGTAAGAAAACTACAATACGACTTGGGGGATTCTTCCTGCATGTGGAGTATTATAAAATATAAAAAGAAATATATATAGTCAACAGAAATTTTTACAGTTCATTTCTTTCAGTAGAATGAATTTATTGAAAAATATAAACTACCTTCTTTTTTATACATTGTATGGTTTCGTTGCACAAAGCAGAATTCCTATCAGAATAACTAACACGATTTTATATGAAAGGTCAAGAAGGAGTTCTATTCAATATATGGACACCAAATAGTACAATGGTCCAATATGTTTCCAAATTATTCTTCTTCTCAAAGTCACGTTTTACTTGCGTGCAAAGTATGTAATACGAAGTTTAAAATGTTTTATCACTTTTCTTGTACCAAAAATTGAATACACATGTTATTTAAAACAATCTTAGTCTGTATTATTGTTTCTGTGTCCTTACTGTCTCATAACCTCAATTTTATGTATGTATTTGAATTTCAATTTCTGTCATTAGTTTTTCAGTCTAATTAATTTTATTTCATTTCAAAAGTCTCGTAAGACAGTTACGGAATGTTGTACAGCATTAAAGACAATGGACTTGCACTGAAATTGTGAGATTTGGTTCAGGTATGGGATTAGTCTCCTACACATCACGTTAATGGAACCTTCTGCATGCACTGTAAATGCATGTACAGTCGGACCTCTATTTAACGAACCTCTATTTTGCGAATTTCTCTATTTTGCGAACTTTTCCTCGTAACCAACAACATTTTGCGAATTTCTTCGTAAAATAACCTCCAAATAGCGAAGTGTATTCTCTATTTAACGACCTTTTTCTCCTGATATAATTTTTTTTCTCCCTATTTCTCAAAATATTTACGGACACTTCAAACTTATTCTTTCTTTCACACATTTTATAATGCTCAATAACCTTGAATTAGTTTTACCAGGTGCCTAACTCAACGAGAGCAGTAAAATCCTTGTCATTCTTTGCATTTCATCCAAGAAATGCAAACTTCCAATATCCCCCTTTCACACTCAAAAAGGCTGTTCTCTAGTAAATAAGTTTCAGTAATTAAATTTAAGGACGCATGTAGTAATACATTTCTTAAAATTACTTGTTATAATAAATACGATAATGCCATTAAAATTCATTAATTTTAATGTAAATATTTTCTTAAAACTGAAAATACAGTGTATTTTCGGACACTATATTTTTTTAATTATTGTTGTCCTTACAGATTTATTTTTGATGGGTAAAATGAATAATAATAAAGAAAACAAATATGATTTACAAAAAAAGAGTAACTTTTTTAATAATGTTTAGTGTTTATGAATTAAAAATCTGTTTTGGGTAGTTTAAAGTATTTAAAGAGGTTCATCTCTTATTAACGAAGGAGTCAGGTAACCTTTTAACCAATAAAGTACATGGAAAAGTGACCTCTGTAAGAATTGCAGTCATTCTTTAACTAATTAACTTTTAATTATAGAATTGAAAACACGTGTTAGGGACGATTTATTTTATCAATCAAAGCTGTTAGAAAAGGTATACACATATATAGTTCTTTTTAATTTATTTTTAAAGATAATACAATTTTTACGAAAGAATTATCCTTGCATGCATTGCGCGCATGATTTTTCCCATTTCAATGGCTGAAACAAGCCAAGATTTTTTTCAATGAGTACAAATATAAAGTGTTTTCAAAATGACCTACAATGAAAAAAATAAAACTTGTAGATCTCGAGAAAAAAAATTTTTTTTTAGAGTAATTCGAAATATCGAGATTTTTTTATACAAAAGTAGCCGTGAATTCTAAACTTCCTTCTTGAGAAACATAATAATAGGTCATTTTGTGCTTCTATACGTTTAATACATCCACCAAACATTTCGTGAAATTCTAGGCAACCGTTTTTCAGAAATCGTGCGCGCAATGATCAGAATCGCTGTTTTGAGAAAATTGGCTTTAAAGATTGAAAAACCCGTTGATCATATAGCAAAAGCTCAAAGTGTTTAGACATAGCTTCTCTTCTAATGTGAATTTTTGTATGGGGTTTGATTTTAAATGTTCCCAAAGAATCATATTTAATTACAAGCTATTTAAAAAAAAATCGATTTTTGTACGCTTCAAAGGTTACCTGACCCCTTAACGAATTTTCCACATAACGAACTTTTTTTCGGGAGTTAGCGACTTCGTTAAATAGAGGTCCGACTGTATAGTTAAATCTAAACGCCCCCCCCCCCCCTAAACTCACAAACACACCTTTTTTATTTATCGTAAACGTCCTTAATTATGGAATTTACAGAGGAATGGTTAACCAAAAACGTTTTACAGTTGATGTAGCTCCCCGATCAAAAGTACAGATGCCAAATTTCCCGATTTTCAGGGCATTTTGGAACTGTCGCACGGGTAATTATATACAATAAAAGGAAAGTAACCATACATGTTCTTAGGAATTTGGAGCAAAATCACAATAAAATTCTAATACGTTTTATTAAATAATAATAATTTTACATGATGAAAAGTAACGTTTTTCAACTGATAGTAATGTTTAGAAATTAGTTTCTATTTTGTTTTAATGAAGATAGTTCAAATATTTTATTCGAGAAAAATTTCAAAACTTTCGATTTCGAGAAGAATTCACCTAATGCAACCGTATTTTGATTATTATGGTGACAGAGGGTTTAACGTTTTCAATTTCTTTTTAAATTTTTGTTTTGTTTATAACTATTTATTTTTCCTGTATACATAAGTCTCTTGTGGTTTGCACACCGAAAACATGTGATCCTTCATACAGCGTGTTTCAAATTGATGTGAATGATTCAAGCTAATTATATTTTATTCAGGAATTGTTTTAAGAAATAATAATAATAAGCAATTTAGTTTAACTTCATGTTAATTTTGAATTCAACATAAAATTAAAATCTGTCTTTTCGGTGTCAGATTTAAGTTTAGAGCCAAAGTGCGGCGTATTATAGTTATTTTGACCTTAACATGTTAAGCGCCACGTCGGTCACCGGTGACTGACACTGAACTTTCCGTTTAGAACGCAGCATTCACCGATGACTGACGGTCTAAAATATGACATAAGACTAAATATATATATATTGTTTTAAGTAATTACTGAAATTTGATTTAAAATTTACTTACCTTTTCTTTATTGCAGGATTATACTTTCTTAAAAATTACTTTAAACATTGTAAATTTTTCAGCTTCAGTATCAGTAACGGTGGCACTCAACGTGTTAATGTTCCTAATGGTCTTGTCCTGATGATCCTATTTTAATGAATCAGTTACTTTTACACCGTATCACTCAATGCGACATTACATGAATATTGCCCATAAGAAAATCGTTTTAAGTGTATAGTTTTAATACGTGACGTAATTTTCACCTTAAATGCGTTTATCGTGTAATAATTTAATTTTTTTTTCTTATTTCTTTTACTATTCAAAGGTAAATTTAAGTTTTATGATATAATTTTCCCTATATCCTGCCTTTAACACGTGATCATTTAATTATTATTTTAATGCTTCGTTTTGTTTTTAATAGTCCCGTTTAAATTTATATTTTATTTGAGTTTCAGCCAATGCTACCTCTACTTCTATGTCTGCTGTGAGTTATATGATGACTTACTTATTCGTAAGATTCCAAAATACTCATAATAACTCTTAATTTTTTTAAATTTAAATATTAAAAAGTAATGTTATTGAAATATTGAGTTGTTTTAAATTTTGATAGCATTTCTCTAATAGCCGCATATTTATTTTTCTGGCTACGAATGAAAGAAAGGAAAGAGTATGTGATGTCATTTTCACATTATGGAATTAATTTTCTTATTAGCCCCCGGTACGGCATGCTATTTATTTCTCCCAGCTTATTTTGTGTCCAAAAAATAACGTCACCTTATAGAAGCCAACCGTAAAACAAAGCAGTGCGATTAAATACTCTATAGCAATTTTTTAAACTTCTAAGCATCGCACATTTTCAACTTTCATACCGTCGTATTGGGAAAAAAAAAGTTCGTTTAAATGCATTTTGTTTGAAAACTGCATCTCCATTTATTTTTGAAATATTAATTTTTTTGTAGTTTTTAGAGCCATTTGCGTAATATTGGCAACGGAAGTACTCCATTTCTCTAGAAAGTAAAGGAAAAATAGTTCTAAAATAGTAATTATATATTTTTGTTGTCATTTTCTCATAACAACAAAAGGAAAATGTAATTAAAATACGTGCTATTTTGAAAAAAATATAAACAAAGGATTTCTGTTAAAACAATGGAGCTATTATAAACTATATTTAATTTTAAGTATCTATGAATCATTAGATAGCCGTTTTTTTTTTGTCGATTTTCTTGAATGACGGCATCTTTTTGCTGCATTTGTGCATTATTTCGTGACAGTGATGTGTTATGCCTGCTTTACTGTAGATGTTTAAGAGTGGATCGTAAATGTGGAATTCTTAAGCGGATGCGAATGACGTCATTTTACATAAAATAAAACGTGTGCTTTAAGTCTTAAAATTGAAATATGTTTTGTACTGCAGTAGAGTTCCGCTTAACCGAGTTATTTTCTTCTGATGTACTGGTGGCTTCTGTTATTATGAAACAGCCATTATAATTGAAGCGTTAGGTGAAGATCAAAGAGCAGTCGTAAAAGGTTAGAACTTTGATTTTCTGGTCAGAATGGAAAAAAATGGCCATCATATTATAAAAAAAATCCCATTTCTGATTTTTCTATTCTGACCAGAAAATCAGAGTTCTAACTTTTTACGACTGCTCTTTCATCTTCACCTAACGCTTCATTTATAATGGCTGTTTCATAATAATAGAAGTCATCAGTCTATCAGAAGAAAATGTAGTAATGGAAATTCCGGGGCGACATTAAATTCTGAAAAACAGAATTCCTGTTCTCTAGTCATTTATTCTGTTTCTTCTTCAGTCTCATTTTCTTCTCTTATAAAAATGAAAAGAAAACCACGGAGGAAATTTTATTCACTTTGCATTCAGTTGGGCAATTATTATTTCATATATTCGTTTCAGATAACCGAATGGCTTCAAAGGCCTCATAAGAACTCATAAAACATCTAAATGTAAAATATTAAAAGAGTAATATTATTGAAATATTAATTTTCTTTCAATTTTAATGGTATTTCTCTAATAACGGCAACAAAATTTTCTTTGTGTTGTAGATAAGAGACAGAGAAAAGGGTAAATGATGTCATTTTCGCTATATTGATGTCATTTTCGCTGTATTGGTGTCATTTTCTATTTAAAATTGGGAAGAAAACCCCCCTTTTTACGTCTATGAAATTTGACGATGACAGACGAATTTTTGTTTTTAATCTAAACAAATTCCTGACAATCGAAATCGTAAAAAAAGTTTTATTTTTTTTTTAATTTTCTGAAAAACATAATTTAATGACAATATTGTCTTCAATATCGATTGAAATACAATGACAAAAAAAATAAAGAAAAATAATCAGAATAATCATAAGAAATAATCGCTTTCCTTTACTCTTTTTTTTTTTCCCAAAAAGGAAATTACTTACTTACCATCATTACAGAAATGTCTTTAAAAATCGAAAAAATTAATAATTTCGAAAACTAATTCAAATATAAATTTATAATATCACTTTTGATATCCGTGGATAAATACGGAAAATTGGTGTAATTTCAAAGCCAGACTTTTCATATTTTAAAAGGAATAGCTGTGAAATACAATCATTCGTTTAATCAGTTGTCTCATAAATTTGTTTCATTAGAATTATCTATATATACAAAAGCCGTTCTCTGTGTGTATGTCCTTTATACAAATCTTCAATATTTGACCGATTTGCACGAAACTTCATGTACTTACGTTTTAAAACGTGGAAAAGATCACTGTCTACTTAAAAAAATTATCAGACCACTGTTTATCCCTTTTTTCTACCACTTCCATAATTTCATTATAGAAATATCTCTTTTTAAATCTTTTTTAATTCAAACGTTTCTTTCCCGTTGCCACACCCTAAAAAATGACACAATAATGTGAAAAAAATAAGGATAACGCGTGCATTTTGTTTCTATTTGCCAATAAAAATTCAGATTTTCTTGCTATATTTTTGCGTGTTTGATATTGACGTCATTCTAAACAGAAAATTTACATTTTTTTGCATATAAAATAAAAACTTCAACTATAAGAGCGGGAAAATAACGTAGCACCTCAATTTTAATGTTTTTTTTAAAAAAATTAATACAAACAGTCAAATTTCATGAAAACAATTTAAGAAAAAGAAAAAAAGGCTAGATATGACGTCATATTCTATCAAATCTTCTCAACGCGTAATCAAATTCATTGTAAACATAAGGCTCCTATATTTTGCTTACTACTTCGATTGTATACTACAACCATATCTCATAGCTATACGTTATCGCTAAGTGTTGTATTGGTTTAGATTCAGTGCTAACATTTTCTGTGATTTATAGCAAAAAGAGAGCGGTTACTTACATTTTCAAAAAAAAATTCTTGACAGATGTCTTGATTTAAAATTTATGGACAATGACATCATTTCATCTAATCATTGTAGATTTAATTTCAATAAAATTTCAAATTTTCCAAATAAAATTTTAGTAACTACTACCTCATTTGGATGTATTTTTTTGCATTTCCCCCCGTATTGGGGAAGATATTGTATACTTCTGTTATGCGCGCCAAAGAAAACATGTATTTTAATTTTAAAAGTTAAAATAATTACCACAATGCGTCAAAAGAACATCCCTTTTCTGAATTTAAATTTCGCGAGTTCCAAAATTAAAACTGAAAATGTGAGTTTTTTCATAAACGTCAAGTTAAGGCTGTTCATAAAGTTAAGGCTGTTCTCAAATCCAAAGGAGCTATTTTCTGACATATTTTTTAATTAATTTTTGTTCGGAAACGCATGAAATCGACAGGAGCTCTTATTTAGAAACTATGTAATCGAAAGATAGTTTCCATATGTTGGTAAAGGTATAAGATCTTTCAGTTGGTGTTTTGAACTGAATTTCGGACGCAACAGTGCAATAAAGGATAAAAACCAGCCGTCACGCAACCACAATTGCTCATAATTCCATAAGTAATTTATTTATGAAAAAAGGAAAAACTCATTTCAATTCCAAATCGCTTTAATAGTCAGGCCTACAAATTTTAAGCCTTTACGTTTAATGAGTCGGAAAATGTGTCAGAAAGTTTCGCGTTGTTGAGCAGGGAACTGGAAAAGCACCTTAAGCATTATTGCAGGTTAGTATTTTGTAATTAAGTTGCATGCCAGATAGTCGCTTAAAACATAAGTCATTCTATATTGTTTTAAACAAAGGTGCATACCATAATAGGTGTCAGGCACACTCATTAAAAGAAAAATACCCTAGCGCACAGCCCCATTACTGAAGATAAACCCGTCAATATACTTAGCGATAAAAATAGTTCTGCATTTTTCATTCAGCTAATGAGACTAATCCTTCATATTTGGGTTCACATGATTATATAACTTTCCCCTATAATTCTATGACTAAACAACGGAAAACAATATGTTACGCACTAAAATCTTCCCTAAAAACTAATAGTGCAGGTCGCATGGAAATCCGTTCTGAAGAATTCAAGTTATATGCACCCAGAACGAAATTCCCATTTGAATTTTATATACTTATCAGGTTATTTTCAGTAGTTTGATTTGATATCTGTTAAATTCGTGTTTATTTTATTTTATTTTTGCGTTTTAATTTTGTTTGCCAATTTAGTTATTGAATATTACGTGAAAGCAAACAAATTCTGAATTATTTACAATGTTTTTGAACAATTGAGTTAATCTTTCGTATTTGGGTTGCAAGCATATTTAAAAAATATGCATGCTTAAAAATTATTTTAAAACCCATACAAAATTCCTAAATCGAGACAAACATTACAAACAAATATTACTGAAAGTACTTTTGTTTTCTATAATACGTTGGAACAAACGAATGTACAATGTTTAGACGTTAAACTGCAGCAAAAGGGAAATTTGGTGTGTTAGGTTGTTGCCACCGAAAATATGATACCAGCGTTACTCATAGACATGTCTTTTCTTTATACTATTACATTAAGTGTAAACAGGTTCATCTTTCGTAATCGGGTTGCACTCAACTTTAAAAATATCCATGCTTAAAAGTTACTTTAAAATCCATTAAAATCAGAAAACTGAGGTACAATTTTCAAAAAATTTCATTTGAGAGAACTTTTTTCAATTCGACATTGTAAAAAATGAAATTGTGTGATGTTTAAAAGTTAGAAAAATTGCAGTAAAGGCACATTTTATGGGTTACAATTTATGGGCACTGACATAGTGTTTTTACTTTATAATGTAGATAATACCATACAAACGAGAATTTCACTAAGTGCTGCGCGATTTGGAGGAATTTTTTTTTTCGTATTGTCAGGAAAATCACATATTTTTCTCTTATACCCGCCAAAGAAAACGTGCATTCTGTTATTAAAGCTTAGGAATTTTACTATGGTTGCAAGGCAATAACGCCATGTTTTTTTATTGTCTTTATAACGATTTGTGGATGGGAATGCACAAATTTCAGTTATTGTGATTGCCGTATTATTTCGTTTTAATTTATTTTACCTGGAAGGCTTCTTATAATTGACACGGGCGAAGCCGGGTAGTTCTGCTAGTATATATATATATGTGTGTGTGTGTGTGTAGGCTAGATATTTTTCGAACTCAAACTATTTTTTTAAATGAAATGATAAGAAACCTTTCAAATGAGTCCAACATCACATTTTTTTCCTTATAGTTGTTGGTTTCTTTGTACAATTATGTAGTTCACAACGACATGGTGATCCATTTTCTCAAAAGTGAAAAAATTTGAAAATTCATTATAGATAATTTTTTTTAAATGAAACATTCAAGATTAAGCCAGAGTAATGTATGGTTCTTTCACAGTAATGTAATATTGAAACAAAAGCAATAGCACACATATAAGGTGTTTCAAAATTATATGTCAGAAATGTAAAGGGAGATAGAGGGGACCTTAGTATAAGCAGGTGCGGAAATTCAGTGTTGAGAGGGTAGAAGGCGCTGTTATGTTCAGTAGCCTAAAGCATTTCGCTGGTTTGAATCGTTATTCTCCGTACGGATTTCGAGCAACATGCGTCGTTACACCAATGCGGAGCTTGCTGGCATGAATTTCATGTATGAGGCTGCGCAGGAAAATGGGCGGCTGTTCAAAGGATGTACAGGAAACGATTTCTAAGTGGGAATGGGCCGGATCGCCGAACATTGGAACTTTATTACTAGGCTTAATAAATAGTCCTAGTGGTTAAGCCTAATGGGAAAATTCTTTATTTGGGGATTTTAAAGTAACATTAAATAAATTTCAGAAAGTTGAAAAGTATCCTTTACCTAAGATAAAAGATATGTTAGCTACATTAGGCGGTGGTAGTGTACATTTTACAAAAAATGATTTAAATCAAGCATATCTTCAGTTACCTGTAGATGAAAAATCACAAGAATTATTGACCATTAATGCACCAAAAGGATTATTCCAATTCCTTAAGTTACCCATGGGTCTTACTAGTTCTCCTGCAATATGGCAAAGAAAAATTGAGCACATTTTAAGTGGAATTGAGGAAGTTACAATTTTTATAGATGATATTGGGGTTACGGGTAAAACAGATGAAATTCATTTACAAAGATTTAAGCAAGTATTAGAAACGTTAAGGGATTATAACATTAGGATAAATAACGAAAATTCATTCTTTATGGCAGATGAGATTACTTATTGTGGTTATAAAGTTGATAAACATGGTATTCATAAAACACAAGATAAAATTGCGGCAGTTTTAAATGCTCCAAGGCCAGTAAATGTATCTCAGGTTAAAGCTTTTCTAGGCTTAGTTACATATTATGCTAAGTTTGTACCAAACTTATCTACTATTGCAAATCCTTTAAATAATTTTATTAAGAAGAATGTTAAGTTTAATTGGTCTTAAAAGTGTGAACAAGCATTTAAAAGTATAAAAACAGAAATTACTTTTGACAGGGTTCTTACTCACTTTAATCCTAAGTTACCATTAGTTTTAGTTACTGATGCTTTTTCTTATGATATCTCTTCAGTTCTTTCGCATATGATGCCAGATAACACTGAAAAGCCTATTGTGTTTCTATCCAGAACTTTGAATAATGCAGAAAAACGGAATAGTCAAGTTGATAAAGAGGCATTAGCGATTATATTTAGTGTGAAGAATTTTTTTCAATATTTGTATGGCAACAGGTTTACCTTATTTACTGACGGTAAACCTTTAGTGTCTACTTTTTCTCCTTCTAAAAGTATTCCTGTTTTATCGGCTGCTAGAATGCAACGATATGCAATTTATTTACAAACGTTTCAATATGATATCCGTTATAAGAAAACTACTGAACACGGAAATGTTGATGCTCTTTCACGACTTTAGCTCGTAGTTTTGTATGCTGGCCAGGTGTAGACCAAGATATTGAAGGTCTTGCACAAAATTGCAGTACTTGTGTAAATTTGAAAAATAATCCTCTAAAAGTTAATATATATCATTGGGAATGGCCTACAGCTCCATGGCAAAGAATTCATATTGATTATTTTGGTCCTGTTATGGGAAAAATGCTTCTTTAAGTGGCTGATGCTCATAGCAAATGGCCAGAAGTTTTCATTATTCCTAGTACAACTTCAGAAAATACAATTACTTGTCTTTCTTCACTTTTTGCATGATACGGTTTTCCAATTTCCTTAGTATCAGATAATGCTAAACAGTTTACATCTGAAGAATTTGAGACGTTATTGAAAAATCATGGTGTAAAACATAAGTTCAGTGCTCCATACCATCCAGCTACAAATGAAAGGCGGAGAGATATATGCAAATTCTCAAACGTGGATTTCGCCTTAGCTTCCGAGACTATTGCTTTGCAAATGAAATTAAATAGCTTCCTTTTGCAATATAGGAAGATGCCTCATGTTAAAACGGGGAGAGTCTTGCATCTCTATTTCTTAAACGTCATATAAGAACAAAAATAGATTTGATAGTGCCAAATGTTACAAATTTCGTTCATGATAAACAAGATGAAAAAAAGTCCAAAGTTAAAATAAAAGAATTTGAAATTAACCAGAAAGTAGCTGTAAGAAATTATACTCCAGAAGCCCAGTGGAAAATTGGTCGAGTAATAACAAGAGAGGGAAAATTAAATTATAGAGTTCAAGTTGGTTCGAATATTTGGAAAAGGCATGTTAATCAAATAACAAATGTAGGTTCAAAGATTTTGTTAGTTAATGATCCAAATTCTGAAGAAAGTGATACAGGAAATTTCAGAAGTGAAAATGCAATTGTGAAACAAGGTGATTTTCCACCATTACACCTAGTATCACAGATCTGCAATCAGTTGATTCTCATGAGCCAAATACTCCAGGTCCTACACCAACTGACTTTCATGATCCTGATTCTTCAAGTCCTAAATCAAGTGACTCTGAGTTAATACTTTCACAGCCTTCTGTTTCCACTAGTTTAATAGTTGATGCAGCTGAACTTGTAAAAACTAATTCTTCTTCTTCTCCATAGGCAATGAGAAGATTCGGTAGGCACAGAAGAGCTCCTGACCGTCTCAAATATTAAGTGGGGGAGAGCTGCCATGTTTTGTTTCCATTTATAAGATATAGATGGCAGCACCAAAGTTTCTTCCCACAGAAATAAATATCAGAGAATTGTTCTTTTCTAGTCTTGTGTCATGTTTAACGTCTTGTAAGTGATATAATTGTTTGTGAAATGAATAGTAAATGTTTATATGTGTACGAGCTGCCTCATCAATTAAGAGTTGTGTTAATTATTATTAATTACTTACTAAATATATTATAGAAAAAAATTGCATTATATTTAAAAAATGTTTCAAATTAATGTCTCATTTTTAAACAACTTCTTACATAGAAATAACTGTTAAATGAAAATTTAAATTCAATCTCACCAAATGTGAAGTTTGAATATCAAATAAAAATACTTCATAAATACTTTATAAGAATACTTCAAAGGATTCTCATATTTTCCTCCCTTAACAAGCAAATCTAATCGACACGTTAAGGCTGTTCTCAAATCCAAAGGGTCAACTTTGTGACATAAGTTTTAATTCGTTTTTGTTCGGAAACGCTTGAAACTAGAAGGTGATGTTATTCAGAAACTATGTCATCGAACTGTTTTTTCCTTTTTCTTGTAAACGCAATAGATCTTTTAGAAAATATTGCCAAAGTTGGCATTTTGAACCGAACTTCCGAACGAAAGAAGAAAATCCAGTCAATAAGAGGAGAAAAATGCCGTGTCACGCGATCAAAATCACTTATAACTCCATAGTTAATGGAATTATCCAAAAATGGAAAAAACAGCTTGATTCCAATTCTTGTATGGTCAGGCTTTCCAATTTTATATCTTTCCGTTAAAAAATGAATTTGTAAATGTGTCAAAACGTTTTCGCTTGTTGAGCAGATCAATTGAGAACAGCCTTAACGAAATGTGTTTATTAAATATATATATGAAACTCGCAGAAATTACTATTTGTATACCGAAGAATCGAATAACGTTTTTCATTTTCCTACAAAAAGTGTACATCTTTAACTATAATCCATACCTTCGTCAAACAATCTTTCGTGGTTGACGTTATCCTGAAAATCAGCTTGAATTACAAATTTCACACCGTTATCTGAAAGATAGAATGCCGTCAACCGGGGTTACTTTGGTTCATCCCATACAAAAAAGTTTTATTCTTTGTATTGAACAAACAATACAAGATAATTAAGTGTTTTTGCCCTTGAAAAATATTTTAGAACCTACTATAGGGTATTTAAGTAGTTTGGGGGTAATTAAAATTTTTTTAGAGGCAACACTGGATGTGTTTGTAAACAACTGCTTTCGTGTGTAGATTTTAACTTCCCAATCTTTCTATAGTGAAACAATCTGGATAAGAGATACAAATAAGGTAAGTTTCAAAATATTATCTTTAGTAACCTGTAACCCATGTGGGATCATAATTTTTCCTTTAGCTTTATATTTTGACAGAAAATGTTTACGTTTTCATAAAGCTAGCATGAAAACTAGTTTTTCGGGGCTTCTTTGTACCAAGATTTTTTTGGTCCGGAAATAGTCCCAGTTACTCAGAAATGCCTTTTATACAAACAAATCCTTTAAATAATGTATTAAGTAATTTTTTTTTTTAAATGTTATTTTAGCAAAATGTTACAGTAATTATTTTTGTTCCAGTTGCTGAGGATAACTTGATGAAAACTGTTTCTCGTGTCCTTAATATTAACATTTGGTTTATTGTGTTTAAATGTTTAAAAAAAAAGACAAAAAAAAAAAAACATTTGTTTATCAAGTTTTCAGTGTTAATTCATTAGCAGATCCTATTGCAATCAATTGCAGATTGATTTCAATATTCCAACATATCAATTGTATTCATTTTTTATGAAAATAAGTGAATGGACCAAAGAAGTCCCCAGCAGGGTCTACTTTATTCCAAAACTTTAAAAATAGTTGAAAAATAAAAAATTGCCTCTTTAAAACCATGCAGTTTGCTTCATTGTTTCCTGTTTATTGATTACAACTCCATTTCAACGTTGAACTAGTACGTTGTGGTCATCACAAAACTTTCTTCTATATAAATCACGTCAATTAAATCCTTTAAATAGTACAAGAAATAACAACGATTTAGCACCAATTCATATCAAAGTATATCTGAATTTGAAGTTGGATGAAAATTCGTGCATTAGTTCTTGAGATAGAGCTATAGCGGAAATTCTGAAAAAATGTAGCATAGCGGCGCCACCTGTTGAGCGATTTACACTAAAAGTAAACAGCACTAAACTATACTAAGGTATACCTGAATCTGAAGTTTGTTGAAATTCCAAGCATTAGTTCTTGAGAAAAAGCTATTGCGGAAATCGCAAAAAATACAGCATAGCAGCGCCACCTGTGGAGCGATTTACACCAAAAATTAAACAGCACTAATTTATACGTCAATTCATGTCAAGGACTAACTAAATCTGAAGTTGATGAAAATCCTTGCAATAGTTCTTGAGATACAGCTCTTATGGAAATCGTGAAAAATACAGCACAGCAGCGCCACCTGTTGGGCGATTTACACCAAAAATTAAACGGCACTAATTTATATCAGGGACTAACTGAATCTGAAGTTTGATGAAAATTCGTGCATTTTTTTCTTGAGTTAGAGCTATTGCGATAATCATGAACAATGCAGCATACCAGCGCCACCTGTTGGGCGATTTTCACAAAAAAGTAATCAGCACCAAACTATATCTTGGACTAACTGAATCTGAAGTTTTATCAAAATCCGTGCAGTAGTTCTTGAGATATAGCTATTGCAGAAATCGTGAAAAATGCCACATAGCAGCGCCACCTGTTGGGCGATTTTCACCAAAAACTAATCAGGTCCAGTTTATATCAAGGTCTAACTAAATAATAAGTTTTGTGAAATTCCGTGCATTATTTCTTGAGATAGAGCGCCCACAAAATTTTTGTCACATACAGACTCACAGACAGAGTGACAGAGTGACAGACAGACTCACAGACAGACATTTTCTAAAAACCATCAAATCGTGTTCTGGGCATTCTAAAACTTATAAATCCGTTGAAAACCGGAAGTCGAAAATTTTCACGAATCCAATACTTTCTTCTTGTAAAGATAGAAGAAAGTAAAAATCATATATAATATTTTTACTTTCTTCCATCTTTACAAGAAGAAAGAATTGGATTCGGGAAAATTTAAGACTTCCGGTTTTCGACGGATTTACACGTTTTAGAATGCCCAGAACACGATTTGATGGTTTTTAGAAAATGTCTGTCTGTGAGTCTGTCTGTCATTCTGTCACTCTGTCACTCTGTCTGTGAGTCTGTATGTGACAAAAATTTTGTGGGCGCTCTATCTCAAGAACTAATGCACAGAATTTCACAAAACTTATTATTTAGTTATACCTTGATATAAACTAGACCTGATTAGTTTTTGGTGAAAATCTCCCAACAGGTGGCGCTGCTATGCGGCATTTTTCACGATTGCTGCAATAGCTATATCTCAAGAACTACTGCACGGATTTTCATAAAACTTCAGATTCAGTTAGTCCAGGATATAGTTTGGTGTTGATTACTTTTTTGTGAAAATCGCCCAACAGGTGGCGCTGCTATGCTGCATTATTCATGATTATCGCAATAGCTCTAACTCAAGAAAAAATGCACGAATTTTCATCAAACTTCAGATTTCGTTAGTCCTTGATATAAATTAGTGCTGTTTAATTTTTGGTGTAAATCGCCCAACAGGTGGCGCTGCTATGCTGTATTTTTTGCGATTTCCGCAATAGCTTTATCTCAAGAACTAACGCTTAGATTTTCAACAAACTTCAGATTCAGGTATACCTTGATATCATTTAGTGCTGTTTATTTTTAGTGTAAATCGCTCAACAGGTGGCGCTGCTATGCTACATTTTTCAGAATTTCCGCTGTAGCTCTATCTCAAGAACTAATGCACGAATTTTCATCAAACTTCAAATTCAGATATACTTTGATATGAATTGGTGCTAAATTCATGTAATTTCTTGTACTATTTAAATGATTTAATTGACGTGATTTATATAGAAGAAAGTTTTGTGATGGCCACAACATACTAGTTTAAAGATGGAAATGTGAGTGAAACCAGGAAAAAGTGGCCCAAAGTACGTTGACGGTGTTTTTATTATAGGAAAAGAGGAAACACCGCTCCACTAATTTATATCAGAATAACAGGGTAATTATATTTACTTACGAATAAAAGTGACTTCGTAAATTTGAGCATACAGCCTCAGCATGAGCAGAATTCATGATGAAAAATAGATATAATGATGAATAAAGTTATTTTCATATAAAGAGGTATTATAACTCGTGTGCAATAGAAGACGAAAAAATTCGCAAACTTCAAGTTAATTCTGGTCGATTAGAAAGAGAAGAACATATTCTCTTCGTGTTAGATCTCCAAATTAAAAAATAAAATAAACGATCCAATTTAAAAATATCTTCTGTCACAAACAAAAATCGAACTAAAAACAAATTCATAGATCCTCTTGTTCATTCATCCTCTTTCGATTGATACCATATCAACAGATCGCCAGGGATGCAGAATATGTCCGATCCGGCGATCTAGGATCGGGGGAAATTTTAACCACCTAGGGAAATTTTGCAGAAACATATACAATATCGCATAAGCATTTTATTTTAACAAAGAATTCCACAGTTCCCGAGATAGAAAAATTTCACTACAAATAAAAAGATCTGTATAGCGACCTTCAGAAAATCGATCTCGGAATAATATGTAGCGTATATCAGAGTTGATTCGGCTCCAAATTTTCTGAAAATTTAAAGCATTCGGGTTCCGAAAATTAGAAAAAATCGGTCATCTATCTGAAAATTCGAACATAAAAATACCTCGAATTTTGTCCAAGAATTACGGAAAAAACGCGAAATTCGTTACCAAATCGCAAAATAACCGCAAATTTTGTCAAAAGATCGCAAAAGAACCGCAAATTTCGTCGAAAGATCGTTAAATAAACGCACATTTTGTCAAAAGTTCTCGAAAGAACTGCAAGTTTCGTCAAACGATCGCGAAATTAACGCAAATTTTGTCAAAAGATCGTGAAATAAACGCATATTTCGTCAAGGATCGCAAAAAATACCACAAATTTCATCAACAGATCGCGAAACAACCGCAAATTTCATCAAAAGGTCGCAAAACAACCGCAAATTTCATCAAAAGATCGCGAAATGAACGTAAATTTTCTCAAACGATCGTGAAATCAACGCACGTTTCATCAAAAAATCGCGAAAGAACTGCAACTTTTGTTAAAAGATCGCGAAATAACTGCGAATTTTGTCAAAAGAGCGCAAAATAACTGAATTTTGTCAAAAGATCGCGAAACTGCGAATTTCGTCTAAAGATCGCGAATTTCGTCAAAAGGGATGAAATAACCGCGATTTTCGTCAAAACATGGCGAAATAACAGCGTATTTCGTCAAAGGAACGCGGAAAAAAATCCCGCAAATTTCGTAAAAAGATCGCGAAATGAACGCAAATTTCTTCAAAAGTTCGCGAAACAACCACAAATTTCGTCAAAAGATCGCGAAACAACCGCGCATTTCATCAAAATAGTTGAAATAACAGCAAATTTCGTTAAAAGATCGCAAATTTCGTCAAAAAATCCTGAAAGAACCGCAAATTTCCTCGAACGATCGCAAAACAACAGTGAATTTCCTCAAAATCGGGCGAAGTAACCGCAAAAGATCGCTAGAAAACGCAAAATTCGTCAATGGGCCGAGAAAAAAACATAGTAAGTGCTGGGAATGGATCCCCCCCCTTTCCCCAATTCTTTTGCAACCTTTCAGAAAATTTGCTGTGAATTTCAGAATTTTTTTTTTTTTCACTCAGAATCACCCTCGCCATATATACTCTCACATAAGTTGAGAAATATTGGAAAAATAATTTTTCTGTACCTTACGGTAATACAGCATTTACCTATAACATACCGTAAAATTTTGGGTAAATTTTCATGTGAATTGGGGGAAATGTTGGGAGTAGAAACATTTTCTGCACCCCTGCAGATCGCTACCGGCAATACCATGCATATTCTGCAATAATCACAAATTTTCATTTAACCTGTTAAGTGAGTAATTATTAAAAAATATATATTACTGGATGCACATTTGAACTTGTGCATGACGTATATATATGTCAAACTTGCTTAACAGGTAAAAATAAATTTCTAACATTAAAATAGAAAAACACGATTTCTGTTCTCTTTCATTCAGATCAAAATAACACTAAAATGACTTGAAAAGAAATAAGTAATTTTCAAGGGGGAAAAAAGTTCTTTTAATTTTTTTCTATACATGAATAGATAAAATTTTCAGGTTTCAGAAAGAATGAGTCGGAGACCACCTGATTTCGAAGACTGGAATAAAACTAGAAGTCTCATAGTCTCATCTCCACTGTTTAACAGCTTCTTAGCAGAATTCAAAATGGCAATTTAGAACGCCGCACAGTGGGGGAAAAAGCCTTCAAATCTGGCAAAAAATCGAAAAAATGAAAATTTGAACTGCCGACATACGTCACTTTAATAGAGCAGATGTCAGTAGACATCGGCCTAGTATATTAAAAAGTGTGCAACGTTATCTTGGTCATCATTAAAGTAAGAAGTTAAACTGCATATCGGAAGATGATAATACATGAAAACAAAATTCAATAATTTTGTTTCAACATTCGTTTGTTAATTACGCTGTAATAATTTAAAAATAATATTTTTTGACTATGAAACCTTCAACTTCAGGTATGTAACAAAAATACATTAACTTTTAATTTGTTTTTAATATGATTTTTATAGATAAAGTGACACTTAGAATATATAGTTGTGAAATTTATAAAAAAAATTTAACAGTGTCTACAAACATTGAAGGATTTAGTTATGAGTTAAAGCAGGTTAAGTGTAAACTATAATTTTTTCTACAAGGTTTGAGTTTTAGGATGGTAAATATTTTAGAAAAATTTACTCCTTTTTAGCTCACAGGCTATCAAAGCCTGAGAGCTAATGTGCCCGCCCGTTCTGTATGTATGTACGTTCGTACGTACGTACGTATGTATGTATGTATGTATGTACGTAACGCGATAACTCTTGATAGAAACATCCGATTTGCTTCAAAATTTTTTTCTATGTTCTTTGTGATAAGGCGCTTCCCTGATTAGTTTTGGGAGTTCATTGTTAAGGATAAAGGGGGAAAAACGGGGTTAGTCCAACCCCTTAATTCAGATAAATGGGTTTTTCATGCAGAATCATTCGATTTGCTCCGAATTTGATATACCGGTTTATTATGTTAAGGAACTTCCCTGATTAGTTTTGGGGGTTCATTGGTTAAGGATAAAGGGGGAAAAGAGGGGTTAGTCCACCCCTTTTAATTCAGATAAATGGGTTTTTCATGCAGAATGATTCGATTTGCTCCGAATTTGGTATACCGGTTTATTATGTTAAGGAACTTCCCTGATTAGTTTTGGAGGTTCATTGGTTAAGGATAAAGGGGGAAAAGGGGGGTTAGTCCACCCCCTTAATTCAGATAAATGGGTTTTTCATGCAGAATCATTCGATTTGCTCCGAATTTGGTATACCGGTTTATTATGTTAAGGAACTTCCCTGATTAGTTTTGAGGGTTCATTGGTTAAGGATAAAGAAGGAAAAGGGGGGTTAGTCCACCCCTCTTAATTCAGATAAATGGGATTTTCATGCAGAATCATTCGATTTGCTCCGTATTTGGTATACCGGTTTATTATGTTAAGGAACTTCCCTGATTAGTTTTGAGGGTTCATTGGTTAAGGATAAAGGGGAAAAAGGGGGGTTAGTCCACCCCTTTTAATTCAGATAAATGGGTTTTTCATGCAGAATGATTCGATTTACTCCGAATTTGGTATACCGGTTTATTATGTTAAGGAACTTCCCTGATTAGTTTTGGGGGTTCATTGGTTAAGGATAAAGGGGGAAAAACGGGGTTAGTCCACCCATCTTAATTCAGATAAATGGGATTTTCATGCAGAATCATTCGATTTGCTCCGTATTTGGTATACCGGTTTATTATGTTAAGGAACTTCCCTGATTAGTTTTGGGGTTTCATTGGTTAAGGATAAAGGGGGAAAAACGGGGTTAGTCCACCCCACTTAATTCAGATAAATGGGTTTTTCATGCAGAATCATTCGATTTGCTCCGTATTTGGTATACCGGTTTATTATGTTAAGGAACTTCCCTGATTAGTTTTGGGCGTTCATTGGTTAAGAACAAAGAGGGAAAAGGGGGGCTAGTTCACCCCCTTAATTCAGATAAATGGGTTTTTCATGCAGAATCATTCGATTTGCTCCGAATTTGGTATACCTGTTTATTATGTTAAGGAACTTCCCTGATTAGTTTTGGGAGTTCATTGGTTAAGGATAAAGGGGGGAAAGGGAGGTTAGCCCGCCCCTCTTAAATTAGATAAATGGGTTTTTTATGCAGAATGATTCGATTTGCTCCGAAGTTGGTATACCGGTTTATTATGTTAAGGAACTTCCCTGATTAATTTTGGGGGTTCATTGGTTAAGGATAAAGGGGGAAGGAGGGCTAGTCCACCCCCCCTTAATTTATATAAACGGGTTTTTCATGCAGAATTATTCGCTTTGCTCCAAATTTGGTATACCGGTTTATTATGTTAAGGAACATCCCTGATTAGTTTTGGGGGTTCATTGGTTAAGGATAAAGGGGGAAAAGAGGGGTTAGTCCACCCCTTTTAATTCAGATAAATGGTTTTTTCATGCAGAATGATTCGATTTGCTCCGAATTTGGTATACCGGTTTATTATGTTAAGGAACTTCCCTGATTAGTTTTGGAGGTTCATTGGTTAAGGATAAAGGGGGAAAAGGGGTGTTAGTCCACCCCCTTAATTCAGATAAATGGGTTGTTCATGCAGAATCATTCGATTTGTACCGAATTTAGTATACCGGTTTATTATGTTAAGGAACTTCCTTGATTTGTTTTGGGAGTTCATTGGTCAAGGATAAAGGGGGAAAAACGGGGTTAGTCCACCCCTCTTAATTCAGATAAATGGGTTTTTCATGCAGAATCATTCGATTTGCTCCGTATTTGGTATACCGGTTTATTATGTTAAGGAACTTCCCTGATTAGTTTTGGGGGTTCATTGGTTAAGGATAAAGGGGGAAAAGGGGGGGTTAGTCCACCCCTTTTAATTCAGATAAATGGGTTTTTCATGCAGAATGATTCGATTTGCTCCGAATTTGGTATACCGGTTTATTATGTTAAGGAACTTCCCTGGTTAGTTTTGAGGGTTCATTGGTTAAGGATAAAGAAGGAAAAGGGGGGTTAGTCCACCCCTTTTAATTCAGATAAATGGGTTTTTCATGCAGAATGATTCGATTTACTCCGAATTTGGTATACCGGTTTATTATGTTAAGGAACTTCCCTGATTAGTTTTGGGGGTTCATTGGTTAAGGATAAAGGGGGAAAAACGGGGTTAGTCCACCCCTCTTAATTCAGATAAATGGGATTTTCATGCAGAATCATTCGATTTGCTCCGTATTTGGTATACCGGTTTATTATGTTAAGGAACTTCCCTGATTAGTTTTGGGGGTTCATTGGTTAAGGATAAAGGGGGAAAAGGGGGGTTAGTCCACCCCCTTAATTCAGATAAATAGGTTTTTCATGCAGAATCATTCGATTTGCTCCGAATTTGGTATACCGGTTTATTATGTTAAGGAACTTCCCAGATTAGTTTTGAGGGTTCATTGGTTAAGGATAAAGGGGGAAAAGGGGGGTTAGTCCACCCCTTTTAATTCAGATAAATGGGTTTTTCATGCAGAATGATTCGATTTACTCCGAATTTGGTATACCGGTTTATTATGTTAAGGAACTTCCCTGATTAGTTTTGGGGGTTCATTGGTTAAGGATAAAGGGGGAAAAACGGGGTTAGTCCACCCCTCTTAATTCAGATAAATGGGATTTTCATGCAGAATCATTCGATTTGCTCCGTATTTGGTATACCGGTTTATTATGTTATGGAACTTCCCTGATTAGTTTTGGGGTTTCATTGGTTAAGGATAAAGGGGGAAAAACGGGGTTAGTCCATCCCACTTAATTCAGATAAATGGGTTTTTCATGCAGAATCATTCGATTTGCTCCGTATTTGGTATACCGGTTTATTATGTTAAGGAACTTCCCTGATTAGTTTTGGGCGTTCATTGGTTAAGAACAAAGAGGGAAAAGGGGGGCTAGTTCACCCCCTTAATTCAGATAAATGGGTTTTTCATGCAGAATCATTCGATTTGCTCCGTATTTGGTATACCGGTTTATTATGTTAAGGAACTTTCCTGATTAGTTTTGGGGGTTCATTGGTTAAGGATAAAGAGGGAAGGGGGGCTAGTCCACCCCCCTTAATTTATATAAACGGGTTTTTCATGCAGAATTATTCGCTTTGCTCCAAATTTGGTATACCGGTTTATTATGTTAAGGAACATCCCTGATTAGTTTTGAGGGTTCATTGGTTAAGGATAAAGGGGGGAAAAGGGGGGGGGGTTAGTCCACCCCTTTAATTCAGATAAATGGGTTTTTCATGCAGAATGATTCGATTTGCTCTGAATTTGGTGTGCCGGTTTATTATGTTAAGGAACTTCCCTGATTAGTTTTGGGGATTCATTGGTTAAGGATAAAGGGGGAAAAGGGAGGTTAGCTCGCCCCTCTTAAATTAGATAAATGTTTTTCATGCAGAATGATTCGATTTGCACCGAAGTTGGTATACCGGTTTATTATGTTTAGGAACTTCCCTGATTAGTTTTGGGGGTTCATTGGTTAAGGATAAAGGGGGAAGCAGGGCTAGTCCAACCCCCTTAATTTATATAAACGGGTTTTTCATGCAGAATTATTCGCTTTGCTCCAAATTTGGTATACCGGTTTATTACGTTAAGGAGCTTCCTTGATTCGTTTTGGGGATTCATTGGTTAAGGATGAACAGGTCCGCCCCCTTAACTTAGATAAATGGGGGGTTTTTTGCAGGATTATTCGATTTGCTCCAAATTTGGTATACCGGTTTATTATGATAAGGAGCTTCCCTGATTAGATTTGGAGGTTCACTGGTTAAGTATAAAGGGGGAAAAGGGGGGCTAGTTCACCCCCTTAATTCAGATAAATGGGTTTTTCATGCAGAATCATTCGATTTGCTCCGAATTTGGTATACCGGTTTATTATGTTAAGGAACTTCCCTGATTAGTTTTGGGGGTTCATTGGTTAAGGATAAAGAGGGAAGGGGGGCTAGTCCACCCCCCTTAATTTATATAAACGGGTTTTTCATGCAGAATTATTCGCTTTGCTCCGAATTTGGTATACCGGTTTATTATGTTAAGGAACATCCCTGATTAGTTTTGAGGGTTCATTGGTTAAGGATAAAGGGGGGAAAAGGGGGGGTTAGTCCACCCCTTTAATTCAAATAAATGGGTTTTTCATGCAGAATGATTCGATTTGCTCTGAATTTGGTGTGCCGGTTTATTATGTTAAGGAACTTCCCTGATTAGTTTTGGGGATTCATTGGTTAAGGATAAAGGGGGAAAATGGAGGTTAGCCCGCCCCTCTTAAATTAAATAAATGGGTTTTTCATGCAGAATGATTCGATTTGCACCGAAGTTGGTATACCGGTTTATTATGTTAAGGAACTTCCCTGATTAGTTTTGGGGGTTCATTGGTTAAGGATAAAGGGGGAAGCAGGGCTAGTCCAACCCCCTTAATTTATATAAACGGGTTTTTCATGCAGAATTATTCGCTTTGCTCCAAATTTGGTATACCGGTTTATTACGTTAAGGAGCTTCCCTGATTCGTTTTGGGGATTCATTGGTTAAGGATAAACAGGTCCACCCCCTTAATTTAGATAAATGGGGGTTTTTTTGCAGGATTATTCGATTTGCTCCAAATTTGGTATACCGGTTTATTATGATAAGGAGCTTCCCTGATTAGATTTGGAGGTTCACTGGTTAAGTATAAAGGGGGAAACGGGGGCTAATTCCCCTTCACTTATTTTTTTGAGGGGCATTATTCTTTAAAATAAGAGTATGATATACAATTAGTGTGAATAGCCTGTGAGCTCAATGCCTTCAGTTTAGCTGGGCACTTTTCTTTTTTATTTAATTGTATAGCCATTTTTATCGTTAATCATCCTCAATTTTTTGTTAGTGTACTTTTATAAACATGATTATATGTTGTTTTTTTAGGGAAATATGATTTTTTGGTAAAAAAGCTCCAGAATCGGATCACTTGAAACTGAAGAATTAAAACAGTTGTGTCTTATATCAAAGTTGGGTTTTGATGGGTCTTCGGGGCATAGCTCAGACAAACTGTGACTCGGAAGCCAGTGATTCAGCAGTATTTATTACATCTCTAGTTCCACTTCGAATTATATCTGAAATAAAAAAGAAAAGTGCCCAGCTAAACTGATGGCATTGAGCTCACAGGCTATTCACACTAATTGTATATTATACTCTTATTTTAAAGAATAATGCCCCTCAAAAAAATAAGTGAATGGGAATTAGCCCACGTTTCCCCCTTTATACTTAACCAGTGAACCTCCAAATCTAATCAGGGAAGCTCCTTATCATAATAAACCGGTATACCAAATTTGGAGCAAATCGAATAATCCTGCAAAAAAAACCCATTTATCTAAATTAAGGGGGTGGATTAGCCCCCCTTTATCCTTAACCAATGAATCCCTAAAACGAATCAGGGAAGCTCCTTAGCATAATAAACCGGTATACCAAATTTGGAGCAAAGCTAATGATTCTGCATGAAAAACCCATTTATCTGAATTAAGGGGTGGACTAACCCCCCTTTATCCTTAACCAATGAACCCCCAAAACTAATCAGGGAAGTTCCTTAACATAATAAACCGGTATACCAAATTCGGAGCAAATCGAATGATTCTGCATGAAAAACCCATTTATCTGAATTAAGGGTTTGGACTAACCCCGTTTTCCCTCCTTTATCCTTAACCAATGAACTCCCAAAACTAATCAGGGAAGCGCCTTATCAGAATGAACCTAGAAAAAATTTTTGAAGCAAATCGGATGTTTCTATCAAGAGTTATCGCGTTACGTACATACATACATACATACATACATGCAGAACGGGCGGGCACATTAGCTCTCAGGCTTTGATAGCCTGTGAGCTAAAAAGAGTTATATGGGAAAACCAGCGACCTGCATGCTTCCTATGTGGCGCAACGTCAAAACAGTTTAACAAAATTGATAAAATGATATCCAGAGATATAAAAACTGAGAATTTAGAATTTGGCCTACTAGTACTCCATGGATGGATACGTATATTCGAATGTCTTTTGCACATGTCTTTTAAGCTAACCGTTAAAAAATGACAAGCTCGTGAAAAAAGAGAAAAAGAAATCGCATAGCTCAAAATAAAATTATAGTTCAAAAATAATTTAGAAGCCAATGTCTTTTAATTGTGGACAAATCTAGGCCTGGGTTATGTAACTCAAACTATAGCAAGACTGCCAGGCGATTTTTTCAGAATCCAGAATTTTCTGCTCAGATCACAGGAATTGATGTAGATTTGATTAAGGAAAAAAAAAATACACTATCTTGATAGTAATATCCAGTACATATGAAATTCATGCAGAAAACCATAGTGTATTTGCGCATGATACAGCCAGATATTCTGTCTTGAAGTATCAATGATGCAACATGCCCCCGACATTATACAAGTATTTGATTCACGGACCAGAAATTATAAGTTCGGCTCTGTTGCCCATAGGATAGATGACTGAGGAAGCACAAGAAGCTTGGAATGAAGACTTTAAAAGATACAAAGAGTACTACTCGAGAAAGTACAGCCGAGAAAAAAACCAACAGAGATATTTTCAGAAAAGTTCGGATCCAGTGATCATTAGCAAACAAACCAAAGAAAGAAAAATTTTGAACATCTGCTACGAGAAGCCCTACATTTGTTAAAAACTCCATCTCTCAATGCATCTGGTGATCAGGATAGTGACAGTTATGATGACTCAGATGATAGTATGGATTAAATATTCTAATTTTTTTTTTAAACACACTATAAAATCAATACTAACGATGTGTTTCGAATGAATGAACGCTTCTTCCTAGAGCAAAAAGTGTGTGCTACTACTAAGTCATCAGAAGCAGTTTTTCTTTTGCTGCCTTGATAGTCGTACATGCATTTTGCCTGAGAAAGGGGGGATTCACTCCTTCAAAACGAGTCACTGATATTCACTTTAAGTTGTGCTTCAGAATCATTAAAGTTATTAATTGTGTTTGCAACACCAGGTTTTTTTTTTTTTTTGCATTTTTAATGCGATATTATGGATGATTTATAAATATTTAATTTGTATAAAACTATATTAATTTATTTTTTTATTTTTGTAGAGAACATATTCGAAAAAGCTTTGTAAATTAATTAATAAATTACGCTATAGCTTGTGTAAAAGTTTTAAGTTTTACTACGTAAAGTCTATAAAAGAATGTATGATGTGCCTTTTTTGTTCAAAGTAAATTTTATTTATTGCCAACTTTGGAGGCTTCCCGCCCCACTGTGCGCCGTTTTGTTACACGTAGGGACAAATTTTGAAACAGCCTGTGGACCGCAGATTAGCCTTTGGTGATTTATTTATTTCGAAACCGCATCAAAATGCCGTTTCTAAAAATATTGAGTGCCGTGCGAAAAATCGAGGTATCAAAATAGCGGTTTTTCCCGCCAAAGAAAAAACCTCTTCAAGTTTTCGTTTTCTAAAATGGCGAAAGAAATAATTTAAACAAAGAGTTTTTTGTCAGAATTCTCCGTGTAAGAAATTTTTTAACATCATAAAAAGTAAACTGATCAAGTAAGAAATAAAAATCTTATAATCTTAAAAATATGCCCTTCAGAACATTCTGATTTAAGAAAAATTTTAAACATATGAACGCAAAAAAATATTTATATAGAATTCCAAATAAAAGCCAGAAATAAAGCTTGTGTTGCTTGGGAAGGCTGTGGGGTGGGGGTTCAGAGAGGCAGAGACCCCTGCTCTCCGGTGAAAAAAAAATCTTAATACATTTTTATCTTAAAATTTAATAATTTTAAGTCATTTGATAAAAAGAGAGTTAACTATTTTCTGAATCATCAGAGATAAATAAAATTCGTTTAATTAAATTTCAAAAACTAGGGAGGGACAATGACCCTCTTTTTTGCCGCCACCCTTCTTAAAAAACATAAAAAATATCATTATATAATATTTACAAGGAAATATTTGTAATTTCATATTCATCTAAAGGTGAGTACCAATATTTAAAATCGGAAAATCAAGAAATATTAGAATTTACACAAAATTATCTAGAATAGAAAATTTTATTGAAAGAAACACATAAGTTTTGGTACAATCAGGTAATCAATAAATGCGATTTCAGACAATTGATGTATGATTAAATGAGTTAACACTGACATATGAAGTTTCTTTTTCCAGTAAATGCACTGCAATCAACTTCACTGTTTACCTGAAAGATAACAGAAATTGAACTATGCACTTAAAAAATAAAAAGCTAGTAATATTCATGAAAAATTAAAAAAATTAAAATCCCATTTTAAATTGAAGAGTTAAATCAAAAATTTTATAAAAAGGTGCGCAGCGAATTTCTATGAAATTTAAACGGGACCCATTCGAAAGCATCCTCTTTCAATTAAAACAAAAATCGCATGAATAAATCACGTAGTTTCGGAGTAATCGGTGAATATACAATATATATACACTATATATAATACGATAATTTGACAGAGTCTAGATAGGTTGGCATATAACTGAATGAATAGTCCGCAGTTGAGATGCCGCCATATGTAGAAAACTATACAGTCGAAATTTCTATGCAGTCGAAAGCCATGTTAGAGTGACAGGCAATGATCACATGCAGTCGAAAATCATAGTAGAGTGACAGGCAATGGTCACCAGCGCCATTGCTTAGATTTTTTACTGGTGTAGGAGAGAACCTTAAATTGCCAAGTCAAATTTCAGTATTTGCAAACTCATTTCATAATTTTGCCGACTTACCACAGTTAGAAAATGTAATATAGTTCTTATTTGTTAAAAGTTTAATAATATTTCCAATTAGTTTTGTCATTTTTGCCAAGTCTATCAGAAATAGAAAATATATTGTAGTTTTTATTAAAGTTTTAAACAAATTTGCCAACTAAGTTTGTAAATTTGCCAAGTGTAATAATATTCGCGAATGTTTGGTAGGGGAGGTTCCCCCGTCCCCCCCCCTCCTTAGCGAGGCCCCTGATGGTTACCACTGAGAATTTCTCCCAAAGAATAAGACGACACCATTATTAGTGTTGTAAATTATTTAATTGGACAGGTTTATTATTCTTGCAGATTATTTAATTTGATAAACAAGACGTATAAAAAATTCCCACGTAATACAGTAGACCAAAACGCCTTTACGGCGCAAGATGCAGCAAGCTCACATTCGAAAGATGTTGATTAAGCAATGGAGGATATTCCATCTCCGTTTTGATCACGTGGTCAAGGTAAAAACTTCTAGCGTAAAGAAGGGAAGGCTCCGTAAACGTGTAATGTAAATCCCCGCTAGCCAATGAAACAGTTCATGAGGCAAAGCATTAGTATCTTCCCTTCTTATCAGTTATAAGTTCATTGGGTAAATTACCGGTATCACGTGACTTTTTTTCAGCCTCGAACCCATACTTGGAATATCCTCCATTCATTTATTCTACGACGTTAGGAGCACCAGATAGCTTTAGTTAACGCTTGAAAAAAGGCGAAAAAACTTTGCTCCGAGACCATACATCTCAGTTTTGTCAAAACGACAGATGGAGACAGGCGTTTACGTAGTACGCTAAAAGAATGAATCACAGAACGGCGGCCGCTCTCAGACAATTGTCTAAACTAATCGAGAGAGAGGGCGCCGCTTAAATGAAAAGAGTTCCCGCTTAAATTCGTAAACTTTTTAAGGTGAAAAGTCAAGGGCGGGAACAGATATTCCGTTGAATGAAATTTGAAAAAAAATTTGCTTTTGAAAACATTCGAACATAAAAATTAACTTCACTGAGAACATGACAGATAGGATAGCTTTTACAGTTTATGAAGGAACCTAAAGCTTTAAATTAAGGTTTTGGAATAAGATATTACTAATATACGCGTTTTACATTAATGATGAATTTAAATAGAGATAAATGATAGATATTATTAAAAAGTAGGGATATATTGAATAGGCCGAAAAAATAGAATAATTTAAGGACTATCGCGAATAAAATTTTTTATATAACATCTAATATGGACTGAATACTATATATATATACATATATATATGCGTCCAATTGAGAACTCCCTCCTGATTTTGAAGTCTGTTAAAAAGTTAACACATATGAGACTTGACCATTCGACGACTGGTGGAAAAAATTAGGTTTGCCATTAAAACTTGCAAGCTCGCTTGAGGAGTCCCGATTTTGATAAATTTGACACTGTTTTAGGATCACGCACTTCTCTAATTGTCTGCTTTCAGAACATAATTCCAATTGTCCTGATGTAGTGCTGGAATCCTTAAATAAATCAGTTCGGTTAACAACAAAGACCAGTATATTTCTACAATAAACATAAATATATTTATTCTCAAAACTATCGCTGAAGTGTTGTTCAAAAATGCCTGTGCATGCATCCTGTTCTTAAAGAATAGAATAGATTCCAAAAGCAAGACAAGTGTATCCTGGTTGGAAAACGCGTTCATCTACTGACCAAGAGTATGCGGGTTCGAATCCTTGGGTTAAGCTTGTGTACAAGTTTCCTAATTCTAAAAAATAATCAATTTCTTAAAAAGTTCTAATTAAAAAACTTCATATAAAATTCAATTCAAAAAGCTTAAAATCAATTTAAAAATAATCAGCTTAAATATTATTTAATTTTAATTAATTTATGCAATTAAATAAATTTGAATCACCGATTACGTCATTATGAAAATAATACATTCAGTAAAATGGTTCCCAATTAAAAAATAATAATCAATTAAAAAATAAAAATAGCTTTGAAACCAATTAAAAATTCTGAACTAATCATCCATTAAAATTTAAATTCGTTTAAATTAAAATAAAAAAATAAACTCACAGTTAAATTAAAATTAAGTTCATTTAAAGAAAAAATAAATTCCATGAAATTAAATTGAAATCCACTGATTACGTCATACAGGGCCGGATTAAGGGGGGGGGGGGCTACGGGGGCTGCAGCCCCGGGCCCCAACTGGCGAGGGGCCCTCAGCAGTGGCTTAAGTTGTATCAAAGTTTCGTTTTAAAAATTACCTAATTTCTAAAAAAAAAAAAAAAAATCTGAAATGATAAAAGTATTCTGAAATAGCGAGAAAAAGTCGTGTTTCAAGTGTCAACATCCATTACCTTTTACTTTTGCTATTTTAAAGCTTCGCAAGTCCAATAGTAACTGTTTCTAAGGTATCCTTTTAGTGTTTCTACCCTCTTTCTTCAAGACAAAAGCAGGAAAAACATCTTTATTCTATTTCCCTCTTCTATCTCTGGGTAGGCGGGGGATTCTTAAAACAGGGCCCTAGGGTTCCAATAAAAATATGAGGGTGTTGGTCCAGGGAGAGCAGTCCAAGACTCAACTCTAAATTTTTGCATTGAGAATGCGAGAAAATTAAAGGGTGAAAAAAGCATACCGCACAAAAAGTTCAAGGGGCCCGAATCGATCCCTGCGGGACCCTAGGGTGTCGCGGGATTTTAAATGGAATCTAGAAACGGGAGAATAATTAAATGGAAAAAAGGTTCCAAAAATGAATATCGGATTAAGAAGGGGCAATTTATTAACAATTTAGGATGCAAAAACTTCAAGGTGCCAGGGACTTAATTGGCATGCAGTTGAGTATAAAGATACTTTTTAGTAGCTTTTCAAGTAATCAGAGGACGCTAGAGCTATGTTAAAGAAAATTGCAAGCAATTCTGGTCATTTTTAAAGAAGCTGCACCAAGGGCCCCAAGAAGGCGATTAATTTTCAAAGTTGGTGGTAGCTGAAGTCTGCGAAATTTTTTTGTCTTCTTGTGGTAGCTGAAGAAGCTAAAAAGTTGTTAGAAAATAAAGCTAGTGAATCGGACTATTTTTAATGGAACTATAATAGTGGGCCCAAAAGGGGCCAATTGATGGTTGAGAGCAGTGCCCTAACATGAAAAATGTTAAAATGTTTTAGTACTTAGCGTTTTATATCTTCAATTAGTCAAAATTAAGCATAGGGTATGAAATAATCATTAGAATAATATTTTAAAGAAATGCGCAAAAAAGGGGAGGGGGGATGCCCAAAACAGGGTTCGTAGGGTCCAGTAAAAAAGTTATGAGGGTGTTGTTCCGGGGAGAGGAGTCCAAGACTCAACTTAAAAATTATTCACTGAGAAGACGAGAAAATTAGGGGGTGAAAAATGCATGCCACACAAAAGGTTCAAAGGGCCCCGTATCGGGCCCTACAGGACCCTAGGTGGCCCCAGGATTTTAACTGGAATATAGAAACAGGAGAATAAAATAGAAACGTGTTCCAAAAATGAAGATCAGATTAAGAGGGGGCAATTTATTAACAATTTATGGTGCAAAAACTTCAAGGGGCCCCAAGTCGCCAGGGACTTAACTGGTATGTAGTTGGATATAAAGATACTTTATAGTGGTTTTGAAAGTAATCAGAGGACGCTAGAACTATGCTAAAGAAAATTGCAAGCAATTCGGATCATTTTTAAAGAAGGCGATTAATATTCAAAATTGGTGGTAGCTAAAGTCTGAGAATTTTTTTTTTTTGTCGTTTGTGTAGTAACTGGAGAACCTAAGGAGTTACCTAAGAACCTAAGGAGGACCTTAGAAAGGAAAAAAAACTAGTGAATCGGACCAATTTTAAGGGAGCTATAATATGGGGCCCAAAAGGGGCCAACTGATAGTTGAGAGAACAGCCCTAACATGAAAACGTACTAAAATTTTTTAGTACTTAGCGTTTTAGATTTTCAATTAGTCAGAATTAAGCATAAGATATGAAATAATCATTATAATAATATTTTTAAGAAATGCGCGGAGGGGGGGGGGGGGGCTGATGCTTAAAACAGGGCTCTAGGGTCCCAGTAAAAATTATGAGTGTGTTGGTCCGGGAAGAAGAGTCCAAGATTCAACTTTAAAACATTGCCCTGAGAATGTGAGAAAATTAAGGGGGAGGGAATGCATGGCTCACAAGAAGTTCAAGGGTTCCCTCCGGAACCATAGAAGGCCCCCACGTCTTAACTGGAATGTAGAAACGTGAGAATAAGTAAATGAAAAAATGATCCCAAAAATGAAGATTGGATGAAAATGAAGCAATTTATTAACAATCTAGTGCACAAAAACCTCAAAGGGCCCTGTATTGGGATCTTAACTGGAAGGTAGAAATGGGGGGAATAACTAAATGGAGATATAGCCCCAAAAATGAAGATCGGATAAAATGGGGCAAGTTATTAGCAATTTAGGGCATAAAAACTTAAAGGGTCCCAGCGTTCCCGACCCTTTAAAAATTAAAAATACGTGTCTCAGGTGCATCAGGACCTGTTTTGGATTATCCTCACCGAGATTTTCAGACTTATACATGGAACAGATTTTGCTAGCCATCGTGAACAGATACACACACAGTGCGAAACTTTCTTTTATTAGTGCAGATTTCATTATTTAAATAACTTTACACACATCCTTATGTTATTAAAATTTCCATATTCATGCATTTTTCATTTTGTACCGTTTACCAAAACTCAATACGTATGTGTTAAATTGTTTAAAATGCTCACATCAATTTATTTAAGGTGGTTCTCAAATTCCCAGCTCAACAACGCAAGAGAACTTACTGACGCATTTTCGGAAGAAAATTTCAAAAACGGCCATAAAATTAACAGGTCTGACTGTTGAAGCGATTTGGAATCGAATAACGGTTTCCATTTTTTAAAAATAAATTACTTGTTAAGTAATAAGCGTTTCTTGTCACGTGACGACACATTTTACCCCTTTCTCATGCTGCCGCATCCGGAAACTTGGTTCAAAGCACTTACTTTGACAGTATTTTCTGAAAGACCTTTTGCCTTTATCAAAAAATGGGAACACCATTGGATTACATAGTTTCTGAATAAGAACACCTGCCAATTTTATGCGTTTCCGAACAAAAATGAATTCAGAAATATGTCCAGAAAGTAGTTCCTTTGAATTTGAGAACAGCTTTAATAAGATTTATCATATTTTGAACGAAATTGACTTATTTCATTAAAAATGAAAATTATTAGCACACATAGTTAGAACTTGTAATTCATTGTCAAGATACGGATTGAACTAGAAAAGTAAGTTTTCTAAAAGTTAAGTGTTGAATTTTTTTTAAATCAGGAAAAATTGTTTTTTCGTAATAAAAATTTATCTCAGTTACATTTTCTAACAAAATTGGTCTGTCCTGCCCATTACGAGCTACGCTCGCCAAATTCATGCAGACTCCGCTAGTGATGGTCGATTCTTGAAAATTCGACAATCGAGAAAAATCGTCATCGTAAAAAATCACAATCG